>CM060970.1:128694338-129019338 GCA_030765045.1 Tenodera sinensis
ATGGACCTTCCATCCAATGACCCAATCACCTATACTCTGTTCATCAAGAGATTAGAGGAGACGTAAACAAAGCCAAGTGCGTTTTGGCCACAGCGCGCCCTCTTGACGCTTTCGCCATGTAAATAGTCTCTTGAAGAAATACTGTTACTAAGGTCTGAAATGTTACTTAATGTTTGCTAATGCATAAACTAAGTGTACTAAGCATAGTTAAAGTGTAAGAATACACTTGAATCTGTAACCAGCCTAATTCATTCTGCGCGCGCATCAGTATGAATGTAACATGGCAGAACAAGTGAGTTGTGAAACATAAGTGCGGCAAACCGTTGCAAAGTGGTGAAAAAACAATATTGAACGTATTATCAAGTTCTGCGAGAAATATCCCGAACTTGCTATCGAAGACGTGAAGAAATTAACATCTGAGTTTACCGGTGTGTCAGTTGCAAGTATTTACAGCACACCCAAAGAAAAATCGTCAGTTGGTGAAGATCCTGACTAAAAGCGACCACATGCCAGATAAATGGTGGGTGTAGTTTGAGACAAATTTGTGAGATCTGAAATCTGTCGAAAAGTTCACCAGTCCCTTGTTAAGAATGAACTTCCACCTTAAACGAAGTGCTGTTGGCAGTTAACTCTGATCACGATCTTCCAGATTTAAAACGAACTTCCCTCCACAAGCTGCTTCTGGAGATTGGCTTCAAGATTGTGAGTAGGAAATGAAAAAGTGTTATTGTGGACAGAGATGACGTAAGTAGCAGTTAATTTCCATGTGTTACATGTTATTTGGATCAAGTAAATATATCCTTTTAGTAGTGTAAAATGCATATTATACCTACGCGTAGCAGTTGCGTCATTGTGAAAGCACGTGGCAGCGGAGTGATACAAACAGGTGCTTTGTTTATATCTCCTCTAATCTCTTGATGAACAGAGTATAGAGTGTACATACTTGCACACGAAGCAGACATACCAAAGACGGCAATCATGACTCTTTGGCCTACTTGAATTTCCATTCATGCCTCTTGGGTTAGGAAATGCTGCACAGATCTTTCAATGATTTATGGACATGGAACTCAAAGGGTTAGATTTTGTCTTTTATCTTTTGCGATATTCTATTATCGGTGCCAAACAAGAAAGGTATTGACAGTTGGCAGTGAAAGAGGGGTGACGCTGCTTATCATGCTATGTGGAGAGCGCATGAGCATTATGTGTATGAAGATGGTTGGATTGCATTTGGAATGTAGAGCACGTATAATTTATACTCGTGTTCGAAAACAATAGTAAAATAGTTCATCTACAGTCAAAGGATGGACTATGGAAGTATTATATCACTGTGAAGATTAATGTTGACAAAAGAAACATACCTGTGAAATATTGTAATGGGAAATACCACTGATATCCGAATCACTTGCATGATTGCTGTTGTTGCTGGAATTACCCGAGGAAATGGCAAACTGTTCTATCCTTGCTTCTAAGACTCCATTTTCCTATGTTGGAGTTATTATGCCCTTTGTATCGCTAACCACTCGCTCAGTTTTCAGCTTTTTATAATGTAGCTTTATTGCAGACAACACAGTGAAATCTTTGTTTTGCACAACATAACCCTTTACTTCCACCCAAATTAATTAAATCAGAGTGCACCAGGAAAGGGCGATACCGGACAATTTTGTGACCATGTTCTTCAGCAACACCATTAACTGCATAATCTTTTAATGGGGATATGTACCTTACCAAGCACAATTTCATTCGCTTCCCGAGTACGTAAAGTTTTTTGCTGTCTTTGTCAATATTTTTGGACATACATAATTATTAACAGAGTGAGACAGTTGTAAATGCTCACAACATACGCAAATACACACGTAAATACAAGGCAAATAACCACAATAAATAGAATGATGCAAACGAACTTGTCAGCACACACGCAATCTATGATACAAACATTGCAAGCTGCAGCTGGAGGCAGACATTGTATGTATTGCACGGAAAACAAGATAAGATGCACAGTTTATCTTACTGCAAGATTGCAGGTCAGGCACATGCTAATCACGTATTAAATATCGACAACACTAGTTTAGCGCTTAGAGTTGCTATGGAAACATCTTAGCTCTAATTGGTTGTTCTGTTCGTTACCATGACGGTCGCCATGATGCATCCATCCCCTCCTGTTCATTTAGACCCTTCCACAACGTGGGTAGCAATTGTCAATCCCCTTCTTATTTGTCACTTCTCTAGATGATAAAACACCTCCAACACATCCACATTCTCTGCCCAAGACTCAATGAATATGGCTTATGAATCAATGTTGTCAAATGCATTTTTGGTGTACAACAGATGAACTTCTTAGGGTAAGAAATCATCCCTCAAGGCCTGAAACCTCTACCAGAGAAAGTGGGCACCTTCAAGAATTTTCCAGAGCCACAGTAAGTTAATGGACTACGACGCTTCTTGGGAATGATAAATTTCTATTGCAGATTTGAGAGGTAGAAATGGAAGTGGAAAATTCAGTGTCACAGATGGGATTTGAACCATAGACCTTCCATTTTATGTGTAAGTATTTTTTTGTGTGTAAAATCAGAATTTCTTTCCCCAGGAAAGAGCTACATATATAAACTTAAAAACCAAAACTTTACTGAGTTAAAAATTTGACACAAATCGTTACAGGAATTGCTTTGTAGAAGAGGGAATAACAAAAGGTTTTTTTTTGTATAATCCCATTTTTTTCAGGAAAGACACCTGTATCTGTAAACTTAAAAAGCAAAACTTCATTTGAATTCACAATTTGATCCAAATTGTTAAGAGCCATGGAACATGCACATACATAGGATGGAAGTGAAATAATCTGCCAGACTGAAGGAGGTGAGAGAGTGGATGTAAATTAACAGAGTTCCAATAACTTTTTTTAATTAAATGCACCGTTAAATAGATAATCACGTTTAAAGGTGAGAGTGTGTGGCAACGTGGCACAACCTGTTGATCAGGTACTCAGCTTCTATCAGCGAATCAATGAACTATTCTAAAGCTCTACATTTAACTAACGTTAGCCATGTATTGAATTCAGATGCTTTGTTGTGCTGCGACAGACCATAAAATTACGTGAAAAAGTAAGATTATGGCTGATTACCCCATATGAAAACATCCCCTCAAATCTCACATTTCCGTGTAATAATATAACGACTTCACTTGGAATAGGATTCTTTTTTAAATACAGTGCAAAACTGTTTACTAACTTCAGACATTAGTTGCAGTATTACATCCATTAGGAAGTCACTAATATGATAGAACATAAAAAATGAAACTTTACATATGCTCTAAACAGTTAGAAATACATAAATTCACTTGAAATGAAACAAATACATGCTAAGAGCATGTCCAGTTTCTGCACATACAAGCTGAGCAAAAGCAAGTTGCCTTATTCACTTTATTTACTGAATGGTAGGGACCTAACATGATATTCATGTTCAGAGTAAATATAAGGTAGTTTGTTTCTAACACTTACACATGTGGTGAACACATGCCGTTTTCATATTGTCTGTAAGATGTATGAAGTTCTAGTGGCGAGGCTGGCAGGTAATGGCTGGTTAGGTTATACCTACATTGGATATTTATGTACCAAATGTGCATTGGGGTTTCCAAAGATTATGCTCACTGCAAAATGTTTAAACAAAATGTATGTGCAATTGTTTACACATTTGGCCTGGTAAGTGTGCAATTCTCTTTCATTTTTAATTTACCCGAATTACGACACTAATATGCATTATGCATTATACATCTAAAAACAGGAATTTGTATAACATGATGCAGAAGTCTTTGGGAGCACTTTTGCTTCTAACAATTACTCCAAGTTTTAACAAGAATCTTATGAGTGCCAAAGAACTCGAGTTAGTGAAATTGTTGTTGGCTAATGCTGGATTTCTGACAATGAAGTCATTAATCCTCTTGCTCTCCAATATTTTTCACTGATGGATGGGGCATTAGAAGTGGCCGGGCAACACAAAGTTTCCGACAAGGTGCACAATTTCATAGTCGTGCACTAATTATTTACATGGTAGCTTTAGAAAAAAAAATGGCCATACTTTTAATAACTAACATTCATTAGCCTCCATAAGAGGTCTAATAAATAAAAGTAACAAACCAAAAGTTAAAACTTCTTGGAATTTTAAAAAAGCAGATTGGTCCAGTTTCCAAAATGAGATAGAAGGGAAGTGTAATATACTGTTAGAATCAGAGTTCAAGTCAACAGATGAAATGAATAAAAAAATTTGTGAAATATTATTGACAGCAGCCAAAACACATATCCCCAAAAGAAAGTTAAAGAAATATAGCTACTTTTGGTCTCCATCTTTATCTAAGTTAAAACACGAAAGAAATATAGCAAGAGTCAAAGCCGAAAGAACCAAGTGTCCAGAAGATGTACAAAACTGGAGAAGAAAAGCAGCCATTTTTAAGAAAGAATTAATTACAGCAAAAAGGGCCAGTTTCACAAATTTTGTAGAACATATGGACTATAGGAAAGATGGAAATAAAATATACAAATTCCTTAATAAAACAAAATTATCAAAAAATACAACTGAACCATTAAAATATAATAACAAAAGCTTAACTACAGATAGGGAAATAGCAGAATCCCTTAACAAGTTTTATGCTCAGTCACAAAGAATACCCCAAGCGTTTAAAAAACAAGATAAGGCTATCCAAAAAACTATCAGAGAAACTAGTAAGCCAAAAGGTATACGAAATGATATTTTTATTCAGGATTTTAATGAAACAGAACTGGATTTAGCAATAGAACAATTACAGAACAAAAAATCTCCTGGACCTGACAAGATCCACCCAGAGTTTATTAAACACCTTGGCAGGAAAGGAAAAGAAATCCTACTTAAACTGTATAACACGTGTTGGAGAATGACTGTACCTTCCGACTGGAAAAAAGCCATTATCATCCCGATTTTAAAGAAAAACAAACCCTCAAACAATATTAATAGTTTCAGACCAATATCTTTGACCAGTGTTATTGCAAAAGTGATGGAAAGAATGGTGGCATCTAGACTTAACTGGTTCCTAGAATATTACAACTTAATTAATAGTTCACAGACCGGCTTCAGACAGAATCATAGTACAAGTGAAAATGTACTCCTACTAACCCAAGACATCAAGGAAGCTTTCAATAGAAAGGAGGATACCTTGGCAGTATTCATTGATTTTAAATCAGCATATGACTCAGTCTGGAGAAATAAATTAGTTGAGAAGTTGCAATCAATAGGTGTGAAAAGTAACATGCTTAAGTGGATAACTCAGTTTATTTCACAAAGATTTTGTGCCACAAAATATAATACATACATTTCCAAATATAAACAAACACACCGAGGACTTCCACAAGGTGCTGTTCTGAGCACAACACTCTTTAACATATATATAAATGACCTTCCATCAATAATAAAAACTTTAGAAACCAAAATTGCTTTATTTGCTGACGATGTAGTCATTTGGACTTCAGGCTCTTCAAAAAAACCTGAATTAATTAAAGACAGAATAGAAACAGCCCTAAACAAAGTACATGAATGGAGCTCCAAAAACCTCATGACTATCAATGTGGAAAAAACAAATTATGAATTATTTACACTAAAATACAAACCAGTTAATATTAACATAAATTATAATGGTAAACCACTCAAAGCAGTTGATGATGCCAAATACTTAGGCATCACTTTCGACAGAAAGCTAAGTTGGAAAAAACATATAACAAACATCTCAGAAAAGGTTGAAAAGAAATTGCAAATCCTGAAAAGGTTAGCTGGTGCTAAATGGGGCTGCTCAAGGAGAGTCCTTAACACAACATACAAAATGTATATTAAACCAAACCTCTTGTACTGTTCTGAAGCTTTAATAACAGCAGCAAATGCTAACATCAATAAACTTGAACAAATACAAAATCAGGCTCTTCGCCTAATCACTGGAGCAGTTAAATCCACACCTATTGATGCCATGCTTGCCTTAACACGGGACCCCATCAATAACAACAAAAATAGAAGAACAAGCATGCTCCAACACGAGAAAATGTTACGATTGCCAAACTCTAAATGGACAAAAGAGAACCTCCCCCCTTCAATCCTTAAAACTCATAGTAGATTCCTAGAAAAGGTAACACAGATTAAATCCAAATTGAACATTCCTAACACCAGAGAAAATCTACTTATAAGAGAAAATCCATTGGAATTATTGCAACCTACCTTCAATTTGGAATTAATAGAGGAAATAAGTAAATCAGACACACCAAAAGAAATACAAAAACTTCTAGCTCTGGAAACAATCAATACTAGGTATCCCACAGAAGAATGGCTGCACATATATACTGATGGATCCTCGAAGGAAAACCTTACTGGAGCTGGAGTTACATGTTCACATTTTTCCTTTTATCATTCTGTTGGCAGAGACACAACAAATTATGATGGAGAAATAGAGGCTATATACATTGCTCTCCGACAATTATTAAATCTTCCCTTAAATAAATTTAACAAGGCAGTAATTCTTTCAGATTCTAAAGCTGCAATTCAGGGAATATGTTCAAATACTACAAAGAAGTCAACAAAAATTAGAGAATGCTACAAAATGTTAACACAACTCCAAAAAGTTAATAAGACTGTTCATCTCCAATGGATTCCAGCACACTGTGGAGTCATGGGGAACGAAGCTGCAGACTCACTTGCAAAGAAGGGCACAACAATAAAACAAAAGTCTAAATTCAATATCTCATATTCCTCAATAAAACGCTTGATCATTAAAAATTTTTGTCATTCATACCTACAAGAAATAGAAACAAATGCCAAAGATAAAAAATGGATTACACTACTTTCCAATCCAGATATAATCCCCCAGAGACCAAGGAAAACAGCTGTTGCAGCCTTCCGACTATTGACAAATCATGACTGCTTGGCAAGTCATCTCTACAGAATAGGTATCTCAGCCTCACCAATATGTCCTGTGTAACGATCCAGCAGAAATGAATGAAGAACACTTGAAGACCTGTGAAGCATTAAGATCAGAAGAAACTACAGTTCAAAAGTATTGGAAAGCACGAATGCTAATGGCTTCATTGCCAGATGCAAGGCACTAGAAAACAACAACAACAACATTCATTAGCAGTAACAATCATGCAATAACATTGAAATTCATTTGAAATAAGAGTTTAGAGCAAGTATTCAATACCTGTAGATAGGCTTCACATCTTTTGCGGCTTCAACAAAAAAAAGAATTGCATGCGATTATTAAGCATTCTGCATGATCTATGCTGATATGCAAAGAAATCATAAATCAAGAACCTTTAATCAATAATAATTCAGTCAGATGATACATTTTTTGATAAAAATTTTTTTTCTAGAAAACTATAAACCTTTACAGCCTTTTGGTATTAAACCTTGTTATTTACAATAAGAGAAATTCCCTGTTAAAGCCTGATGGATTATTTCACTTTCACTCGGAACATATGTATGTATAAACACTGACAACGCTTACTACATGGCTGCCAACTAGTACAATAATTATGGGGGCATACGATAAGTTTTAATATTTGTACACATGGTTGCCAACCAGTACGATAATTATGGGGACATATGATAGTTTTAATGTTTGTACACATGGTTGCCAACTAAAACAATAATTATGGGGTGTACAATAATTTGAATGTATGACAGTTCGATACCGGCAAAATATCATTTTCACTGGTTTGTCATGCCAGTGAAATGAAATTAATTACAAATAGCGACACTTGCCCTCGTGGCCTGTCTCCACCCCTCTAAGGCAACCATTTCATATCCTACTAATCCTTCTGCCCTTTATCCTCTTGTTGCCAGTGTGTCCTGATCTGGTGATCAATGAAGAAGGCACTGTCAGAAAATTGATGATCAATGGAGAAAACTCGCAATAAGTGATATTCCGTGTGAAATAAAGAACATGCCTGAACCTGACAGTTTCTGGAGTGCTGTTAAAACACATGTGTCACCTTGGTGGAAGTACTTATTTCAAAGAACTGGCGGATTTTGCATTATCAGTGATTTCGTTGCCCCACAGAAATGCTTCTTGTGAAAGAGTTTTTTCTAAGCTGGGTTTAATAAAAGCCAAAATTAGAAACAGATTGGCTCTTGATATGGTAAATGGACTTATTCTGTCATCTCAGCTTATAAAAGAATGTAGTAGTTCTGAAAATCTGCAAGTCACTGAGAGGATGTTGAAGTTTATCTCAACAACAAATTTGTATAATGCTGCAACAGTTGAGGAAGAAGATGAGCTTTCAGATAAATTGTGCGAGAAACATAAATGCTAAATTATTGGAAATGTTTAGTTCTTCCGGGCTTGTAGGCAGTGGTCTAAAATGCATGGTAGATACCAATGCTTCGCCAAGTACTGTGCTTGGCATCATCAGGGTAACACGATCCTACGTCTGCACTAGTCAGAGTTTGAATGTAGAAGCAGAGAAGTAGTTGAAGAAATGACCGTTAACGTCCGTTAAGATTATTTATATGGGTAGGGGTTGGTGGGGCATTGTTGCGCTGGCTACGGTAATGATTGGCCAGTTGTAGGTGGGGTTTTATTACAACTGTTGTGTGTGTCTGAAAGTCTATCTAAACCCGGTATCTATGCTTTATGTACACATAGTATTTCTTCTTTGTGATTGAAGTTGTCTTTGTGTTTGTAGATTTCTATGGCTTCCCTTTGTAGTCGAGCATAGTAGTTAACTGTAATGGTAGCTTAGTGGTTAGAGCAGCCACTCGATAAGCGGAAGGTCCATGGTTGAAATTCTAACTATGGCATCAAATTTTTCAGTCCTGATTCCACCTCTTCTTGTGTGGTGTCTATGGATGTCAACAGATGGAGTTAATGTGTGTACTATTTATATACTGTTCTGAATATGCCCATATTTACAAACCTTAGCTATCTTTAAGACTGCCACATTTGTTAAAGAATCAACAATATGCATTGTCCCCAACTTACAATACATACCTCCTGAACAGTTTGAACTGCAGCAGACACAATGTTGGTACTACTGGGTAACCTGGAACTCTCCATCTCTAAACTTCTGCTCCAATTGTTGGTTCTTCTTTCCAAGATGAGACTTTTATTTGCTGTTGGTATTTTACAAGCTTCTCCTCAAGAGCAGTGAGTCTATGCTATATACCTGCAAACAATCATAGTCCTTAGAACCACCACCTCCAATAATGCTTGGAGCTCACAACAAATAATGTTAATCAAAGCACCCCATGTTACACTCACATGCCTTGCTCTACCCACTCTCCTGTAAACTTGCCACAAAAGTGGATTCTTCTCGTTAATTAAATTAAAATGTTTGCAAAAGTTCTTCTATTGCACATATTATTTCAAGTGCATGAAAGAAAAACATAGCAAGTTGAATAGAATGTTCAAAGAAATAACAATGAATATCTTGGAGATGTTTAATGCCACAATGTAATAAATTGTGAGTTTAAACGACAGCTATATGTTTTACTCATTAAGTCTAGTCTATCTCTTATATTCCAATTATTAAAAAGCACCTGGGCGACCGAGCTCATTTCACAAAGTAATTGCAATGGTTTGCAATCACCAAGTTCTTGATCTTTCAGCAATTGCTGTGTATCAGTCTGTGGACAGCATAACTCAAAAGCGAAAAGTCTGTTAAAAACCGAAGTTGGTATTTGAGACTGATGTCTCTCAAGGATATGACACAAAGATTTTGAAGAAAATTGCTCCATCCTAAACTACCCTTTACATGGAAAATTTTGATTTTCTTGAAAATGGCTCTTATTATTTTGATTAAAATGCCATATGTTTGAGATTTTTTATGACAAACGAACTGTATATCTTGAATTTCCTGGCTATAGCCCATGTAGTCCTGTTTACTCTGGATAACTTCTGCATAACTGGTGAACCGTACAGATAGACCAAATATTACAATATAAAAATCATAGATCTTGCTAAAATACACAATATATGTCTAAATAAATTTTTTTGTAGAGTGAACCATTTCGGAGATATTCCTTGTTATTTGTGTGAGTTTTGGATAACTTATACTTCAGTCAAATGGAACACCGCTGTTAATTTTTTATATGTTAACCATGCAAAGAGAACGGAATTTGAAAGCTTTAAAAGATTTGACTCGTTCAAAGCTTACTGTATTCTAATATTTCCCATGTACGTACAAGGAAATAAACAATAAGATAATTTCTGCAAATGTTTATCTCAACTAACATGAAGAAGATATAGGATGAAGGGTTTGTAAGAATGGTTAGTACAAGAGTAGAGAAAGTCATGTGAGTGCAACACATCAGATTTTTCAGTAGGGTTTTTGGTGAAGAAGGTACAGGTTGCTGAAGTTGATTCACATCATCAGATGCAACTTCAGGTGATATCCAAAGGTCGGAAAAAGAACATGATGTGCAAACACGAAACACAAAGCTAAATTGACTGCAGAACCTGTAGGAAACAAGAGGAACCACAAGACTGGCTTCATTGCCTCTTGCCCGGTTTATGAGGGTTGCACTTTGTTGGCTAATGGCTTCAAGCCAGCGACAAGGGAGATAGGTACCCTTGGAAGTTTTTCATGTTTTGCCAACCTTCTTAAGTCCAAATGGCCAATAGGAAACACATGTAACAAGTCATGTCATACTCGAGTAACATCATTCTCCAATATAATTTATTACAGCACTCCAATGTATCTCTACTGACACCGTTGTTAAGTGTAGCAATAATAGGCAGCAAATAGATGGAGGTGTTATTGTGAAATCTTTGTCTAAAGGTCTAAGAAGGCCAATAAAAATTATTTTAACATAAAAGAAGTAGTACAAAAAATCTGATGTGTTGCACTCCCATGACTTTCTCTACTGTCGTACTAACATTCTTACAAACTCATATTCCTATATCTCCTTCATGTTAGTTGAGATGAACATTTGTACAAATTATCTTATTGTTTTCCACGCGTACCACTTTACAAGTAGTTGCTTCTATACGCTATCCTCTGATTTACTTAATAGTTTTTCGGAAGTGTCAAGAATTAGAGGACATGCCCAGTTTCCCCAGGCTTCCGCTATACTTAATGGACTACTTAGTCCACCAACTGCAGGCGACTCTTCTGACTGCTGACCTACTTCGCAGAGACCCGTCTACACCACAACCGTTCCACCATTTCATGTACCAGCACTTGGCATCGGTGACTCAACCTTCTTTCCATCTATTTACCGACGGTTCCGTTACCCCAACAGGTGCGGGAGCAGCGTTTATAAACTTGACCACACAAACGTCAGCACGGGTGTCTCTCCCTGCGGGGTTTTCCAATTATTTTGCTGAGATTTATGCCCTTTATCAAGCTCTGCGATCTACTTTGTATTTCCAACTCCACGATCCTGTTTTGTTCAGATTCTTTGAGTGCCCTTTGAAGCATCAGCTCACCCAGTTTGCATCTGGGGATGGATTGAACAATGAAAATTGACTATCTACATCATTGCCCACTAGAACAATGATTCACAATTTTAGGGGGCTTTTTCTGCCACCACTATAAACATACATTTTAAATATTTTAGGAGGCTTCTTCTAAACAATATCTCCTCAAATCAGAATGTATGTAATTTCTAACAAACACAAAAGAAATGCAATGAGCACCAAACAAAACAGTACCTATATTACATACATTCTGATGAATGCCTCTCGACAACTTAAATCACAAACAAGTTAACAGTCATAATATTTACATAAACATGAAGAACATATACATAACAAACATCTATATACATTGTCACAAGTGGTTCCCATACCGTAACCTCGTGATGGAATTATAGTCTGTCTGGTCATCCTCAACATTATGTCTGTATGCCTCGCCTCTCGTATTTTTCCTTTGCAAGTGCCGTACATTTTTGTTATTTTGAGTTCCTAACCTTATTCTCTCATGTTGGTATTGCTTGTTGTCGCTAACTTCCTCATCAAAAGATGATGGGGTTAAGCCACGTAACAGGTAATTCATATTGTAAGGGTGACCTTGATTTGCTATATTATAGATTTTAGTCAAAACATTTCCATGGAGGTTAACAATGTTACTACCATTGTCAGGTAAGTCAATCTCAGACACATTCCTATCTACATTTACATTTTGACTTTCGTTAACATCATTGGCCTGCAATGCAATTATAACTTGGGTTAACTTCCCAGTATCTTCTTTTTCTAAATTATCTTGCAATTCCTGCATATTAATTTTTGCTTCCCCACTGAACTTACTGAACTCCTCACGTTGTAATTGCATTTCAGTACCCATAGTTTTCACAACACTGCTTAGGTTACTAATTTCTACAGCAAGATTACCCTGAGCTAATTTAGTTTCATTATGAACTGTCTTAGAATTTTCTGCTATTGCATCTATCTCATGCTTCATTTTGTTCTCTAACATTTCTAAATCTACTCTTTGTTTATCCAATTTCTCATCCTGCTGTTTCTTAAACTCATCTAACTCTTTAACCATTTCAGTCTGCATGTCTTTCACTACTCTTTCTTGCCCTAACTTGATTTCATTCACTAGTTCTTCTAACTTAATTATATCATTTTTACTAGATCCAATTTCTGCCCTTAATTCTAAAGACAATGTTTTCAGTTCTTCTTTACATTCCTTCCTACCCAGTTCAATTCTCTCAGTTACTGTAACTAAGCTAGTATCCATCTTGTTATTTAATTCCACTATCTTATTTTCTAAACTACTCTCATTACTATCCAATTTATTTTCCAAGTCTGACTTCGTACTGTCCATCTTTTGAGATAACTCCATCATCTGTTTAGAGAATAATTGCTGCAAGAGTTCTTTTAATCCTAACTCTGTCTCACAAACCTTTACCACTGATTCTTCACTTTTCTCTCCCTCTTTGCTACCACTTAACTCTTTAACATTCTCCATTTTTTTTTTACTAATTTCCTATTCCTCAATATCATTTAATCTGTTGTCCAAAATTAATTAATTAATTTTTTTTTTTTAAATTTTACATATAATTAGAACAGTCTTACTTGTTAAACATTTGACTTCACTGATTTCTCCTCTCTTCTAACGACCTTCGCTGTCCTTGGGTTTCCTCGTTTCTTCTTTTTTTCACTCTTGACCCAATTCGAGCCTAGCGTTGAGGTGCCATTTTAACGTTTCGACTCGTTGTACTGTTGACCCAGGTAATTGGTGACGTTCCTTCTTCTTACGTGGGGCTTACCTCACTGAGACCTGAGGGTACCATTTGCTGTTTGGTGTGGGGGCGTCAATCCTTCCTTGCCGGGCTAACACAGCGGAGAGCATGAACGACTCTTTCTTCTTCCTGAAGTCCGGTTAAATATACCTATCTAGGGAGTGGTGCGGATTGACACACGGTTTTTAATTAGAAGTTCACTTTCAATTTGTTGAAATAGTTTATTTCTACTATCACACAAGAATACACGTTTAGGTATGACGGATTGGTGTCCTTTCCTGTCTACGGGGTTCACCCATTGATGCCACGGACCACGCACTATTTTACGTTCGTTAAGTTCTTTATAGTGTGACCCGCGTCATAAATTAATATAGCTCTTGTGTGAAGGGTAATTCCTTCACACTAACACACACGAATATTAATATATTATGGCATATATGCCGTAATATTACAGTTTTTACCCGGACTTAGTGTAACAGACGCGACGCCAATCCAGAAAATACATGA
This sequence comes from Tenodera sinensis, assembly GCA_030765045.1. Taxonomy (NCBI): domain Eukaryota; kingdom Metazoa; phylum Arthropoda; class Insecta; order Mantodea; family Mantidae; genus Tenodera; species Tenodera sinensis. Next base: position 128,708,033 of record CM060970.1, read on the forward strand.
ACAATGAAAATTGACTATCTACATCATTGCCCACTAGAACAATGATTCACAATTTTAGGGGGCTTTTTCTGCCACCACTATAAACATACATTTTAAATATTTTAGGAGGCTTCTTCTAAACAATATCGCCTCAGAACTTATGGGCTTTGTTGCCATCTGTCCTATAATCCATTATTTCTAAGAAATTATTAAAGTGATTCTTTTTAGCGATATTAATTAATTTTTTTAGTGAGGCACATTTCTTTTGCCATATTTGTGTATGTGATATGTTTTTTGTTTGTTCAGCTGTATTTCTAGCTATATCCCTTTGCTTTTTCAGTTCTTCTAACTGGGAGTTCCAAAAGGGTTTGAAATTTTTTATTCTTCCACGAGGAATATGTTTTTTTTTGCAGTTTCTAGGATGACTTTACAGAAATTTTTGTTCAATTGATCTGGGTGGTCATGCAGCTAAATTTGTATTTCAGTTCAGATTTATATTTGTTTCAATCTGCTTTTTTGAAGTTCCAACACAGATTTGTCTAAGTTTGACTGTTATTTGTATTCTCTAGTTTTATATCAGCAATTACTGCTCTGTGACAGGAACTTGGGTCTTCTATAACTTGTTTTTTAATTTTTGAAACAATATCTGTTGTAACTAACAAGAGGTCTGGGTTACTGCCTGCTCCAGAGTAATGTATGAAGGTTTTGGGATCTTCTTTATCATAAATCAGTTCAAAAGTTGTGGTATTCAAAAATTCTTCTACTATCTGCCCTGTAGAATCCACTTTTTCATAACCCCATCTTTTGGAATGGGCATTGAAATCCCCAATTATGATTGTTTTATTTAATTGTTCAATAAGTGAGAGATCTGGTTCATTCCTGGGAGGATTGTAAATACTGTATAAATGAAGATGTGTTTTGTTATCCCAAAAATTTAGCTTTATTACTTCAGCTTTATCTGTGTTATCCATTTCTTTAACAATTTGAAAGGAGGATTTAATATCATTTTTGACTCCAACTAATATTCCACTACTTATCTATTTTTGGGTAGTAGGTGTAGTAAAAATCCAGTAAAATTGAAGTATTTAAGTTGATCATTTGTTAGATTTGCTTCTTGTATGAAAAATATGTCTATGTTATAGTCAAATACAATTTTATTCAGTTCTATTCTTTTTGTTTGGGTGAGACCACCTGCGTTTCATTGCATAATTCTAATGTTAGATCTATTTATATAATGTTTTGGTTCTCGAGAAGTAGTCCCCGCCCGGAGATCCGAATAGGGGACTATTTTAACTCTGGAACATTTTACCCCTCGAGTCATATTTCATAAATATTGAAGAGACTTAGCAGTAATAGTAACCGCTTTTTAGAGAGCACCATATTTTTATGTTTTGGCAGTTACATTGTTCTCTCACAATCCCCAGAATGTCTGGAGGACCACACCTGTCGTTGGTTTACGGGTCTCACGGACCTGACCGGGAGAGTTATCAAAATAAATTCATCAACCATATTCTCTGATTACCAATCAGAGGACGTATTACATGCCATGACAGGTCAGCATGTTAGGGGAAAAGATTTTATAGAGAAATGGAGAGGTTGGAAAAATAAAGACTCCCTAGCCCTCAGGAACCCTAATAGCATCGGGGTCAGAAGAGAACAAGAGATGACCAAGGTAAGGCCAGATAGAAAAGCTACATTGAGGAGCAAAACACCAGTAAGTGGAAGTAATGTTCTGCTCAGTTTGGGTACCTTGTGGTCACTATCCACATATCCCCTAGACACCAGTAAGTGGGAGTAATGTTCTGCTCAGTTTGGGTACCTTGTGGTCTCCATTCACATATCCCCTAGACGGAGACTCCTGAGTACAATATGCAATTATATATCAGTCTAAATATTTGTGTGTTAAATATTGATGCTTATTCAAATGGGAAAATGGCGCTGGTATCTAAATTCTCTTACTGAGCATATTATTTCCCGTACGTGTCCTTTAAATGGGATACTTTCCCCAAACAGTTTTATTCGGTTTGCGAGTATGCACAATTTTTCATTTGGCACCACTATCTTTGTCACTATTTGTCAGCATTGTTAAATACACATTAAAAGCATTAGCACAAATGCAAAAGCTTGCAACACATCCACAGATACACAGACTCACACACACGTAAACACAAGGCAAATAACCGTCTATAGAATAATGCAAACGAACTTCACAACTCACAGGCAATTTCTTAACTGGTGCAAGCATTGCATTGCAAGCTCGGGCTACAGCACTCTTTGTTTATATGCAACGATAACAGAACATAACAAAACCAGTTATCGCATGTTTATGCTGGGTTCTTCAGCCACAGGCTTTGACATATAGACAATATTTTCCAAGCTCTATAATAAATGAATGCAATATAATGCTGCATGCGCATGAAGAGCAATGTGAAGTGTTTTAGAAATGTGCAATGTCAACCCTAATGTACAGGTCATTCTTTAGTTTAGGTGACGCGAGCACTTGGTCAGAATTTTGGCTAAGTCCAACTCGGCAGTGTGTACGAACGGTCATGAAAGTTGCTGTGTTAATTCAACGCTGCCAACAACACAATTTCCCCAGGAGTTTGTTGCCAATAGTAAGTTTGAATGTTTTAGCGGGACCCGGCAGTATGCTGGTGACCTTAGAAGCAAGTTGTGAGAGTGTAATGGATCACTTCATTAGCATAGTAGATTTAGCGCCTCTGTGCTATAATGAAGAGGAATGTATGAAATTTCTTTATGACGAGGGCCTGCTGAGAACTCGAATGCTATGCAGGGAATGGATGCTGTGCTACACCCCGTGAGGAGGATATTATGATATAAATATAATATATATTATACATAAATAATATATATATAATATAAATGTAATAACGACAATGTACACAATAATTTTCACAACAATAGTATGGAGTCGCACTAGCGATATATCTGTGTGAGCAAAATAATGTACACAATATCTGGCCGGCAAGTGCTAAGTCACCTATTCTAAAGAAGAGCCGAATGCATTTACTTAATATTTATTAAGGCATCAAATATTACTGCTTTTTAAGGATAAATAAATAAACGGATTGGTTTTTAAATGCAGAATAAAAGTGTGAGCAAAATAATAATGTACACAATGAGCAAAATAATAATGTACACGGAGTCGCGCTAGCGGTATGTCTGTGACAGCAACGACGCGAGTGCATTTGTGTTTAATGTGTTGGCAAACAAAAGTAGTGTAGTGTAAAAAGCAATGTTGGCAGATGTGAAAATCGTCTGCTAGTGACAGCTAGCTCATGCAGCGATACCTGGTGGCGATTCTGAAACCACTATCGGCGTATGCGCAGTAAGTCACTTCAGACTTAGAATCTGGCCGGCAAGTGGCAAGTAACCTAATCTAAAGAAGAGCTGGGGATTAGTATATCACTTGCTTTGACTGTGATAACTATTCCCAGAGCAAGGTATGGTTACATAGTAATTGTTTACAATGTGTAAACATACACTGTTTGTGTATGTGACTGCCTGAGTTCTGACATCAGTTGCTTGTTCCCCACTGCTCTAATCAATTCTAATTTCTCCTCTCTTGCACATATTAAGTGCCAGGATTATCTGGACAAACTCGCAACTATGGATCATTTGCTACATTTCCATGGCAAATTCAAGCCGATTTGAGTTCTTTTTCCAGATTGATTACCGCTTGAATACAAACAAAGCTCATCTACTGGATCCGGTCCACTTGTTTAGTGGGATCGGATCGAAATTGTGTTGCATGGACACCAATTCAACTCAATTGGAATCCAAAGATGCTAACTTCTACTGTATTTGTTACACACTGCACACTCATCATTTTGTTTTCTTAGGAAAAGTGGTGTAGTAAAACCTTAAAACCTTATTAAAATATGCATAAAACATATTTTTACAAGTTAGTCAAGTGACCAACATAAAAGCTTGAATTATGTGTACTTAAGCATTGCATATCCAAATCGATCTCAATTCAACATGGAAAAGCAGAAATGGGAACGGACTCAAATCAAGTTTAAAGCCACATGGAAAGATACTACTCATTACGCATATAACAAGTTATGCAATAAAGTAGTCATAGACGTCGCAAAAGGGGGACCATCGCCCGCCCCCCCCCCCCCATTGGAAATTAATGAATTTAATGTGCAGTCAATTAATGACTATTAGACCATTGCTTTAACTTAGGTGCAAAGAACAATTTTTATTTAGCAGAAATCAATACCATTTCCACAACATATACTATTACTTTTGGCTATGGAATAATGAATTAATATTGTTTGATTGCGAACTTCCAACATAAACCACAACCCCCTGAAGAGAAGTCTACTGATGCTCGTAAAAGGAAGGCAATATAAAGCTACATATGCACAGTGAGCGATTTTGAGAGGTACTCTACAATGAATGGTTAATTTTCCTGGGAATGACTGGCTTAACCCAGCAGCAGGCACATGGCAGTATACAGTGCCGCCAATTTAGTTTTCTTTTAATAATTAAGTCAGTGCACCAAGCACACCAAAATTGTGCTAGATATACTTCAATTGGTTATTTAGGTACAGAATGTCACTATTGTCACATTTTTTTACCCATCATAACAGCTGTAACTGATGTGCAAAATGGACAATTACACCAAGGCAGCACTACGTACTGCACACGCCCAGTCATGTCATCAGTAAATGTAATGTAATCATTACTGAATGTTTCAAATATCCGAAGCTTTATTTAGCAAAAACACTTTGAGTGAATAATTATTTTGTCCTTAAGATTATTTTAGCATTATAATTTTCCTAATTGTCTACCTGATTCGCGTAAAGAAAGGGATTGATTCCAGAAGAAATGAGCCTGTTCTAGAATTATCTGACAGAGAGCATTATAATTATTATTTACTTATGCCAACAAGCTTACTGCTGGTGTTTTCTGAATTAACTGGGGAATTTAATGTTGTACTGGCAAGTTGGCCATGGTAGCTTAGTGGTTAAAGCAGCCGCTCGATGCGGAAGATCTTTGGTTCAAATCCTAGCTATGGCATTGAATTTTTCAGTCCTGATTCAACCTCTTAAAGACAGGATTATGTTGATTTCTTTGACAGTGATGATGAAGCAGAAATAATTGGGGTAATCTTAGTAAATTTCAGCAATTGTGTGTTGATGAGAATGAAGTGAAAGAAATACCAATTTCGGTTTTCAGTTTTCTTTATTCAAAAAATGTTTTTGCCTGAAGTGATGACTGCCATTCTTATATTGTTAAGGACCAGGAAACTTTATGGATGCATCACTTGTTAGCAGTCCTAGGGGGAAAAAACACAACAATATATTCAGGGTTCTGCCTGGTCCGAAACGAAATACTAGAGAAACTGAAGGTTTTTTCAAATTGTTCTATCCTGAGATAAGTGATTCTGTTTTGCAAACATGAACAAATAAATAATAAGAGAGCATCTTTTACACAAGGGATAGAGATTGCAAACACTACTGTTTCTGAAACAATGGCTCTATTAAGAGCGCTGTTTCTCACTGTTTACAAAAAGGATGGAGAGGTGTTAGATCTGTGGGCATCAAATCGAACAGAAATGCCTATTCTAACGACAGCATTTACTTACAAGCACTTTCTGTTCTTGCTCCAGTCACTGAGGTTTGACAATACTTGCAATTGATAAAATTGTTGCTATCTGCGATTGCCACGATGCATTTGTAAACCTGCAAACATTACTACAGTTCTGGGGAGTTCACAACCATACACGATATGGTTGTTGCATTTCATGGACGTAGATTTTGTTCAGTATATGTCCAATAAGCTTGCCAGGCTTAAATAAATGTAATACATTTTCATTTAATTCAGTTTATGTATTTACATACACATATTAAAGACTGGCATTAACAATGATATTGTTTATGACTTCAATATTAATTCTACCAGAAAACAAGAATATTTGCCTGTGAAATGGTATTTAAAGTCAGGTGGCAATAAATGCTGCATGCACCCGCCAATGTAACTATCTTAATCCTCTGTGAGACACAATATATGCTCTGATGTATTCAGGTGCAATGCGCCTGATATGCACAAGGCACGACAATGGTGATTAATGCACACTTATGTTAATTTTAGCATTCTAAAATCATTCACTAACATTTGTGGAAGTGTTCAGAGGTGAAAAAACTAAATTCTTTGTAAACAAGATTAATTTAAAAAATAGAATACATCATAAATTCTGGTCCGCCAACAATTTGGCTTAGATTATTAGGCTTTAAAAATAAAATGAACCTACAGTTTTGATTAAACAAGTATTATTGCACTGCAGGCATTGTTCAGAAGGCCAGATTCAGTAAGAATAAGCTCAAGTTGAGCAGATTAGGGGCATACACACTCAGCACAGTATGTTCCTGAGACTATTTACATGCGTCAGACAAATTACATTGTGACACTTTTTGCACTTGTAGTTTGTCATCCTCGTGAACCGGTTTCCATGGTGCAGGAAGAGCACCTACGTCTTCTGCATCGAAATCTTGCAACAAAGCCATTACCTCATCAAGTTGACTTGGATTAGAGAAATCACAGGATTTCCGTGCCGTTTTACATGAAAAGCCGAAAAGGTATGAGAGGAAACATCAACATAAATACATGTTCAGGCACAATGAGCCTAGGGATCCAGGCTAAAAAACATAGGCATACTTCCGAAAATTATCCACAAATTGCCATTCTAAATTAGAAAACATTATAAATACAACTATTAGACAAAAAATGAATGTTAATGATACATTATTAGATTTTGTAAAATACAAACAATTGGAATGGTATGGTCATACACGTAGAATGATGGAAACAAGATTGCCGAGACAAGTTTTGGAATGGACTCCACCAGGGAGAGGAAAGAGGGGAAGACCGCGGAAAACCTTGATAGGTGATATAAGGAGTAGTATGAAGGAGAAGAATTTAGAAGAGCGGGATTGGGAAATAAGAGAAGAATGGAGGAAGAAGATACGTACTTAAGCACTTTGGATACAGGAAGATGTGATCTCACATTGTAAACCTGTTGATAAATTGTAGTTCATATACTAATGGAATTAGTCAAATAGACACTAGTGATAAACAAGTTTCAAAAATACTAATCTTTATATGCGTAACGAATTCGGATGCAATGTGCCTGAGGCCAATATGACGATAACTACTCTCCATGAAGCAACCGAGCCAAATGAGTATAAACATTTTAAACTTCAGGTGCAGAGAGGAGACTATTAGGAGGGAAAAACTCCTACGCTTCTTAGGGGCGAAAGGAGGAACGAAAATTCCCATGCCGTGCTTGTCAGGCCGGTTGCGCCCGACGGAGGGTTAAACCCAATGGAGCATCATACGCGACCAATAAGTACAAACGTTTCTATCCGAAACCATCCTTATACTAAATAAACAACAGAACACATGCACAACATATTATAATACAGCAGATTTAATGGAATTGGGTGAAATTAGAGTGTCTGCGATGAATCATAACAAAAGGCGAGGAAAAGAAAGATAAAGACGAACTTCCATTTGCAGCATGGGGTAGCCATTATGAAAGTACATTTCCTTCTAAAGCATACCGAGCTTTTAAGGTGAAGTAGACATTCTTGAAACGTTGCCATTATTAGAGAATGGAAATTCAAATGACGAAAAACAACTCGAACCGCTTTACCTATTAGAATACTCACTCGACTACACCTATTACTAATTATTGTAAAATACACTTGTCTGGCATTTTTGCGCCCGATACTTTCAACGGTTTATGTAAGCAATACGTAGAAGGCATTGTCGCCCGAGACAAAGTGAAACGTAATATGGAAATACAATTCCTCTTACCTTCTTACTGCACACAGAACACCGCACTTCCAGTCACGCACTCTTCAAAGGATTCACCACAGAACACATTATTCACAAAGATGGAGAGGGAAAATCGTGCGCAAGTTAGCCAAAATTATACTAGTTCACTGTAGCCAAGTGAAGGGGAGAAAACTTCCCAAGTATTTTAAGGACGCCGCTAAAATTCCCTAAGTGTTTTCGAAAAAGTAATTGACATGCTAACTGCATTTATTTTATTGATAATTGCAACCTTCAGTATAAGGTATCCAAATCTTGTATTCTTATTATTATTAAACTATATACAATTTCAGATACCTATTACATAATATTGTGACAAAATGACACAGTCTAGTCGCTTACTTTTCTACTACTTAATTGTTTCCTAAGATGTTATCACAAATACACCGTTTTCTCCTCACCGTTAATACAGTCTAGTCTTTCGTGTTATCACAACGCACACCTTTTACTTCCCGTAACCTTGCTCAGTCCTTTCACTATCTTTCTTAACTTCCTCTGTCTCTCATACACTCACCATGGCAATGCAATCACTCGACGCGCATCAGAATTTCCTTCACGTCGAACTAGGTACGTTTCGTGATGACCCACACACGCACAGCTGTTTCGCAGTCACTGGCACTTTGACCGACTCATGTTTTTAACCGTAAACTCATCCACTGCTGTTCCTGGGCTCCTTATATAGGCTATATAGTGAGGATGACGTCACATAGACCTTTCGCGAATTCCTTCAAACACGCCGGAGTATCGTAACAAGATCTTTCTCGAAGGCACCAGAGAAACCCCCTTTCGGGCATCTGCTTGGATTGTTGTTAGAAGTGCTATGCTGTATAATAGATGATTATAAAAATGGATGCAAGTGTAGTCGTATCATCATCATCATCATCATCATCATCATCATCATCATCATCATCATCATCATCATCATCATCATCATCATTATTATTATTATTATTATTATTATTATTATTATTATTATTATTATTATTATTATTATTATTATTATTATTATTATTATTATTATATTGATGATGATGATGATGATGATGATGCTACTGCTGCTGCTGCTGCTGATGATGATGATGATGATCTGATCATCATCCGCCGACCTTCACACCCATTGGTTTCGGCTGAAGCTGCCACGCTACCCACCGTCGTTTATACCCGGCATATGAACCTATTGGCAGTCCTTCCTTTGCATGACACTTTAACTTTAAATTGTGGCTAAATTCATTCGAATTAAGATTAAAAGGCATTACAGCATTGTTCACACATTTTTTTCCTGACAACGAAATAAACCATTTATATTTCACTCATTAAAAGGCCAGATGACACTGAATATTTGGCAAAAATTATAGTTCTTTCGGCGAAACGGGTCTTTCAAAGCAATAATTATATGGGTATATATGTTTACTGATTGTGTAGAATCCCTGATGCGACCGACATATACAACCCGGCATATACAGCAACACCCCTACTTGACAATGGGCCGTGTGAATAATAGGATGTAGTTCGGAGCAAAGCGAGGATGCAGAAGGTTAGAATGGAAGCAAGTGTGGCGGAGGGTTTGCTTCTCTCGGTATGAACGACCTGAGCCTTATGCTTCCAATATCGGAGGGTTATGCATTTAGTCATCATATCATGTGTGTGTACATCTGCGATACACTGTATTCCTGATAGTGTTACGTGTTTATACTATAATAGAGGTGATTTAACATACGCCTCGGGCTGCTCTCAGCCTGCCAGCATCGCGGGCGAGTATTATCAGGCATTGAGCAAGGATGTTGCTGTATACGTGAATATCGGCAGACTTTTTCCCAGGGGGCCATATGTTGGAAGTTTGCAATTAGATAATATTAATTATTTTGTTGTCAAAAGTTGTATTTGTTGCAGATAACCGTATTAATGTGTGCTAAATAAAAATTACTCTTTACATAAAAATTAATATAGTTTAATAGTCAGCATATTAAGTTCATTAACTTCCAAGGGGGCCGCGACCCCCCTTGCCCCTCTTCCACCCCACTTCGCGACGCCCATAGCTGTATATATACTGCATGGCTTCGTCCTGTTTCGACACCGGGTTGGGTCAATTAAAAATGCTATTATATTTTTAGTTTACTGTTTATAACAACATATGGAAGCCTTGGAAAAGTCGCAAATACCGGAGGCCAAAAGAAAGAAAAATGCCGTAGTTGCGAAAATAACAAGACTATAAACTTCGGATGCAATTAATGCCTAATCAGCTGTTGAAAAACACAAATAATGTGAAGACATGGAAAAGGAGCTATATATGAGCTTTTTTCCCATTGTGATTCTTTCAGTGTTACCACATGAGTGTCATTTTTGTTTAAATAGTTTAGTGTATGAGTAGCAATGAGCTTCTGTACGTTTTCAAACACTTCAATGTTTTTCAGTACTCAATATATAATGGTATAATTAGTTCATAAAATGGCAGTAAATGGCGTTGCTTACATAAAGAAACAAGATAAATTATCAGGGAATGTATTTTAAAGTTCGCAAGTTTGTGTTAAAGATGCAAGTCTATCCCTTTTATTCCGTAATTTAATTAGGATGTCTCCTTGGCATTCTTCATTCGCACATTCGTCTCCCAGATCACCATGATGATCGATGTCTTCTGTAGTAAAATCGCCGTCATCCCGCAAATATTTGGCATTATTGTATAACATTGCGTACTGTATGACGGTTGAGACGTTTAAAATAGCAACTGTCCAAACTAATTGTAGAGTTGAAAATCATCTTTCTAGTTGTTCATAGCACGTTAAATAATAACCTTTCCTGCCTTTAACAGTCCGTAAAGACTCGTGTTGTGCATACTTGTTCGACTGCGTTTTAGCGGCTTTTTGAGCAGTCTTCGACTGCCAAGATATTTGGATATTCGGCACGCTGGAGTAAGACAATGGGGAACTATTACAGCATGGTTACTATTAATAAGTCTTCAATACGTATCATTTTAGTCATTAATTTATTGCTGAAATATTTCTAAAACTTCTAAACAGGAAAAGACACATTGGGGCAAAAGTTTTTCCAGTACGTGCGCTGCCCGACCTGGCCCCCCTCTGGCTATGACCTTGATTCTGATAGACAATTGTCAAGGGGCAACAAGCTTCCTTCAAAAATCCAAACGTTCTAAATTTATAAAAACGCCACCCTTAAATTTCCTACACCAAAGTCTTTTTTTTTAACCCTATTGGGGTAGGTACGCAGCAAAATACTTCAGGCTGAACCTCAGCTGTTAGCAGCTTGTGGTCGTGGTTACAGATAATTATGATAACTTCACATCAAACCTTGCTGTGCATGATCACAGTATGAGGCTGGAGGACGTCGATTAAATATATATGAGGCATGCAGGTCATCTACATAGAATAATAAACAATTCAAAACTGCTTCAAATGATCTTCCTTTAGCTTTAAAATTATTGTGTAACCCAAAATACTATTTAAGATTTAAAAACAGACTTCTTACTCGCACATTTTATTTACAGCATAAAGGAATAGTAAACTATACCCTCTTTACACCTTTGGTATTTACCCTGTCATAATGATTGTTTTTAGGTATTGGGGAAACAAAATGAAATAAAATAATTGCACGGTTGTATGACGTATTCTATATACTTTGGCCTGGTTCATTCCAGGATCAAAAGAACAAGATGCAGTACAATACAATGCGGATGTTACTACTCTGCAATAAAAACGTATAACAACCTTCCAAGTTACCGCGAGCTGTTAGACGATCATAGTCGACATGAAGTCTTCAAGACAAATTTACAGTCATACTCACTCCGCATATACTGTTGAGGAATTCTTTAATATCTCATGAGTAGATAAATATTAATTATACGACAGATTATGCATGGTGGTGATTTATAGTATGTTGTGTAATTTATTCTTGCAATGGTAGGGGCTTAAAAATAAAACTAAAAGTTTTTCCCGTCTCTTTTCTCTTCTTTCTTTCCTTCTTACAAAGATAGAAGGGCATAATAGTTTTATTCATGGGCGTCGCGAGGGGTACAAGGGGAGCTGTGGCCTGCCCTTGGAAGTTAATGACCTTAATGTGTAATTACTTACTGACTATTAAACTATTATTTTAATTTTGATGTAAAGAACAATTTTTATTTAGCTCAAATTAACACGGTTATCCGCAACAAATGCTGTAACTTTTCACAATAAAACAATGAATTGATTGCAAACTTCCAACATGTGGCCCCCCCCCTTGGAAAAAAGTCTGCCGATGTCCATGGTTTTATTGGTGGTGGGTATTCTACTAGTCACGATGCATGTTCGAAGTGCATGACGCGTTCATCGTCCATAAGCTATGCTCGTGGTGGGACCTAATGAACGTCCGACTTTAACAGACTTTAACTCGTGGCTAAGAGCAGAAAGATACCGGATCAGACGACACCCTCACATATGGAGGCTCCTAGATGAGCATTTGGACTTTAATTTATGAGAGATAAAAAAGGATAAAATTAAATAAACCAAAGAAAATAAATAAAAAATTACAAAAACAATAAAAACATTTAAAACAAATACGACCACAAGAGGAGAAAAAAAAAAAAAAAAAAAAGAAAGAAAAACTTCACACACATATACGAGTATTTTTCTTTCCTATCAGTTTTTCCTTTATCCTTCTTTACCATGTTAGTCAATTTCCCCTTACTTTTCCTCAATATGTCCTAGGCACAAAAAATGCGTAAAAAAAATAAATAAAGAAAAAATTGTAAATCTATGTGGTTTTTCTTTTCTTCTTTAAAAAACGACTAACATATTATCTATTACCTTCATGTTCAGTTATGCAGAACAAATATTCAAAACAAAAAACAAAAAAACAAACTTAGGCATTAAATTATATAATAAACTACCAGCAAATATCAAAGAAATAACTAAAATAAAAAAATTAACAAACAAGTCAAATCCTTTCTACTACAACATACCGTTTATTCAATAAGAAAAAACAAGCAAATAAACTGATTTTTTAAGTGAACATTTCTTGACGAATACGGCTGGCAACACTGAGCCTCAACAACAACCACAAGAATAACAAAAGTGCCTCGTGTTCTCTATTCTCTACCACTTCTGTACTTTACCTTGCTACGTGATGCGGTTTGGATGTCTTGGTGGATTATGCCTGCATTCTCTTTCTTCTTTTGTGTTGATCTTGGTTAGATGGACCAGAACAATAAGAGGTAAAAGTACAGTTGAATAATACAATTTTGATTTAACTTATGTGAATAGTAGTTGCCACCCAAACAAATTAATTATCCGGCACAATTTATTGCACCTTTACTGCAAAATTCTTGGGGCTAAAACTTGGAAATCAAAACCCCGAAACTTAGATGTAATAAGAATCCTCAGTATGCCTTGAAATCGACATTCTTGGCTTAGCATTCTCCTTGTGATCTGGAATATTCTTTTAGGACAATAAGCTAAGGACAATGTAAGGCAGTGGTGTCAAGGTCACAGACCCTTCGGGGCTAAACTGTGCAACAGCTATATGCAGAGGGCAAAACATGACGTAATACATATCAACACTAGACGCTTTATCAACTGACACCTGTTTACTTGCAAGTTGGTCGCGTCCACGAATATAACCTTTCTTGGAGTGCGTACACCTTACGAATTTTTTTCCTTCAGATTTGCCTACAGGGATAAATAGCACAGATACAAGTTGGATCTGCGAAGGGGAACAGTACATCTCACGCGTAAATAGAAAACTACTGACATAGTTATTAAAGTTGATTAAAATAGTTGCAACCTTCTGATGATTAGCCTGAGTTATAGGTACTATTAAACCTACCCTAGCCCTTGGGTTAGCATTCTCAAACAGGAAAGGACACCACTTACGCACTTACATGCCTCTCAAAGATAGATGTTGTTATTACTTTTCAATCCCAGATGTAAAAAAGTCAATCTACTTTGAATGAATGAATAAATAAATAGGAGAATAATTACACGGTATTAATAATAGTGCTTTTAATACGAACTTGTATTGGATATAATCTATATTTATATAAAAAGTAAATAGCAGCTTTCAAATCCTGTTATACCTTAAATGAATATTCTTTGCTATTTTGATTAAACATAATAACAGAATATTTACTTGTATTATCTGCAAACATGTGAAATAACACAAAACATTATTAGTAACAGGGGTTGGCGATTTCCTCCAAAATTAAAGGAAAGGACTACATGCAAGTTGTTTGAAAACTACTGTCCTTAAAGATACGTATTTTAGTGTTAAGCGTTTGCATAATGACTTTAAGACAATCTTAGTGAAAACCTAAGTAAAATACCACATGTCACACATTTGTAGGATCAGTTACTTGGCATATTTTTCAACTCCTTTTCAAAATTTGGCTTACAAAGACGGATTCTAAGACTGGATGCCAAATTGCTATCTGAGAGTCTGTTTCTGTGGCGAGTTTTCAGAAGCTGCATTATAGAGAAACCCTGTTCACAAAGGTAGGTACTGCCAGACATTGCCATACTTTTTGCTGCGTTGGGAATCAAATTTGGGAAACACATATTATGAAGTTTCCGGTAGAATTCGATCAGTGCGTCTGAGCATGAATTGTCAAATTTCTCATGAAGGCGACTCACGCTGTACTTCTATCAGCTCCAGCGGAACTGCTGTATTATTTACTTTATCTATTTCATAATGACTTTGCATGTTGTATTTTAATGCAAGATACTGGTTGCATATTAGGTACTGAATACTACTACCACAACTTTGCAAAGGAATTGTTTTCCCATTCGAAACATGGGAATCCAAATGACTCATGTCTGTGCTCTCGGACGCAGCCATTGCTCTGCCTGCATCACACGGAAAACTGGACTGAACTGGTTTCTAACGGTCTGGCCCTCTATGCCCAGGGCACGGCGACTTGCTCTCTCTGTGGCATTGCCACTCGGGGCCACGATTGACACCACTGATGTAAGGTATTGAACACGGAAACACTTCAAATAGATTTTCTCGCACATGTAACACTATATTGAACTGTTTTATTGCACAAGTATTAATAATTATGAATATACCTTTAGGAATAATAATTGAAACATGTAATATGTAATTTCTCTAAATGTGTGTAAACTGCACTTGAGGCAAGGTGCAGAACCTTGCAGGGTAAGGAAGGGTAATTGTTCAGAAAATCGGCCGCTCGAGAAAACGAATGAAACATAGTGTAATGGATACAGTTTTTATTGCTGATTACTATTTTGAAAGTCGTATAGTGCACTGAAGCTTCGTTTTTTATTTATGAGCAAATTACGTACGTGCGATACAGCGGTTTTATTTCGCTTATGCGGCCGATATTTAGGAAGTAAATGTTTATAAACGACTGTAATATATGCTAGAATGATTGATTAAATGTATTTACGTTGAAATTGTTATTGCTGATTACAATTTTGAAAGTTTTATTTGGTGGTAAAACTTCGTTTTCCCTGTGTTAGGTTAGGTTTAGTGTGTGTATATGAGTGGGGTGACAGGGTCCTGTGTTATCGAAATATTCACAACTTGGGCAGTGTTTATGACACAATTTCATCGTAAATGCATTAATCAATAATTCTAGCATATATTATACTCCTTTGTACACATTTGCTAAATATCCGATGCATAAGCGAAATAAAATCGCTGTATCGTAGGTACGAAATTTGCTCATAAATAAAAAACGAAGCTTCAGCGCACTGTACGTCTTTCAAAATCGTAAACAGCAATAAAAACTGCATCCATTACACTATGTTTCATTCGTTTCCTCGAGCGGTCGATTTTGTAAACATTTACCGTGAACACTGTTTAATTGTCTTTGACACAAATAACTGCACTCTTCTTAATTCAACTCTGACCGTAAACCTGTGACAGTTCCCTTATATATCCAAAAGACTGTGAACTGACTGTGCTATGTTTTGTCTGTATGGGCCTCTGTGCTCGCCGCCGGCTGCCACTGTCATAGAATAGTATGGATAAAACCATATAGCATTTTTAAAACTACTTTTAAAGGCTTTACTTACCAATATAATTAAAGCAGATGCTGAAACTGGCCACTGTCGTACACATTTTTTGCACCTCTTTAGGAAATTATCCCATCACTTGCCATAGTTCATGTTGAGAAATGCTGGCAATTTCCTGACGGATATTTTGTTTTAATTCTTCCAGGGTGTGTGGGTTTGTCTTGTACCCTTTATGCTCTAAGTCAGTGGTGTCAATCGTGGCCCCAAGTGGCAATGCCACAGAGAGAGCAAGTCGCCGTGCCCTGGGCATAGAGGACAAGTCCGTTAGAAACCAGTTCAGTGCAGTTTTCCGTGTGATGCAGGCAGAGCAATGGCTGCGTCCGAGAGCGCAGACGTGAGTCATTTGGATTCGCATGTTTCGAATGGGAAAACAATTCCTCTGTAAAGTTGTGGTAGTAGTATTCAGTACCTAATATGCAACCAGTATCTTGCATTAAAAATACAACATACAAAGTCATTATGAAATAGATAAAGTAAATAATACAGCAGTTCAGCTGGAGCTGCTAGAAGTACAGTGTGATCGTCGCCTTCGAAAGAAATTTGACAATTATTCATACTCAGACGCACTGATTGAATTTTACCAGAAACTTGACAATAGGCATTACCCAAATTTGATTCCTAAGACAGCAAAAACTATGACAATGTATGGTAGTACCTATCTTTGTGAACAGGGTTTCTGCATAGCTCCTGAAAACTCGCCACAAAAACAGACTCTCAGATAGCAATTTGGCATCCAGTCTTAGAATCTGTCTTTATAATATTATTGAGCCAAATTTTGAAAAGTGTGTGCATTCAAAAATATGCCAAGTGACTGATGCTACAAATGTGTAACATGTGGTATTTTACTTAGGTGTTCAGTAAGATTCTCTTAAATTCATTATGCAAACGCTTAACACTAAAACATGTATCTTTAAGGACAGCAGTTTTCAAACAACCTACCTGTAGTTCTCCCCTTTAATTTTGGAGGAAATCGTCAACTCCCGTTACTAATAATGGTTCGTGTTATTTCACTTGTTTGAAGATAATCCAAGTAAATATTGTCATTTATGTTTAATCAAAATAGATAAGAATATCCGTTAAAGGGATAACAGGATTTCAAAGCTGCCATTTACTTTTTGTATAAAATAGGTATATCTGATACAAGTTCGTATAAAAAACACTATTGTTAATACTATATAATTATTCTGTTATTTATTTTGTTTATTTATTTATTCATTCATTTGAAAATCAATTTTGACATTTTTACATCTGGGATTGAAAAGTCTATCTTTAAGAGGTATGAAGAGCGTAAATGGTGTACTTCACAGTACGGGAATGCTAACCCAAGGGCTAGAGTAGGTTTAATAATACCTATAATTCAGCCTAATCAGGAAGTTGCAACTATGTTACTATTTTAATCAACTTGAATAACTGTCAAGTAGCTTTCTTGCACGCGTGAGAAGTATTGTTCCCCTTCGCAGATCCAACTTGTATCTGTGCTATGCATCCTTGTAGGCAATTCTGAAGGAAAACATTCATAATATATACGCACTCTAAGAAAGGTTTTATCCGTGGACGCAGCCAAGTTGCAAGTAAACAGGTATCAGATGATAACGCTGCTGGTGTTGATATGTATTACGCCATGTTTTGCCCTCAGCATGTACAAGATGCCATGGGGAGCTCTCGGCGGCCTGTGACCTTGACATCACTGCTCTAAGTTACCCCAAGGATAGGTCGGGGGAATGAGGAGGCCACAAATTTTAACTAATAATTCTGTTCTGAAACACACTTTTAATTGTTCTCATTGAAAAATTCACTGTATGAGCTGTTGCAGAGTCTTGTTGGAAAAAGGCAAAATCACACTCCTTGTTGGTTAGTTCTCTAAAAAAAGGGGACAAAATTGTGTTCACTTATGTATGGGTGTCAACTGTTAACTGGAAAAAAATTGAGCCTATAACTGTTTCTCTGCTAATGGCACACCATACACCAATTTTTTTGTCATGAAGGGGTATTTCATGAGCAATATTAGGTGTCTCAGAGCACCAAAAATGATTATTTTGTATACACACATATTCTTGAACGTGGGACCAAGTCTTGTCTGTGAAAAATATTAAATGTTGGTCAATTTCGTCATTGTATACACTATTGAGGATCCACTCACAAAATGTGTGCCTAATTACATGATCACCTGTTGTTGTAGTGTTTAACGCTCGCTTTTACTACTACGGCACCACAGGCGCATGATCACCTGGTTGAAGAGCATTTGTCACAGTTATTTTGTATGGTTTTAACTTCAGCAACTTGGTAGTTCTTTGCAAAGACCCATAAGAAATGCCTACCTGTTGTGAAAGATGCCTAAGCGATTTTTGGAACGATGACCAATGTCATCTAATGTTTCTTCGGTAAGAACCATATGCCGTCTTTTAGATTTCTGAGCCTGAACACTTCCTGTGGCCTGAAATTTATTGTAAAGTTCATGCGTTGTTATACGGCCTGGAACATTTCCAGCTGGAAATCTTTCTGCAAATTGCACTTGCACCTGGCAAGCTGACTGAGTTAAAACATACGAATCATAAATAAATACATGCTGTGCAGTAGAAAACAAATGCTGAGCCATAATACACATTGTGACTAAGTACAGGACTAAATAATAAAGCACACTGGTAATAACGCAGCCGCACAATATCACATCAGCTCAATACAGATTGTGAGCAGAGCAGAGCAAAACGAGTCACGCTTGTGACCATGTGTAAATCAGCTGCTGTTATTGTGTTCCTGTCTGCACAGTGGAAAAACACCACACAGCGATTTCCATGTATTTGGATCTCTCTGTAGTACAGGTGAATTAGAGAAGAATTTTCTGAAAATTGAGGTTTTTTCAAAGCATCTCATAAACAAGTCCCTGCAGTTTGATTGCTTACAAAAATACATGCAGCAAAAGGCAACTGACCTTGAACCTTCGTTGAGGTACGCTGCGACACTGCTCCATCTCCCGACCAGCACCATCGTAATGAGCCAGATGATCTAATTGTGTCACCAGCATCTTCCCTTGGGCTACCCCTGAATGTGGTAGACAGCATCGCTGATCCTCTTCTCAACGTGATATAGTACTTGCCATGGTTGCTGGCAATGCTCCTCAGTCTATGTAGGGCAATGTATGCCATCACGTTTGAAGCTTCTGCCGCAGGCATGCCTGTCTTGACGAGTTTTTGTCTGGTTGTCCTCTACCTCGGTGTGTGGACAGGTCACCTTGCACACAATGTGAAGGTGGCTCACAGGGTTCCATGACCACTGACCTTTCCGTTTCACCTTCGCAGCCATCTTGCTCCTGCTGTGCCCCACCGCAACCTTCAAGAATTATCCTGGTGACCCCAAAATGTTCACTGGGGAGTAAATCATATATAAGAGAAACGAGGGTTGAGTGATAAACACTGGCACTTTATAACTCAACCCTCCTCTCTTATATAGGGTGTCCCAGCTAACTCTGCAACCTCAAATATCTCCAAAATGAAAGAAAATATGAAAAATCCAATTGGCTAGGAATGTATCTATGTCAGGGACTCGCACAGTAAGAAAGTGTGCACAATCCACAAAAGTAAACAAATAACACTTCCAACACAAAGTTACATTTTTTTAAAATGTAAATATGTTTCTTCTAGTGAAATGAAAACTAGAACAACAATTAGTGATAACACGCTTGGTTTCACTTTTCTAAGCCTTATGCAGTTTGTTCACCAGCTCAAGGTCCCTGGCAGGAATACAGCCGGCCACATCATCAGTAAACAATTCCTGATAAACAATGATATCTTGAGCAGGAGCTCTGCTTCTATAATCTTCGCAAAACTTAAGGGGAGACAGTCGCCATGGCAACTGCCATAAGGCTACATGTTAAATTTAGCAAACTTTAGGTACATATTGCACAAAAAGTAATAAACACATAGCTCTAAAACTTTTACACAGTGTAGCTAACATATCTAACTAAAAACTGATAGCAGATCAGGTGTGTAGAGTGATTTTGTTTTGATATAAAAAATATTATTTAAAATGAGTACATAAATTTTAAAAAAATAGAAATTTTTAGCCACTCCTCCATGCACACTAACCTTTAGATTAATTCTACTATCCTGAAAGGCTATCAGTTTTTTAATCATGCTATTATTTAAAAGCTGTGAAAATTTCAGGTATGTATCTTTCATTCTTTGGCAGATAACGGTACCTAAAGGTAGAAAAATGTAGTTTTGAGAAAAATTGAGTTAAAGTTTAAAAATACTCAAGATTTTTTTATTTTATGCTTCAGGCTTATAGTTGATATATTCCAGAACTGTATGCTGGATCATCTATCTCCTCCTGTTGTTCTCTCTTTCTTTTCTTGCCCTTCTTTGCTTTTCTGCCTTCTTTTGTAGCTTGTTGAACTGCGATTTCAGCTTTCCGGATCCTCTCTACATCTAGGTTCCTGAGTCCAGTAGCAGTATTTGCTCCATATTTAACACCCAGCAGATTTAAAACATCAATCTTCTTTGACACACCATCATTAAAGCAGAACACTGCATCATATACACCAAACTTTAATGTCTCCATCCTCACAAATTCAGTTTTTGGGACACGCCTCCAAATAACAGAATTGAAACTCTCATTTGGATTTTGTGTATGCCCATGTAGACATTTCTTCAACAACTCTGGATCAGATAGTGCTCTGAACAGAGGTTTAATAGCTACCATTACAGTTTCTGGCAAGGAATGTTTATGCT
The DNA here is from genome assembly GCA_030765045.1 of Tenodera sinensis. NCBI lineage: Eukaryota > Metazoa > Arthropoda > Insecta > Mantodea > Mantidae > Tenodera > Tenodera sinensis. Next base: position 128,728,626 of record CM060970.1, read on the forward strand.
CATAATTTTGCCCTTTATTGACAGAAATTTTGTACTTGCACCAGCTGTCTGAACAGAGATCATGTTGAGGTTTGCTGTCTGTGGAAAGCTTGTGAAAATATATGGCCCAGATGGCTCTTCTCATATCTTCTAAATTGTTTACATTTCTTCTTATGGCTAAGCCATATAACTTTGAAGTTGGTCAATTGTAGATTTTGTTAGGCGTCCCTTCCCACCTAATCCTTTACCATCTTGCAGTTTGGTGCCAGATTTTTCCTTCACAAGGTTCCTCAAGTGTTGTTCACTGAAACGGGATAAGAAATTCGACAGAATGTCACGAGCAATGGTAGTGATAAAAGGAAAAGTAGAAGAAATGTGTATAAGGGGAGAGAAAAGTACTAAACTTTCCCGAACATTTGTAAAATTTTGAGCTGTAAAACATATTTTCAGTTTGGTAGTGCAGAAGTGGACATGGCATTTAAATCCCAGCAATGTGTAACATTTTAGTTAAAATTTAATATCGGAAAAACTAAATGTTCAATTTTGATAAAACAAACGCCATTTTGTAGCCAACCCAATGGGCTATACATTAGCGGTAAAAACAAAATTTGGAATTTTTTACCCCTCTTCGCGACTGTCTCCCCTTAAAGGCATATGGAGGCGGGGTGTACTGTGGACTTCAGCGAATCCTACGCTTGCCCCTCCAACCAGCGCTGCCGAATGTGGTGCATGCATCTCACACACTGTTATGTACAGAACTTCTGCCGGTACACGCACTACGCTTGGCAACAGCGCTCCGCTTGAGCATTGGCCAGCGTTCACATGCCTTTAACTTTTGCGAGCGGTATAATTGGGTTTATGATAATGTTGCCAAACTTGGTATGTATATACCCACCAATTAAAACAAACAAATGGCTCAAAATAGCACAATTTAAATGTTTTTTTCAGTTCATGCAGCATATTTAGCTTTTAAAGCATAAACAATATTTTCAACTCGGCTCACTGTGGACTGAGTGGTAATGAGAAAGCTGATTTTCTTGCAAAAAAGGGTACCAGCGGTGTACAAAAATCTATAGTTAATTTACCATTTTATGCAGCTAAAAGATTAGTCAACTCTGAATTCAAAAAAATTATTGCAAAATATTACTATGAAAAATCAAAGAATAAAAGATGGGAACTACCAAACATTCAAACAGTGATTCCTGAGTATCCTCGAAAAACAGCAGTTGCAACCTTCAGGTTGATAACAGGACATGATTGTCTGGCAAAACATTTAAACAGAATTGGGATATATTCTTCACCACTCTGTCCTCTATGTGATCTGCAAGAGGAAATGGATCGAGACCACCTTCAAATATGCCCGGCCACTTCTAGTGCCCCATCCATCAGTGAAAAATATTGGAGAGCAAGAGGATTAATGACTTCATTGTCAGAAATCCAGCATTAGCTAACAACAACAACATATTTTCAACTATTCCGTCTTTTTCCCAATGATCATTTTCTGTCTTTTCTATATTTTTAAGAAACACTGCCACTCTGTTTGTCTTACGTGATATATCCTCGAGTGTTATATCATGCAATTCCTGTAAGAATAAGTCAGCTGTTGCTTTTCTTTATGTATTCATTTTACCTTGACCCAAACTAGTTCTATGGGATTGAGATCACACATGTATGGGGGTAAGTAAACGACAGTGTGGCCCAATAAAACTAAAATTACCAATAATGTTATAACAATCGAGGAAGAATTAAGTCTAACAACTTCTCATTCCCTCCTGCAGGATCAAAGAATGAAGTATTAAAATTTTGGTCAGTTAATAGTATATATATATTTCACAAACAAAAATTGTGACATCTGCCTGACATTGCAGGTGACCATAAAGATCCTGCAAGTACAGGTAATGGAGATAATAGAAGAAAGGCAGTAATATCTTTAAGTGCCTCTTTAGGTTTGATTCAGGCATCCTATAAAGATCTGTTTTACTCGTAGAACTGCATCTCTAAACTCCTTTGTTCTGCAACCACAATATCCTAACAGATTTCACAACACTCCTAGGTGGAGGATTATCTGCTTCTACATTACTTTTACCATTACTTCCCACATAGAACTGTCACTCTGAATACAACACAATATCATAGCAGATTTCACAACACTCCTAGGTGGAGGATTATCTGCTTCTACATTACTTTTACCATTACTTCCCACATAGAACTGTCACCCTGAATACAACACAATATCATAGCAGATTTCACAACACTCCTAGGTGGAGGATTATCTGCTTCTACATTACTTTTACCATTACTTCCCACATAGAACTATCACTCTGAACACAACAGAATATCATAGCAGATTTCACAACACTCCTAGGTGGAGGGTTATCTGCTTCTACATTACTTTTACCATTACTTCCCACATAGAACTATCACTCTGAACACAACAGAATATCATAGCAGATTTCACAACACTCCTAGGTGGAGGACTATCTGCTTCTACATTACTTTTACCATTACTTCCCACATAGAACTGTCACTCTGAATATAACACAATATCATAGCAGATTTCACAACACTCCTAGGTGGAGGATTATCTGCTTCTACATTACTTTTACCATTACTACCCACATACAACTGTCACTCTGAATACAACACAATATCATAGCAGATTTCACAACACTCCTAGGTGGAGGATTATCTGCTTCTACATTACTTTTACCATTACTTCCCACATAGAACTGTCACTCTGAATACAACACAATATCATAGCAGATTTCACAACACTCCTAGGTGGAGGATTATCTGCTTCTACATTACTTTTACCATTACTTCCCACATACAACTGTCACTCTGAATACAACACAATATCATAGCAGATTTCACAACACTCCTAGGTGGAGGATTATCTGCTTCTACATTTCTTTTACCATTACTTCCCACATAGAACTATCACTGTGAATACAACACAATATCATAGCAGATTTCACAACACTCCTAGGTGGAGCATTATCTGCTTCTACATTACTTTTACCATTACTTCCCACATAGAACTGTCACTCTGAATACAACACAATATCATAGCAGATTTCACAACACTCCTAGGTGGAGGATTATCTGCTTCTACATTACTTTTACCATTACTTCCCACATAGAACTGTCACTCTGAACACAACAGAATATCATAGCAGATTTCACAACACTCCTAGGTGGAGGACTATCTGCTTCTACATTACTTTTACCATTACTTCCCACATAGAACTGTCACTCTGAATACAACACAATATCATAGCAGATTTCACAACACTCCTAGGTGGAGCATTATCTGCTTCTACATTACTTTTACCATTACTTCCCACATAGAACTGTCACTCTGAACACAACAGAATATCATAGCAGATTTCACAACACTCCTAGGTGGAGGACTATCTGCTTCTACATTACTTTTACCATTACTTCCCACATAGAACTGTCACTCTGAATACAACACAATATCATAGCAGATTTCACAACACTCCTAGGTGGAGCATTATCTGCTTCTACATTACTTTTACCATTACTTCCCACATAGAACTGTCACTCTGAATACAACACAATATCATAGCAGATTTCACAACACTCCTAGGTGGAGGACTATCTGCTTCTACATTACTTTTACCATTACTTCCCACATAGAACTGTCACTCTGAATACAACACAATATCATAGCAGATTTCACAACACTCCTAGGTGGAGGATTATCTGCTTCTACATTACTTTTACCATTACTTCCCACATACAACTGTCACTCTGAATACAACACAATATCATAGCAGATTTCACAACACTCCTAGGTGGAGGATTATCTGCTTCTACATTTCTTTTACCATTACTTCCCACATAGAACTATCACTGTGAATACAACACAATATCATAGCAGATTTCACAACACTCCTAGGTGGAGGATTATCTGCTTCTACATTACTTTTACCATTACTTCCCACATAGAACTGTCACTCTGAATACAACACAATATCATAGCAGATTTCACAACACTCCTAGGTGGAGGATTATCTGCTTCTACATTTCTTTTACCATTACTTCCCACATAGAACTGTCACTCTGAATACAACACAATATCATAGCAGATTTCACAACACTCCTAGGTGGAGCATTATCTGCTTGTACATTACTTTTACCATTACTTCCCACATAGAACTATCACTGTGAATACAACACAATATCATAGCAGATTTTACAACACTCCTAGGTGGAGCATTATCTGCTTGTACATTACTTTTACCATTAGCTCCGACATAAAACTAGTGACAAGTATGATTTTACAACTGAAATTAAGAGAGATTAGCAACAAGTAAATATAGCGCGAATAATATTGGAGTTAAGTTGGCAACATGACCAGCAGAACGATTACACGGTTGTTTACAAAACTAAGGTTACATTGCGTGGAATGTCTCTTCTCTGCGGCTCATTCCCCTTAGACCATACGGTGGTAAACAAACAGTGCATTGAAATACATGACTATTAGAAGATGGAAATGGCATAACTCCTGATGTAATGCAATACATGTGCTCAGAGCAGGGGCTGCTTGCAGTGGCCTGTAGCCTGCTGTAAACAAATCAATAACAGCTCGGCATGTTCTTGCTTCAGTGTACTAGTGTCTCCTGATCTGGTCTACTGCACTGCTGTTATACTGTAATGTAATTCACGTAGGTTTCGGATATTGCTTTCCATATTGATGCATTAAACCTTGTTTTTGTGTAGCTTGATTTATTTGCCATTATCTAGTCGATATGTTCAACTTCGGTAATTAAGAAAAAGTTAGATATTATTTTAATTTGAATTAACTTCACAAATGCAACCACAGCTGTAACATTGTACGCTCAACGCTATCCAGATTGATGTCCTTCACCTGGTAGCATTTCCAACATTGGCATGAAACTCATGGAAACAGGAACCTGGGCTCCCACAAAGCGACGTTCCGCCTCATGGAGGATGTGGGATTGGAAACGTGTCTATTGATGTTATTCCAGCACAATGGATGTCTTGCACACTATGCACATTTTCCAGAGATGTTGTGGATGCAAAGTTTCCAAATAGGTGGATAGGACTGGGGGGGTCCTGTGAGATGGCCAGCTTGATCCTCTGACTTGACATTCTTAGACTTCTTCTTCTGGGACACAGTGAAAGATAGAGTGTATCAAGAATTCCCAATGACAGTCACGATATGCAACATTGTATTACTGCGGCTGTGCAGCAATATCTGTAGAAACACTACAATCTGTGCAACAATCTCTTGGTACCATCTTCAAAAGTGTATTGATATAAATGGAGGTCAGTTTGAACATATGTTAAAGTGACACAGTTTCATTGGACAAGATGCTACTGGTGATTTGTGGGTGTACTGTCCATGCTGAGTGTAATGCACAACAGTGAAGTTTCTGTAGACTATAGGTCACTGGTAAATGTATCTACAAAAGTGAAACCCAGTGTTTTATCACATAATTGTAGTGCTTGTTTGCATTTCACCAGAATAAGCATACATGTATATATAAACACAAGGCGAATTACAACCACAGAGAAGAGGGGAGTAGGCTACACAAGACATGAATACCAGCACTAGAAAGACTACAAATCAAAAAATCTAATGTGTTGCACTCACATGACTTTCTCTACTCTTGTACTAACCATTCTTACAAACTCTTATTCCTATATCTTCTTCGTGTTAAAATAAACATTTGTACAAATTATCTTATTGCTTATTTCTTTGTAGGTGCAAGGGGAATATTGGAATACAGTAGGCTTTGTGCGATAGTAAAATCTTTTAAAGCTTTGAGATTCCGTTCTCTTTGTACACGTAACATATAAAAAAATGAACAACGATGACCCATTTCATGAAAGTTCCAAGTTTTCCGAAACTCACACACATAACTAGGTATACCTCCGAAATGGTTCACCCTACAAGAAAATTTATTGAGACATAAATTGTGTATTTTAGCAAAATCTACATTTTTTGTATAGTATAATTTGGTGTATCTCTAACGGTTTACCAGTTATGCAAAAGTCGTCCAGAGTAAATACGACTACAGGGGCTATAGCCAGAAAATTCAAGATATACATTTCATTTGTAATAAAAATATCTCAAACATATGACATTTAATCAAAATCGTTAGAGCCATTTTCAAGAAAATCAAAATTTTCCATGTGAAGGGTAGTTTAGGGTGGGGCTATTTTCTTCAAAATCTTCGTGTCACATCCTTGAACGACATTAAACTTAAATACCAACTTTGGTTTTTAACCGACTTTTCGTTTTTGAGCTATGCTGTCCACAGACTGACAGACACACACACGGACCTTTTTCTAGAAATGCTTTTTTTGGATTCAGGGGGCCTCAAAACATGTATTTCCGGTGAAATCTCGACTTCGAATTTTTGGGTGGAATACAATACTTCCCCTACTTACCAGTAGAGAAAGTAAAAATCTAATGTGTTGCACTCACATGACTTTCTCTACTCTTGTACTAACCATTCTTACAAACTTATTCCTATATCTTCTTCATGTTAGTTGAGATAAACATTTCTACAAATTTTGCTTATTTCCTTGTAGGTGCGAGAAGAATATTAGAATACAGTAGGCTTTGAGTGATAATCAAATCTTTTGTGACGGTGTTGGGCACCACTTTTGTAACGGGTCCGGCTGGTGACGACTCACTTAGGGTCCGATGCCTCGGTAGCTCATCCGGTGCAGTAGCTGCCTCTGTGCTGTACGCCGCTACGTTGATTTTGTATGTGATTAGGTACCGGGATTTAGGTAGGCATGAGTAGGATATTTCTCAGGTGCAAGGTTAGATGACAAAGTACGGCACAGACGTTTTCTGATTTATTCTCCACCACATCAATGCCTTGAAGAACAGACTTGAGCGAGTTTCTGATATTGCACTTTAATATCACTATTTACTTCCACTGATCTCTGTCGCTTTTCACAGCGACGTTTTTGGCACCAAACTAGACATATACGTGTTACAGGTTCACCCTGGTAGCAACAGCTTGACAGACAGAGTTCTATTGAATTTCCCCGTATTTATATATTTTCACGCACACGCTTTCTCTGGTCCTGTTATGGGGGGTGGGGGGGGGGCATATCGTGTCCCCAGCTGTGTCCATGTGCTTTTGAGGCAAGCCGTCTGTCCCTTGGCGCAAAATGACAAAAGATGTTTGTCCTCTGTCGATATCCAGCCTTCAGAAATGCACTTAGGTCAACATACTTTCAAGAGGCAACTTCTTTACACAATTCAAACTACAAAAATTATACTTAAACCTGTGAGTCTTACATGTACATTTTGGTTCGATAATTACAAATATGTTGTTGTTAGCTAATGCTGGATTTCTGACAATGAAGTCATTAATCCTCTTGCTCTCCAATATTTTTCACTGATGATATTGAAGAGAGCAATAGCAGTAATAGTAACCACTTTTTAGAGAGCACCATATTTTTATGTTTTGGCAGTCATATCGCTCTCTCACAACCCCCAGAATGTCTGGAGGATCACACCTGTCGTTGGTTTACGGGTGTCACCGACCTGACCGGGAGAGTTATCAAAATAAATTCACCGACCATATCCTCTGATCACCAATCAGAGGACGTATTACATGCCATGACAGGTCAGCATGTAGGGGTTAAGATTTTATAGAGAAATTAGAGAAATGGAGAGGTTGGAAAAATAAAGACTCCCTAGCTGGAGAGGTTGGAAAAATAAAGACTCCCTAGCCCTCGGGAACCCTAATAGCATCGGGGTCAGAAGAGAACAAGAGATGACCAAGGTAAGGTCAGATAGAAAAGTTACAGTGAGGAGCAAAACACCAGTAAGTGGAAGTAATGTTCTGCCCAACAAATATATATACATGGAAGTCCCCGTCTCACTTTTCAAGTTTTGAGATCCCGTTCTCTTTGCACACTTAACATATAAAGAAATGAACAATGATGTTCCATTTCATGAAAGTTGGAAGTTTTCTGAAACCGATACAAATAACAAGGAATATCTCCAAAATGGTTCACTCTACAAAAAAATTATTCAGACATAAATTGCGTTTTAGTGAGATCTACATTTTTTGTATAGTAAGATTTTGTCTTATCTCTTACGGTTTACAAGTTATACAAAAGTCAACCAGAGTAAACAGGACTACATAGGCTATAGCCAGAAAATTCAAAATATACATTTAATTTGTTATACAAATATCTTAGACATATGCCATTTTAATCAAAATCATTGCAGCCATTTTCAAGAAAATCAAAACTTTCAAAAAATTTTCCATCTAAAGGATAGTTTAAGGTGGGACTATGTTCAAAATGTTTGTGTCACATCCTTGAAAGACATTAAACTTAAATACCAATTTTGGTTTTTAACCAACTTTTCATTTTTGAGTTATGCTGTCCACAGGCTGACAGACACACACACACAGACATTTCTGGTGAAATCTCGACATAGAATTTTTGGGTGGAATACAATACTTCCTCTACTTACCAGCAGAGAAAGTAATACTACTGAAATCTTAATGTTTGCTAAAACATGAACCACTGAGTAACAAGCATAGTTAAAGCGTAAGAGTATGCAGTTGGTGAATCTGTAACCAGCCTAATTCATATGGCGTGTGCATCACCCAGTTTGAAAGTAACATGGCAGAACAAAAGAGAGTGGTGAAACATAAGCACTGAAAACCATTAAGAAGTGGTGAAAAGACAATAATACTCAATGTGTTAAACAAGTTCTACGAGAAATATCCCAAAACTGCTATAGATGACGTGGTGAAATTAACAGCTGAATTTACCTGTGTAAAGTATTTACAGTGTATGCAAAGAAAAATCCTCAGTTTATGTCAGAACTCCTGGCAAGAAGAGACTGCACCAAACAAATGCTAGATTTTATTTATGACAAATATGTGAGATCTGCAATCTGTCAAAAAGTTCACCAGTTCTCTGTTAACAATGAAACCCCCCCCCCCCTGATTGCCATCTTGCTGTTGGCTGTTATCTCTGATCCCAACCTTCCAGATTAAAAATGAGCTTGCATCCATAAGGTGCTTCTGGAGATTGGTTTTGAGTTTGTGAGCAGAAAATGAAAAAGTGTTATTGTGGACAGAGGTGGTGTAAGTAACAGTTAATTTCATGTGCCGCATGTTATTTAGATCAAGTAAATGTATGCTTTTAGTGGTGTAAACGTATATTATAGCGGTAACTGTGTTCTGTCATTGCGAATACACGTGGCTGCTGAGTGATACAAACCTGTTATTTGTTTATGTCCACTTTATTCATTTGATGTACATATTATACCTTTCAGTGCATTAGTTATATCAGCAGTCTTTCTTTTGGAAGACCAAGGTGTTTGACACAATAAATAGAACCATTCTAATGGAGAAACTGGAAAATGCTCTTGGCCCAGGACGTTACCTGCTACAAGTCACCAGAGACCTTCTGACCAACAATTGTTTGGAGATAAATGATGGAGTAGACAAATCAAACATGATGTAGGAGTGCTGCAGGGGGACCTGGGAAAATCCTCCTGCTGTTCATCTTAACCTCGGCAGACACTGTCCAGGCAATGTAAACCTGCTAATGTATGCAGATGACATGGCATTGACCTCAACCTCCGAGAATGGCCTATAAAAAGCTTTCAAGCAATTAGTGGACTGGGCAAAGGAGAATGAACTAACACTGAACGCAGAGAAAACTGTCTCCATCACCTTCAGAAGAGGGGGTAAATGCAGCATCTTCTACATGGGGGAACACCAACTTCACGTACCTATACCAAGTTCAGTCTTAGGTTTGTCTGCGTCAAAACAAACCCATGTGACCAGTGCACCGTGGTACAACACGGTAGCAATGTGTGCAGGAAAGTAGTCCCATCCTAGTAATCTGAGTTTTAGAATGAATTTATTGTTAAATGATGTAATATTCTACAGAAATACTTAAGTGGTTATTAATGCTGATGTAAACTGATAAACAGAGATACAAGTCCTAACATGCAACTCGTGGAATTACCTGATATCCGAGTATTGTTTACAGTCAGCAGTTTCTATTTAGAATCATGGTGGATGGCCGCGGTGAATTTGCTCTTGCGTCTTTGTCGACTTATGCAAAGCATAACACGGGAAAACCATTGACTAGTGGTGAAAAAACAATAGTGTTGAACGTGTATTATAAGTTGTGTGAGAAATATCCAACTGTTCCCGTCAAAGAAGTAGCAAAATTAACTTCTGAGTTCACCGGTGTTTCAAGTACCAGCATAAACAGTGCTCGCAAAGAAAAATAATAATTATGACAAGTGCATCGTTTATTTTGTTGTGACTATCAATCTTACCGTCTCTAGTTAGATGTTAGTCACTCTTTAAATTGACGGAATAAGGGGTCGTATCCTTTCTGTTACCGTCGTATCGCATGCACTCACCACATGGTTGTGACAGTATTTCTGGCGCGAATGGCGGAAGGATACATTATAACTGTGCACTGGCCACTTGGGTTCAGTTTTGCGTGGATCAACCTTAGAATGAATATATACTAGGAGTTACTCTCCAGACACAGGGAAACATATTCACAAGCCATATAAATGCTATAAGAGCCATAAGCGACATATAGTCAATAGGCAAATTCTCCTTGGAAACAGCCAATTCTATGCTACTGATGCCGTAACAAGCTGTGAATGGACACAGGGAGGACACGAACTATGCCATACAGCGACAAAACTTTCTGTGCATGGATTCCACCACAAGCTATGCAGCACCCAGAGATTCCACGACCCCAGCCCAGATTGTGTGTATAAGATGTGACGACCAGTGAGAGATATGTGCTACACTGTAAGTAGCAGTTCTTTAGAGACAAAGAACAATCTTCTTTACACATTGTGCACGATTCATATTAGTATTTCTTTTGGAAGATTCTGCCATTTTGATGTTGTTTACTCATATACGGTTGCCATTGGGTTTCTTTCTTTGCATTTTATACATTGGATCACATCACATTCACATCTCTGTGGAGGATAGGGAATAATTTTATTTACACCTCAGCCAGGAGTCAAACAGGGGAATACTCGCACATCATGCTAGTACTCCACCAACTGAGCTCTGAGGCAGCCAACTGTGACGTGTTTGAACTAGCCATAAAAAATGAGTTCTTAGTTCAGAACTCTATTGAGTGAATGGTGCATTTCACAGAATTGCTTTATAACTAGGCTTTGGCCCCGGTTGCAAGTTGTCGACATTTAAGTTCTGCTTGAAGGGAGGATTTCTACTGCCCTTACCTAACGGGGTAAGTTGGGTAGGGGTGGTACAGTCATATTGCTTTACAAACAATTACTGTAGCCTCTACCTCCTCTACTGTCAACAAACATGAAGTACAGATACACCGAAAAACATCTGAACTGCTGAGCGGTGCTTTTCTCTGCTCTGAAAGTGCAGTATTGAGCTGATGTGATAATGTGTGATTGAGTTATTACCAGTGTGCTTTATTAGTTTGTCCTGTACTTAGTCACAAAATGTATTATGGCTCAGTATTTGTTTTCCACTGCACGTGTATTTATTTATGATTCATATGTGTTAACTCAGTCAGCTTGCCTAAAAGATTTCCAGGTGATCTATGATTTCTATCTCTGGGGTAACTTAAAGCATAAAGTAAAAAACCCACATACACTTGAATTAAAAAAAAATATCCATCAGGAAATTTCTCAATGTAAACCTCAGCAAGTGATGGATAGTTTCCTAAAGAGGTGCCAAAAATGTATGGACAATGACGGTGGCCAGTTTCAGCATCTCCTTTAATGACATTGATAAGTAAAGCCTAACCTCTTGAGTGATGGCCATTTAAAACGTCCGCGAGCCGAGAACTGCTACCCAATATCCAGCGCAGGGCATTTAAAGTGCGTCGTATATACACAGCTGTATTTTGTGTAAATATTAAGTTATTTTAATGAAGCAAAAACTGGTATAAAACTCGTTATATGCAGTATACATGTACGTCATCAGCAAAGTTGAGTTGTATTTACAAAACGTTGAAATGGCACTATTTTGTTTCACTGTGGTGAAAAGTCAACTTTGCTCTGTCGAACGCATCTAATATAAGTTCTCGGAAGGAAACAGTAAAGGAACACCCATTGTATGTGTGGCTTATGCATCTGCATACTGTGTAATAAAGCCCTACTGTATGCGTGGTCTCTTGAGTCATCAGAATAGATCAACATTACAACTTTTAAGAGGTAGAACTTAAAAATTCAATGCCACAGCTGGGATTTGAACCACAGACCTTCCGCTTGCCGGGCGGACGCTCTAACCACTGAGCTATTGTGACAAACTGCCAGAATGGCATTAAATTCTCAAGCCAGTTCGTATTTCTGGCAACTTTGCCCACACACGGCTTGTGTGTTTAAAAACACCAACAGTAAGTTTGTTGGCATAAATAAATAATAATTACAACTTTTGCTTACACGAGTTTCGTAACTTAGTAGAGTCCGTGTCTTTCTTTGTTGAAATACATACGTATTCTTTCCTGCTTGTAGCTGAAGGGAGAAGTGGTATAAAAAGGTATTTTTGCAGCAACTGGATATAACCATATACAATTGTTTGGTAATTTGCACAGCTCTCTAAACCCACAAAGGACAGTGACCGACCTTGACTTGCGGCTATAAAGAGCTTGCAGCCTAATTGAACAATACCACGTTGGGGGTTGAAAATCCAAAACCCCTCAGACTTCAAGGAAAACATTATCCTAAACGGATACACCAACAGCAAAGAAGTCCTGCCCATCTCGAAAGTGTTTCGTGTGCCGCAAGAAGGGAATTCGCGAATGTGGAGATGTAGGTACCCTTGTGTGTTTATCCCTGTTTTGAGGCAAATCACTGCAGAACGAACATATTAAGGTAAGCCAATAAAGTATATAGACTTTACTAAAATGTTTCATAAAGGGAAAATTAAAATAAGTTGAGTTGGATAAGGGATAAATAAGGGTTAAATGCTTAAACGCACAGGACGTGTATACATGCCCATATCGCTCATCCGTCATTTTAAATGGATGTGATTTCACGTCCATATCCCTCAAGAGGTTGAAAGTAATTTTAAAAATGTTGTATGGTTTCATTCACACTGTTATACAACAGCGGCAGTCGGCAGTAAACGTCAAGGACGTGTACAGGCAAAACACAAAGCAGCCTGTTTGAAGTCTTTTGGATCACCTGTTAGAAATGGGTACAGTCAAGTAGCTCTCAACCTAACATTTGCAACTGGAACTGAAGCCTATTTATCACTTCACATGTATCTTGTTACAGATACCTGACTGCTGAACTCCACCCCAATCACCAACTTATGAGGATTATTGCTGTTGAGGTAGAGGTAAAACAGGATTTGATCTTCTTCAAGGAAATTTTGAAAAACAGACTCCTCCGAGAAAGCAGACAATTCCATACCCTGGTGTGGTCAAATAATAAATTGTAGTTGAACTGGAGCAAGAGCTGGAAGCAAGCCAGAAGCTGTTTAAACACTTGAAGTAAAATCTTTTGGATTTAGAAAAGAGACGTGAAAAAATGGAAGCTCAGTTGGTAACTGGAACCATTGCTAGTGACAGCAATGTTGAGGTGAGTAAGATGTACTAGACATTACAATTTGCAGTGGAACTTCATTCTGTGTAAATGTCGAACTACCTATTTTAACTTTGGTGTAAGTTGTCTACCACATCACTGAGTAAGATCGGAGATAGTGGATAGAGTAAGTAAATAATCCTAAAGAAACCAGTGTTAGTAGTAAAACTGTTGTTCTTGCAAAGTCTGCTGTGTGCAGAAAGAAACTAATGGAATTGGATACAAAAGTAATGAGACAGATTTCTCTGATGCAGTTAAGTTTGTAAAGGATGAATCAGAATAATACAAAATAATTTTAAGGCGTGATTCAGGAGTTCTATTTGAGTATTTTCTTGTGGGGAATGAATGTATGTAAATGTCTTGTTATTGAGTAGAGGGTATTAAGCTTTTTCAAATGCCGTATTGGGTTAAAAGAAATTCTGTGACGCAGATCCTTGTTCTGCATTTGCCATTGCAGTATCGCTTATGTTTTGTTTTCCTAGAATTTTCGATCATTGCTTGTATTCTGTTTTTAAAGTCATTCATATGATCATTAACCTAAAAACTGCCTTATTGTAAGGGATTCTTAACATTTTAAACCAATAAGGTGAGTAGATTAATATAACTAAGCACCAGTTATAATTTACCGGAACTGTTTTGGAGGCTGACTTTCCTCCATTATCAACTGAACATTGACTTGTTCTCCCTGGTGTGGATGGTAATGTCTCCTCTGAGGTCTCCTCTGGTGGTGGTTCAAGGAACTTGCTGAAGATTGGGGATGTTGAAATTGAATACTCTGTTTCTGTTTTTCAAAGTGAAGATTTGTTCCCACGTTGACAGTTCTTATTTTCCCGTGTGTCCAAAAAACCACAACATAAAGTCAGAACCAAAACTCCTCAAACACTTATTTCAAAGCTCTCCTAATGCCTCATAGTAAACATGTATAGCAACTTATTCAGCAGAATTTCATCGAATCCGACACAGTGCTTCAGAAGCCTTAAGGTGCTCTAGCTCGATAACAAGATGTTTATGGACATACATTCCCAATAACAAAATGCTCAATTATAACTAGGGCCCGGATTTTTAGGTTCTTAAAATTGACTTTTTAGTTATTTTTGTATCTTAAAAAAGTTTTTTTTAGTTCTTTAACCTCCTGAATTAGTTTTTATATTATTGTTTATTAATTTTATTATTAATTGTCCTCTTTTTATAGCAATGTTGCTGATATGTCCTGTTGATCCTTTGTGCACCTCAAAATGCGACTTTTGGCCAGAGTGCACCTGGAAAATACGTAAATAAAATTATAGTTTATACGCTATGTGCATTATAACAGGTGTTTAATCCTTACCTGCATTCCAGCATTCGAGAACAGATCGTACAGGTTCTCCTGTAAGGTATGTTTATCTGCACAGCACCTAGCCGTTTAATGTGAGTTTATCTGTGCGCATAGAAGGTGTTCATGTTTGTTCAAGCTTTTGTGTCTGTGGGCATGGTTTCTTTCACTTTTGGCAGATTTGGCAAAATATTACTTTGCCATCTGTGGTGAAGTTCGGATCGTTACCTAGCCACTGACGAATCGAGATGAGCCGACTTTATGCATGACACTGGCTCCTTAAATTACCTGCTTAATCTAAGGAAAATTGACTTCTAACGACCCCACATTCCTTGCTTGCAACAATACAGAGCTTGGTCCCACACAGCTAAATACAAGTCAGTTGCCTCTTGCATTGTTCTCCTTACTCCTATAAGCATACATAAGCGAAAAGACGTAGCAAAGATGTAACAGTCAAAGTCCATTCATAATTTCATAAACATTTCATTTTCCCATTTTAAAATAAAGTTGTTTGTTTTCATTTTAAAATAAATAGGAGATTTAGCCTCTTTTAGGTTTAAAAGTCTCATTTAGCCATTTTTAGGTTTTATAAGATTCAAGCATTTGGCTTCGATGATCACAAAACAGATAATTAAATTAAACCATTGCAGTTAACTATCAAGGAATAAAATAGTTAAAAAACTAAGAATCCGGGCCCTAATTATAACTGCTGAATCTCACCTTAAAATTAATCTGTGTTATTCTGACTCATCCTATATAACACTGACAGACTTGCATAGATATTCTACACATTATGTCTAGAAAAGCTTAATTTTTACTTTCTGTATCACCAATCTACTGTAGATAAAGGAAGCATTGTATTCCAAAGAAAAATCTGATATTGAGATATAACCTAAATATGTTTTGATATTTTCAGAACCAAAAATTATTTTGAGTTTCTTTGTCACCTGTTTACAATACTTAGAGGAACTTTTGAATTTAACCCAAAACTTAGGCATTCATAATTCACCAGAGATACATCTCTGAACCTCGCAACACTGTGTTAGAAGCACATACTGTATTTGACTCAGGAATTTAACCTTGACCTTGTGATTGTCACAAGTGAACTTGCGATAGTGCTCTATTGTATTTTCCCTCTTGTGCTGACAGTTTACAGCCTGCTTCAAAAGCAACTTACCCTCACTTTCCTGGTACAATACATATTACACAAAAGAGGATCATTAATACATTATATAACCACATAAAACAAAGCAATTATGATCTTGCTTTGGATAATATCACTGACGAATTATGTTTATTGGAGACTCAAGAACCACACAATATAATATAGCAACACTTGACACTGCTTACAGTCTGCCTTGTAGACAGTAATTTTGAACTGCTGGTGTTACTCTGTTTAAACCATGCAAGAAGCTCCCCACTGTTCAGTGCAATTTTAGATTTAAGTACAAAGACATTCTCCAGAATCATTGATAGTATGCAAAATCTCATAAATACCTAATTTCATGAGAGAATTGAAACTGAAAAATTCAATGCTTCAACTGGGATTTGAACTTTAGACCCTCTGCTTACGATTGAGGTGCTTTAACCAATTAAGCTACTGTGACAACCTGCCAGAATGACATTGAATTCTCCAACCAATTCGTATTTCTCCCAGTAAACCACAAAGCCAGTCTCACATAGACAATTACCCCAATGGTGACTTACAATAAAAAGTACTGTATGTCCCGGGATGAATAACCTTCAGATGGTAATATGATGTTTTTAATCACACAAGCCATGTGTGGACAATGTTTGAGAGGTCGAATTGGAACTGAGAAATTCAATGCCACACTTGGGATTTGAACCACAGACCCTGCACTTACCATCCACTCATTAACCCATTCAGTCACTCACCCACTCATTCACTGACCCAGTCACTCACCCACCCACTCATTCACCGACCCAGTCACCCACTCACCCACTCATTCACCGACCCACTCACCCACTGATTCACCCCAGTCACACCCACTGATTCACCCACTCACTCACCCACTGATTCACCCCAGTTACTCACCCACTGATTCACCCACTCACTCACCCACTGATTCACCCCAGTCACTCACCCACTGATTCACCCACTCACCCACCCACTGATTCACCCCAGTTACTCACCCACTGATTCACCCAGTCACTCACCCACTGATCCACTCACTCACCCACTGATTCACCCAGTCACTCACCCACTGATCCACTCACTCACCCACTGATTCACCCAGTCACTCACCCACTGATCCACTCACTCACCCACTGATTCACCCAGTCACTCACCCACTGATTCACCCCAGTCACTCACCCACTGATTCACCCCAGTCACTCACCCACTGATTCACCCACTCACTTACCCACTCACCCACTGATTCACCCACCCACCCACTCACTCACCCACTCATTCACCGACCCAGTCACCCACTGATTCACCCCACTCACTCACCCACTGATCCACTCACCCACTGATTCACCCACTCACTCACCCACTGATTCACCCACTCACTCACCCACTGATTCACCCACTCACCCACCGATTCACCCACCCACCCACTCACTCACCCACTCATTCACCAACCCAGTCACCCACTGATTCACCCACTCACTCACCCACTCATTCACCGACCCAGTCACCCACTGATTCACCCACTCACCCACCCACTGATTCACCCCAGTCACTCACCCACTGATCCACTCACCCACTGATTCACCCACTCACTCACCCACTGATTCACCCACTCACCCACCCACTGATTCAGCCCAGTCACTCACCCACTGATTCACCCACTCACTCAACCACTGATTCACCCACTCACTTACCCACTCACTCACCCACTCATTCACCGACCCAGTCACCCACTGATTCACCCACTCACTCACCCACTCATTCACCCACTCACTCACCCACTCATTCACCGACCCAGTCACCCACTCACTCACCCACTCATTCACCGACCCACTCACTCACCCACTCATTCACCGACCCAGTCACCCACTCACCCACTGATTCACCCCAGTCACTCACCCACTGATCCACTCACCCACTCACTCACCCACTGATCCACTCACCCACTCACTCACCCACTGATTCACCCACTCACTCACCCACTGATTCACCCACCCACTCACCCACCGATTCACCCACCCACCCACTCACTCACCCACTCATTCACCGACCCAGTCACCCACTGATTCACTCACTCACCCACTGATTCACTCACTCACCCACTGATTCACACACTCACCCACCCACTGATTCACCCACCCACTCACCCACCGATTCACCCACCCACCCACTCACTCACCCACTCATTCACCGACCCAGTCACCCACTCACCCACCCACTGATTCACCCCAGTCATTCACCCACTGATCCACTCACTCACTGATTCACCCACTCACTCACCCACTGATTCACCCACTCACTCACCCACTGATTCACCCACTCACCCACCCACCCACTCACTCACCCACTCATTCACCGACCCAGTCACCCACTGATTCACCCACTCACTCACCCACTGATTCACCGACCCACTCATTCACCGACCCAGTCACCCACTCATTCACCGACCCACTCACTCACCCACTGATTCACCCCAGTCACTCACCCACTGATCCATTCACCCACTCACTCACCCACTGATTCACCCACTCACTCACCCACTGATTCACCCACTCACTCACCCACTGATGCACCCACCCACTCACCCACTCATTCACCGACCCAGTCACCCACTGATTCACACACTCACCCACTGATTCACACACTCACTCACCCACCCACTGATTCACCCACCGATTCACCCACTCACTCACCCACTCATTCACCGACCCAGTCACCCACTGATTCACCCACTCACCCACCCACTGATTCACCCCAGTCACTCACCCACTGATTCACCCACTCACTCACCCACTGATTCACCCACTCACTCACCCACTGATTCACCCACTCACTTACCCACTCACCCACTGATTCACCCACCCACTCACCCACCGATTCACCCACCCACTCACTCACCCACTCATTCACCGACCCAGTCACCCACTGATTCACCCACTCACTCACCCACTGATTCACCCACTCACTCACCCACTCATTCACCGACCCAGTCACCCACTCACTCACCCACTCATTCACCGACCCACTCACTCACCCACTCATTCACCGACCCAGTCACTCACCCACTCACTCACCCACTGATCCACTCACCCACTCACTCACCCACTGATCCACTCACCCACTCACTCACCCACTGATTCACCCACTCACTCACCCACTGATTCACCCACTCACTCACCCACTGATTCACCCACCCACTCACCCACCGATTCACCCACCCACCCACTCACTCACCCACTCATTCACCGACCCAGTCACCCACTGATTCACCCACCGATTCACCCACCCACCCACTCACTCACCCACTCATTCACCGACCCAGTCACCCACTGATTCACCCACTCACCCACCCACTGATTCACCCCAGTCATTCACCCACTGATCCACTCACTCACCCACTGATTCACCCACTCACTCACCCACTGATTCACCCACTCACTCACCCACCGATTCACCCACCCACCCACTCACCCACTCATTCACCGACCCAGTCACCCACTGATTCACCCACTCACTCACCCACTGATTCACCGACCCACTCATTCACTGACCCAGTCACCCACTCATTCACCGACCCACTCACCCACTGATTCACCCCAGTCACTCACCCACTGATCCACTCACCCACTCACTCACCCACTCACTCACCCACTGATTCACCCACTCACTCACCCACTCACCCACTGATTCATCCACCCACCCACTCACTCACCCACTCATTCACCGACCCAGTCACCCACTGATTCACACACTCACTCACCGACCCAGTCACCCACTCACTCACCCACTGATTCACCAACCCAGTCACCCACTGATTCACCCACTGATTTACCCACTCACTCACCCACTGATTCACCAACCCAGTCACCCACTGATTCACCCACCCACCCACCCACTCACTCACCCACTCATTCACCGACCCAGTCACCCACAGATTCACACACTCACTCACCGACCCAGTCACCCACTCACTCACCCACTCATTCACCAACCCAGTCACCCACTGATTCACCCACTCACTCACCCACTGATTTACCCACTCACTCACCCACTGATTCACCAACCCAGTCACCCACTGATTCACCCACTCACTCACCCACTGATTTACCCACTCACTCACCCACTGATTCACCAACCCAGTCACCCACTGATTCACCCACTCACTCACCCACTGATTTACCCACTCACTCACCCACTCATTCACCAACCCAGTCACCCACTGATTCACCCACTCACTCACCCACTGATTTACTCACTCACCCACCCAGTCACTCATCCACCCACTCATTCACCGACCCACTCATTTACCTGCCCATCCACTTACCCACTCATTCACCCAGTCACTCACCCACCAACTCACTCACCCACTCGCCCACCCGAATATACCAGCCCAAATATAGAAAGCTCATTGGACTTGGAAGGCCGCCTCATGCATGCAATGTGGGTTTACAGTGCTCCAGTTATGCATACTGTGGTGATTTACACTGACTGTGTTGCAGAACTGTGCTTTGTCTGTATGTTGCCAAGAAATGTGGAGCTTGTTCAGTTTGTTGTATAATCCATCTGGCAAATGCTACTTTCTGTCCATGGTCTGGCTGCAGTAGTTGAAAATGATGGGCAAACTTTGCAACAGCTTATTGGCAATTCCCAAGAATTCAATATGGCCAACATTACGTCAAACTACTGATGAACAGAGACCGGAAGTTTAGGCATTAAAATAGGCAGGCCTAAAGGCATTACAAATAGGTAAAGCAGGCAGGGATAAAGACATCTTATATATTTAAATCAGCAATTCTTGTATATGTATATCCTGTGCATCTTAGAAACGACTCTAATGATTTGGATCAAAGTTTGTGTTCAGACAGGGTTTTGCTTTAGAAGTTTATCGATATAGGTGTAATTCCTGAAAAAACACGATTTTACATTAAAAAAAACATTTTTTTATTCCCACTTCTACAGAGCAATTGAACCTTATTTTGGCTTTTTCTTCTCTTCTAATGGACCGATTTCAACAAATGAAGTGGCATTTTAAAGTCTTCTTCCAGGGCTATCAGAAAACCTAAAGAAAGTTGACTTAGCTATCTTAGTCAATGAGTAACACTCACAACTACTCTAAATCTTATTTTGGCCATAATTTCTCTGTTAACCTCTTGAGGGATATCGACGTGAAATCACGTCCATTTAAAATGGCGGATGAGCGATATGGGCGTCCTGTGCGTTTAAGCATTTAACCCTTATTTATCCCTTATGCAACTCAACTTATTATAATTTTCCCTTTATGAAACATTTTAGTAAGGTCTATATACTTTATTGGCTTACCTTAATATGTTCGTTCTGCAGTGATTTACCTCAAAACAGGGATAAACACACAAGGGTACGTACATCTCCACATTCGTGAATTCCCTTCTTGCGGCACACGAAACACTTTTGAAATGGGCGGGACTTCTTTGCTGTTGGTGGTATCCTTTTAGGATAATGTTTTCCTTGAAGTCTGAGGGGTGCAGGGGTTTTGGATTTTCAACCCCCAATGTGGTATTGTTCAATTAGGCTGCGAGCTATTGATAGTCAGAAGTCCACATAGGCCATTGTCCTGTGTGGGTTTAGAGCTCTCCAAATTACCAAACAATTGTATATGGTTATATCCAGTTGGTGCAAAAATACCTTTTTATACCACTTCTCCCTTCAGCTACAAGCAGGAAAGAATACGTATGTATTTCAAGAAAGAAAGAAACGGAGTCTACTAAGTTACGAAACACGTGTAAGCAAAAGTTGCAAACATGCTCCATTCTGATGACTCAGAGACCACGCATACACTAGTGCTTTATGTCACATTATGCCTTGTTTTGCTGACGCACAAGCCACACATACAATGGGTCGACTACTGTTTCTTTCAGAGAACTTATATTAGATGCATTCGACAGAGCAAAGTTAACTTTTCACCACAGTGAAAGAAAATTGTGCCATTTCAACGTTTTGTAAATGCAACTCAACTTTGCAGATGACGTACATTTATACTGCATATAACGAGTTTTATCACCGTTTTTGTTTCAGTAAAATAACTTAATATTTACACAAAATACAGCTGTGTATATACGAAGCACTTTAAATGCCCTGCGCTGGATATTGGGTAGCAGTTCTCGGCTCGCAGATGTTTTAAATAGCCATCACTCAAGAGGTTAAGTTACCCCAGAGACAGAAATCGCTTACTGGAACTCTGAGAAACCTTTCTCCACTAAGGCACACCATACACGAGATTTTTCATCATGAAGGGTTACTTCATGAACAGTATTAGGTTCTGAATTACATGGCCCTTTTTTTTGAGTGAACAGTTGATGCCTGTACTTACATGAATATAATTTTGCCCTGCCCCTTTGGTTTTAGATAATTAACAGATAGGGACCATGATTTTGCCTTTTCTCAACAAGACTGCACCATACAACCAATCTTTTGATGAGAAGAATTGAATATGTATTTCAAGACAGAATTCTTTGCAGAGATTTGTGGTCCCCCGACCTAAACCCCTGTGATTTCTATCTTTGGGGTAACCTAAAACATAAAGTGTTCAAGACAAACACACACACCGTGGAAGAATTAAAACAAAATATCTGCCAAGAAATTGTCATCGTTTCTTAGTGTGAAATATGTCAAGTGATGGATAGTTTCTTAACCTCTTGAGCGCTGGCCATTTAAAACGACCGCGAGCCGAGAACTGTTAAATGCGCTAAAAGTGCTTCGTATATACACAACTGTATTTTGTGTAAATATTAAGTTATTTTAATGAAACAAAAACTGGTATAAAACTCGTTATATGCAGTATACATGTACATCATCAGCAAAGTTGAGTTGCATTTACAAAACGTTGAAATGGCACTATTTTGTTTCACTGTGGTGAAAAGTTAACTTTGTTCTGTCGAACGCATCTAATATAAGTTCTCTGAAAGAAACAGCAGTCGACACATTGTATGTATGGCTTGGGCATCAGCAAAACAGAGCATAGTGTATGCGTGGTCTGTGAGTCATCAGAATACATCATGTTTGAAACTTTTGCTTACGCGTGTTTCGTAACTTAGTAGACTCCGTTTCTTTCTTTGTTGAAATACATACATATACTTTCGTGCTTGTAGCTGAAGGGAGAAGTGGTATAAAACGATATTTTTGCACCAACTGGATATAACCATATACAATTGTTTGGTAATTTGGAGAGCTCTAAACCCACACAGGACAATGACCTACATGGAATTCCGACTATCAATAGCTCGCAGCCTAATTGAACAATACACGTTGGGGGTAGAAAATCTAGAACCCCTGCACCCCTCAGACTTCAAGGAAAACATTAGCCTAAAAGAATACCACCAACAGCAAAGTAGTCCCGCCCATCTCGAAAGTGTTTCGTGTGCTGCAAGAAGGGAATTCGTGAATGTGGAGATGTAGGAACCCTTGTGTGTTTATCCCTGTTTTGAGGCATATCACTGCACAAGGAACATGTAAAGGTAAGCCAGTAAAGTATATAGACAAATGTTTCATAAAGGGAAAATTAAAATAAGTTGAGTTAGATAAGGGATAAATGAGGGTTAAATGCACAAACGCACAGGACTTGTATACACGCCCATAGCGCTTATCTGCTGTTTTAAATGGATGTGATTTCACATCCATATCGCTGATGAGGTTAAAGAGGTGCCAAAAATGTATGGATGATAGTGACCAGTTTCAGCATGCTTTCTATAAAAGTTGGTCCGTAATGCCTTTAAAAGTAGTTTCGAAAATGTATGATTTCATTTGTGTCTTTCTACAATAGCAGCAGACAGCAATGAGTGCAGGGGATGCCCACAGGCAAAAGACCTTACAGCCTGTTTGGAGGTTTTTTGCTCTCCTGGTATAACATAATTGATTAATGTCTGATATAAGTAAAATAAGACTTGTTATTTTAATTAATGTGGTATCATTTTTGAGCCCACAGCATTGTTTATGAGCAGCCCCAACACCATTTGAGGGTTAAAATTTTGTTGCAGTTAGTGATTGTATGTTTTCTTCCATTGCAGCCTGAGATGATTGTGATAAACACAGATCCTACACAAAATGTTGCTGCAAGAATTGAACAGCTGTTCAAGTTTACAAGAGATGGAAATATAGCAGAGGTGAAGTCTATCATAGAATCCGGAGTAGATGTGAATGTTACAGATGATAATGACTACACTCCTCTGCATTATGCAGCACAGCAAGGGTATGTTGCAATGTGTAAACATCTGCTGGAGAAGGGGGCAGATGTTAATGATGCCATCGTTGGTACTCCCCTGCATCTGGCTTGTTCTAAAGGGCATGTTAATGTTGTGAAGCTACTTATTGATTATGGTGCTTCTGTTGCAATAACTGATTGGATTGAATCTACACCTTTACATTGTGCATCAGAATCAGGACATACTGCAGTATGTGAATATCTTCTGGACAAAGGGGCAGATGTTAATGCTAAATGTTATGAGCGTGTCACTCCCTTACACAAGGCTTGTTGTAACGGACACGTTGGTGTTGTGCAGCTGCTTATTGCACGTGGAGCTGATGTTGGAATAACTGACGCAATTAAATCGCCTCTACATTATGCATCAGAACAAGGACATAGAGAAGTTTGTGAACATCTTCTGGACAAAGGGGCAAATGTTAATCTTAGGAGTTATGGGAGTGACACTCCTCTGCACTTGGCTTCTTCTAATGGACATGTTGAAGTTGTGCAGCTGCTTATTGCACGTGGAGCTGATGTTGGAATAATTGACGCAACTTTATCTACTCCTCTACATTATGCATCAGAACAAGGACATAGAGAAGTTTGTGAACATCTTCTGGACAACGGAGCAAATGTTAATGATAAGAATGTCTGGCATAAAACTCCCCTGCACTTGGCTTGTTTCGAAGGACATGTTGAAGTTGTGCAGCTGCTTATTGATCATGGTCCTTCTGTTAGAAAAGTTGACTTAAGTAAATGTACTCCTCTACGTGTTGCATTAAAACAAGGACATAAAGAAGTATGTGAACATCTTCGAGGCAACAAGCAGACATATATTAATATAAAGGATAATTTGGGTGACACTCCCCTCCACAAGGCTTGTTTACAAGGACATGTTGAGGTTGTAAAACTCCTTATTGATCGTGGTGCTTCTGTGGCATCAACTAACTTAGATAAATTTACTCCTCTGCATAATGCATGTGTTTGCGGATGTAAAGAAGTATGTGAATATCTTGTGGTCAGTGGGGCAGATGTTAATGCTAAGGCTTACAGGGATGACACTCCCCTGCACATTGCTTGTTCTAAAGGACATGTTGATGTAGTGAAACTTCTCATTGATCATGGGGCTTCAGTTAATATAACTAACTTTGATAAACAGACTCCTCTACGTTGTGCATCAGTACAAGGACATACAGCTGTATGTGAATATCTTCTGGACAAGGGGGCAGATGTTAACATTAAGTGTCAGATGGGCAGCACTCCCCTTCACGTGGCTTGTTATTACGGTCATTACGATATTGTGAAGCTCCTTATTGCTCGTGGTGCTTCTGTTGCAGTAGCTGGCTCACATAAGTCTACTCCTCTACATTATGCATCAAAACAAGGACATACAGCAGTGTGTGAATATCTTCTGGACAAGGGGGCAGAGGTTAATGTTAAGGGTTTTGGGGGTGCCACTCCCCTGCACTTGGCTTGTTCTAAAGGACATGTTGATATTGTGAAGCTGCTTATTGCTAATGGTGCTGATGTTAGTGTAGAGGATTATGGTGGTAGAACCCCTCTGTCTCGTGCACAAAGCGCAGGTTACACATCTTTGTGTGAATACTTTGTGGCGTAGATATTTGGAAGAAATTTGTCTCCCTGAGAGTAGCGTTATCGTTCATGCTCATCTCTGAGACAAGAGCTGCCATTGCAGTTGCTCGTATGTCTGGCTACAACGGCTGTATAACTCATGGTACAAATTTAATGTGTCATCCATGGAAGTGTTTCACTTCCTACCAAATATCTGCCATTTTAATGATGTGTTTATAAGTTAATTTGTCTTTTTATTATTAGGTATTTCAAACATTGCATATTTCATAAAATTTGCAGTAAATTAATTATAAACTGTGCTCATTTACAAACTTGTTCGATAGTTGCTCTAGTGCCTGCTTCACTAGGGCAACTTAAAATAGTAAGTACTTTATGTCCTGGGTTTAAGTAACCGTTAGATGGTAATTATTATTTATTTGTGCCAACAAACTTACTGCTGGTGTGGTCTACCGGGAAAGTATCAATTGATGGGAGAATTTAATGTCATACTGGCAAGTTGGCCATGGTAGCTTAGTTGTTTGAGCAGCCGCTTGATAAGCAGATCTGTGGTTCAAATCCCGGCTAGGACATTTTTCAGTCCTGATTCCATCACTTAAACATTACACAGTTTGTGTGTTTAAAAACACCAGCAGTAGGTTTGTTGGTATAAATAAATAATTAATTATATATGGTTAATCTGTAAAAGTTAGCAAATAATAGTGGTTAAAGAAAGTCATATGAATGTAACAAGATTTGTTTTTATTATTAGTTGGAATTACAGTTACATAAGTTTGCGAGCCCTTTTGTGTTTTTACTTTGTATACTTTGTATTCTACCCAAATATTCGATGTCAAGATTTCACCGGAAATATATGTTTTGAGACACCCTGAATCCAAAAAAAGCATTTTTAGAAAAAGGTCCATGTGTTTGTGTCTGTCAGTCTGTGGACAGCATAACTTAAAAACGATGGTTGGTGTTCAAACTGAATGTCCTTCAAGGATGCGACACAAAGATTTTGAAGAAAATAGCCCCACCCTAAACTATCTTTACATGGAAGATCTTTCGAAAATTTTGATTTTCTTGAAAATGGTGATAATGATTTTGATTAAAATGCTATATGTTTAACATATTTGTATGACAATTGAAATGTATATTTTGAATTTTAGCCTATGTAGTCTGGATGACTTTTGAATAACTCGTAAACCGTAATAGACAAAATCTTACTATACAAAAAATGTAGATCTTGCTGAAACACACAATTTATGTGTAAGTAAATTTTTTTTGTAGAGTGAACCATTTTGGTTGACTCGCTGAAAGCCTGCTGTATTCTAATATTCCTCTTGCTCTACAAGGAAATATGTAATAAGATAATTTGTGTTGTTGTTTTCTAGTGCCTTGCATCTGGCAATGAAGCCATTAGCATTCGTGCTTTCCAATACTTTTGAACTGTAGTTTCTTCTGATCTTAATGCTTCACAGGTCTTCAAGTGGCTTTCATGTAACTGTTTTCTTAATGGGCACCAGTTTTACAATGTGGCAGTTACATCACCCGACTTAAACCCCCATTTTGCAAGGGGGACCACACCTATCGTTGGTCAACGGGTCCATCGGACCTAGCCGGGAGGACTAAATAGGTGGTATTTAGATCCACCGACCTTCCCGTCATGTGCCTCTGAGGGACGCTGTTGTGCTGTGATAGGCCAGCACATATGTAAATGACATTTCCTCCATTTTAGATGAAACAGTTATACCGCTGTGATTCGGTCCCCAGAGCCTCATCTGTTAAAAGCAGGGTGCACCACGGGCAGGATGAGGATGGGAATTGGGTAGGAGAGGCTATAGGAGGCGCATCACTACCCCTTAGTACCCCATAAGATAATTTGTACAAATGTAAGATTTTGAAGCTTTCACGGCGAACATTATGGATCAAGGCTTCACGGGTGATCAGCTGTGTTAGGATATATATTTGGAAAACTAAGGAGATTCTTTTCATCCTGAAGATGGCCATGAGGTCTACAATGGCCGAAAGCTCGACCTTTATAAATCTAATACGGCTGATCACCCATGAAGCCTTGATCCAATTTGTACAAATGTTTATCTTAACTAACAGGAAGAAGATATAGGAATAAGAGTTTGTAAGAATGGTTAGTACAAGAGTAGAGAAAGTCATGTGAGTGCAACACATCAGATTTTTATTTCAAAACTCACTGCTTCACATTAGGAGCACTTAAGGCTTCAATGTAATATTGAAAATGTTCCTAACCTCAGTGTCATTTAAGAAAGTCATGTTATTCTTCCCAATCTCTTCAATTGTTTCATATTTTTTCTCTCTGAAGAGTTATTTTGTACATACACACATTGTGTTGTACGAGTATTAAAAGTGAAGATAATAGTTGGAAACTTAGTGGTCAATATGCTTTTGTTGCTACATTTTGAGGGGCCTTAAAATATAACTTAACACATCTGTACTCAGAGGCTTTGACTTATACTTTGATAAGTTCTCATTTTACTTTATCACCCAGGTCTCCCCAACTTTCTTTGTTTGTAAGAATTAAAATTATGTAGTCTATATTAACATCAGTAATCGCTGGTTGTCCTGTGTAAAAACAAGAAGGGAGTTTTTAACCCTCCTTTCGACATGTGCCCTGGTAGAACACCATTAGTCGCACAGAGCCTAGTAGGCCCTTGCTATATATGCTTGTATTTATTTTTTTAAATTTAAGTTTTCCTTCATTCCCATGTTGAGCTTCATTTAGCTTAAGTATACTTGGTTTTTATTATCATTACTTTACTAGACAGATCAAAGATAAAATGTGGTATGAGCACACTATACATTATAATTTGCACTGTATTACATGGAAATATAATAAATTGCGATGTTCAGGCATACAGCTTATAATTTGAAATATACTGTCAATAATAATAATAATAATAATAATAATAATATGAATTGTGCACAATGTGCAAAGAAGATTCTTCTTAGTCTCTACAGAATTACACCAGTGACTGATCTCATCTTACAGTGTAGCACGTATCTCTCACACTGGTCGTCGCATCTTACACACACATAATCTGAGCCAGGTTCCTGGAATCTCTGGATGCTGCATAGCTTGTGGTGGAATCCATACACAGAAAGTCTTGTCACTGTATGGCATACTTCGTTTCCTCCCTGTGTACATTCACGGCTTGTCACAGCTTCAGTAGCATAGAATTCGTTCCATATTGCACTGCTACTGTGGTGTAATTGCTTTATATATCTAAAGAAAGAAAACGAAGGAAGTGTGGACCCTAAGACTGGGGTATCGGCAGGACCAATTCTGTGAAAGGAGTGCCCCCCAAAGCATTAGACAATACTTTTCTGTAAGTTATTTAATAAACAAATATGAACAATAATAAAACGCCCTTGACATACAACAAGCCATAAACTCTTAGAGCACTAACATTGAATGGACCTCAACATATCCTGTATTGAAATTGCCGTGCGACTACACTGAGTGAAGTATTTCCCCTGCTTAATCAGAGAAAGTCATAAGCCACAGAATTTTTGGCAACTTGAAAAACGCGTGGTCCATACACATTGTTGTTGTTAGCTAATGCTGGATTTCTGACAATGAAGTCATTAATCCTCTTGCACTCCAATATTTTTCACTGATGATATTGAAGAGAGCAATAGCAGTAATAGTAACCGCTTTTTAGAGAGCACCATATTTTTATGTTTTGGCGGTCACATCGCTCTCTCACAACCCCCAGAATGTTTGGAGGACCACACCTGTCGTTGGTTTACGGGTCTCACCGACCTGACCAGGAGAGTTATCAAAATAAATTCACCGACCATATCCTCTGATTACCAAGCAGAGGACGTATTACATGCCATGACAGGTCAGCATGTTAGGAGTTAAGATTTTATAGAGAAATTAGAGAAATGGCGAGGTTGGAAAAATAAAGACTTCCTAGCCCTCAGGAACCCTAATAGCATCGGGGTCGGAAGAGAACAAGAGATGACCAAGGTAAGGTCAGATAGAAAAGCTACAGTATGGAGCAAAACACCAGTTAGTGGAAGTAATGTTCTGCTCAACTTGGGTACCTAGACGGAAACCCCTGAGTCTAAGTATGTAATGTTAAACCCAACATTTGGCAACCAGTTGTTAAACATTTGACAATCGCTATTCCCTTTGTATCCATAATGAAATGTATAATGTAACCATTTCTTCAAAGGTTTATTTCCAATAAAATGAAAAGCGAATAGTTTGTATGCCCATTGAATAGAGAAAATCATATGAGTATACAATATTTAAATTCTATGGCTCTCAAACTAATAAGTTACAAATTGGAACAAGTCACTACCAAAATTGTGATCAACAAAATATTTTGCCAAATTTGTGTTGAATAAATCACAAATTATTTTTTAATTTGAATTCTTATTTAGTAAAATGTAAACTTTTTGTAAACTGCAAGACCCTCGAGAAAGAGTGCTTCATAATTTACTGCACTGCTATTACATTTTTAATCCCTAGATTCCATATAATTATATGCTGAATTAAATAATAAAGAAGCATAATTTATTTTAAGTGCTTAACTTCCAACCAAACCTTAAAAACATTTTCCACATATAGTACTTCCATTGTAACCTTTTCCCTTGTACTTTCATTAAAAAGTAATAAAGTTATGAAATGAGTAGCTACAGTAGGTTTCTTTCATTCACTAGTATTACTTAATTTTCCCTCTGAGTAAATTGTACATGAAGGAAAAAAAATAAAAAATATACTATTTATGAGTAAAACAGTACATCTGGAAGCATTAGGTATGCAATTTTATTGTAATTCTACTCATGAAACAATAATTTCTAATAAATTTAAATTACTAAATGTGGTGGTATGTGTGATGGGGGTGTTTGGTGGCTTGTATGGTCACATGTGTGATGTGGTGTCATGTGAGGTAGGGTGGGTGGAAGCATAATAAGTGAGGTGCAGCGTGATGACATGTGTAAGGTGGGGTGTCTGATGGCATGTGGGAAATATATCCCTAATTTCAGGCAGTTTCTCAAGGGGGAGAGCAAATGTTCTATCATCCAGCACATACTAGGAAATTATGTGGCCAGCACCATGTTTCCCCTGGCCCAAATGCTGGTACAGATCACTATCTACTGTAGCTCTTCAAATGCATGCTGAATGGGAGCATTCCTAAACACGGAACAAAACAATCCACAATCCCATAGGTGGATTTGAACCAACGTCCATTCCAAGGCTGCAAACTGGAGCAACTTGCTCAAACCCACTGCACCATGACACAGACAAAAATCTGATGTGTTGCACTCACATGACTTTCTCTACTCTTGTACTAACCATTCTTACAAACTCTTATTCCTATATCTTCTTCGTGTTAGTTGAGATAAACATTTGTACAAATTATCTTATTGCTTATTTCCTTGTAGGTACAAGGGGAATATTGGAATACAGTAGGCTTTGTGCGATAGTCAAATCTTTTGAAGCTTTGAGATTCCGTTCTCTTTGTACACGTAACATACAAAAAAATGAACGATGACCCATTTCATGAAAGTTCCAAGTTTTCCAAAACTCACACACATAACAAGGTATATCTCCGAAATGGTTCACCCTACAAGAAAATTTATTGAGACATAAATTGTGTATTTCAGCAAGATCTACATTTTTTGTATAGTATAATTTGGTCTATCTCTAACGGTTTACCAGTTATGCAAAAGTCGTCCAGAGTAAATGCGACCACAGGGGCTATAGCCAGAAAGTTCAAGATATGCATTTCATTTGTCATAAAAATATCTCAAACATATGACATTTTAATCAAAATCATTAGAGCCATTTTCAAGAAAATCAAAATTTTCGAAAAATTTTCCACGTAAAGGGTAGTTTAGGGTAGGGCTATTTTCTTCAAAATCTTCGTGTCACATCCCCGAACGACACCAAACTTAAACACCAACCTTGGTTTTCAACCGACCTTTCGCTTCTGAGCCACGCTGTCCACAGACTGACAGACACACACACGGACCTTATTCTAAAAATGCTTTTTTTTTGGATTCAGGGGCCTCAAAACATGTATTTCCGGTGAAATCTTGACTTCGAATTTTTGGGTGGAATACAATACTTCTCCTACTTACCAGTAGAGAAAGTAAAAATACTGAATATGTGCCCAGAAAATTATTTAGTTATAGGAAGAAAATGAACCAAAAGTATATTAAATGAGCAAAAAATGGAAAAGATGCATTCATCTGCATTATGAAAACTTAAAATCCTTTATTCATACAGTCGTAGTGGCAAGAACTTAACACTTAAGAGGGTTATATAAAAAGTATTAAAATAACTTTAAAATGTGCTGTAACATTTATCCACAAGAAAAACATTCACAATCAATACAAAATTGAATGTTTTTCCATAGTCTTTGCTCATTAAAAGGAAGAAAATTCTAATTCAACAACAGACATCTAAAGTGTTGATTTTTACACAACTTTATATGCACAACTTAATAAAAGACCAATAGGATGATTTGACATGAAAAATCCCTCACATGCTATTGTTGCTAATTATTATTAGCAACAATATCATATAATGATACAAGGTAAAATGTTCCCTTAATCTTAATCAACCTATAAATCCAAGTGAAAG
This sequence comes from Tenodera sinensis, assembly GCA_030765045.1. NCBI lineage: Eukaryota > Metazoa > Arthropoda > Insecta > Mantodea > Mantidae > Tenodera > Tenodera sinensis. The sequence goes on from CM060970.1 coordinate 128,761,091, forward strand.
AAACAGTATCATTATAACTGAGAGGAAGTAAAACACTAAAGATATATGTGTGAAGATATGAACTGGGGCCTTTGCACGTGGTAGAAGGCAATATGAATGCTGCTAAGTACAATGAAGTGATAGCTTTGTGGTATCTATGTACAGTGAATGGTTTCCATCAAGAGATGGTATTTTCATGCAAGATGGAGCGCCATGCTATCGAGCGAAAAGAGAAATTCAAAACACATGAAATTTTTCAACTATATTGGCCAGGAAGCAGTCCAAACATGAACCCAATAGAAAATCTGTGGCGTATTCTCCAAAAAAAAGTGAAAGCAAAGGGTCCTACTACCAAATTGTCCAGTGTTTCCATATGGAGATAAGATGAAATTCGTGATTTGTGCAAAATCTTAATCCAAGGGATGCCAAGATGAATTTCCTTAATTAAAGCTAAAGGAGGTCACACTAAGTATTAAAATGTTTTTCTGAACATTCAGTGTCACAGTACCATCCTGTGTATTGTATGTTTTTCTTAAAACAAAAAATAAAAGAGTTTTCACTTTTGCTAATAATTTGTCCAATAATGTACTTAAGTTTGTGTTCAAAAACAAGAAGGGGGGAAGGAGTGCAGTTAGTCACTTGTGGCACTACCTTCAGTAAAGAACGGAAAAAGATTTTGTCTACATTGCATCACTTAGGTATAGTTTGTTTAAAACGTCGTGACACTCCGTATGCATGAGTGAGGAGAAATGCGGAGAAGTGGTGAGAGTTGTGGGGGAGCAAGTGACTAGAAGGTTGTCAGATCTTGGAGGGGCTTCCTCCATGCGCACCTATATATAGCGCGCTGGAAGGCATAGCTCTTCAGGAAGTGTATATAGTGCGGTGTGTGTAAATATGTATATACGAGCGTGTGTGTGTGTGTGCGTGTGCGTGTGATGGGACATATGTGTGGTATGCCCAGGAGTGAGTGCGTGTATGTTTCAGTGTATATAAATTTAAAAAACTATCAAAAACGGACAAACACAAAAAAACTGAGAATACGCCCAAAAACTGTTCTCGGTGGGCTAAAGCTGCCCACTGTATGGGTTTTTAAAGAAATAACAGCTAACATGAATTCACATGTAAATATTGTAAAGATTATAATTAATGTTAATTTTAGCCTGTAAGCCGGGCCCTTCTGTACCGGCACCAGGCAAATGTTTTTCCTTCAATAAAATAAGTTCAAGTTCAAGCTGTCCAGTCTTTGGACTCGGGAGTTCACTAATCAGATCACCCTGAAGATGCTGGACGCAGTTTTCAGCGAAACATCGGAGGAAGGCAATCCAACTCGACCACAGCCCACAAGCCCGGAAAATCTACTTAACATAGTTGACAACGCTGGCCGTGAAAGCCTCAGCACTTGTTTTTAAATCATAGTCGTCTTATATGCACAGACTAATATTTAAGAAGACTTATTTTCATAAAGCACTTTACTGATTTGAGCAGTGGGAGTTAATTTGGACATGATAACTGACCTCAAGGTTGTAAATTGACCAAATTTTCTTCAAGCTCTAACAATGAGAAAACGAAAGTATGCTATTGAAGTACAAAGTAAAAGCATAATAAAAACAACTTAAATAACAAGTAAAATTTTTTGGCTATTTTCAACAAATTTCACTGTTACATTGCCTTAAAAGTTATTTAAAAAGCAGTGAGATTTCTATTACCAAGTGACTGAGTGGCATAATTGCACCTCTTCAACCCCCGCCACCCCCACCCCCACTTTTCTCTTTGACTTGACATTGGATATTCCACAATAAAATGGTGCAAAGCTGCTGTTTTAATGTATTTTGAGGTATTGAAATGGTTCATGGATTCCGTATGTGGACTTTCTGCTTGCAAGTTTAAGTACAGAGTACAAGATGCTGTACACCAGGTAGCAAACGTTGTAACACAAATAAGCATTGGTACATGTCTGCTAGGGAGCAAGATGTGCCATAGTGTGTACTGGAAAGATAGTACAGAAACCACAAAGAAATAGTTTCTTTGAGTAGAATATGATTGCAAGTTTTCGTTTATTTGAATAGCCTAATTTTTTTATAGGTATCAACAAAACAGGAGTACAATCTACCATATTTTCACACTAAGAATGATTCTTAAAAATTTCATAAACATTAAACACCTTTGCATCAACCTTATGTGGGTTTTAAGCAAGTGTTTGATTACGTTGATTGACCATTAGAAGCCATGTAAAATTTGGAATATTTAATAAACTAATCCAGAGTCACAAAAATGACTCACATTGTAAATTGTACCCTAAAAGAAGCTATACCCAAAATCCTGGCATTGAAAGGTGCAGCCCAGGCAACTTACGGTCAGATACAGCAAACAAGAAGAAAATGAATTCTACGGCCCAAACATAACTCACTGAGTCTGATGTTCGCACTGGGCAGAGGTCTGGCTGACATTCCCTAGCCAGAACCAAACCCTGGTCTAGTGGGCGGGCCCACTGCAGTGCCACTATTGGCAGCCGGCAGAACCAAGTGCACGAGAACACGGCCCTGCGGACAACCCGCGAATTAACGGAAATGAAAGATCCCAAACTTAAAACCGGTGCGGTCAGCACAATGTTTTGCAATTTCTTCTCATATAGTTCACGCAATAGGCCCTAATTGGCTGGAGTCGTTGGCAGTAGGAGCTTCAGTCGCAGGTCTTTTATGTAGAACAATAATAATAATAATAATAATAATAATAATAATAATAATAATAATATCAAGATCATCTTTGTCAAGCATGAGATATCACCTATAAAGATGTTATGACCAGACCCGAATTTAGGACCTTTGACGCCCCTGGGCAAAAAAAAAATTGCTGCCCCCCCCCCCCCCCCCCCCCCAACTTGCCATACATACGATTAAATTTTCACAACATACAGAATGCTTTCACTACTTACTGGATACTTAAGTATGAGTGGCAAACACCATAAGTGAGGTTATTAAAATTTAAGTAGGAACATCTTAATAGAAAGAACTTATACTAAAGAGGCAATACTCCCTATTAGATGTCAAAACATATACTGTTTAAATAACAAGAGGCTTCCTCCTTGTCCTGTCATTTGCAAACAAGTTGAGTTCGTTATAGTCCATTTTCACTGGTAAGTCAGATTCAGTTGCAAGAACACTAAGATAACTAAGACGATTCTTCACTTGTGATGTTCTTAAATAATTATTAATGCGTCTTAGAGCAGAAAATGATTTCTCAGTTGAGCAGTTGGAAGCAGGAGTGCTCAAGTATATTTGTAGAGCTATGTTTAAGTTTGGATAAACACTCTCTAGACAGTTACCTTACAGCTGTGTAAGAGAGTGCGTCGCATTTTCATTCTTTTCTATGTAGCTGTTGAAGTGTAAGCATTCAAGTACAAATGCTGAATCTTTAAGATCTGAACTGTAGACTTTCTGAAGTCTGGTTGATGCTTCCTGAATTTCAAGTGGACTAAGCATCTTCAGATTTGTCAGAAACATATATGGTTCACTGAATTCCTTGTAGGAAGAAACTCTGTTGTTCAGTTCTTCAATCAATTTAATCAAAATCAAAAGTAACTTGATGTTTCATGTCTATTTATTTTTTTTAATTTTTTTTATTTTATTTTTATTTTTTATTTATTTATTTATTTTTTTTATTTTTTTTTTGTGCAGCTTTCCAGTAATTTTGCCTCCCCCTAAAATGTGCCGCCCTGGGCAGTTGCCCGGTTTGCCCTTACGTAAATACGGCCCTGGTTATGACATAGGTTGCTTTCATCCTCTTCTTTATGTTGAGTTTCTGAATTTAAAGATTTCATTTTCAGTTTATCTTCAGAATTGGAATCATCTGATTTATACAAGTTGTCATACATGTGTAAGGCACCATCATCACAAGGTAGATGATACACTTTTTGGTATTTTGTAGATGATACTCCTGTTTGTGAAAAGTAGTAACATCTACTTGCAATAAAAAAACCAATATTACACAACTAATGAAAACTGTGTAGTAATATGTAATGAGGGTAGATGCACAGAGTTTGGTTGACCTCTGCGACACGTAACTGTTGATTAGTCATTCTTGGAGCTAAAGAAATAAACAGATAAGGTTGTTGCTCCACCAAACAGTCGAGTAAGGTGTAATATTAGATTGCCCTGTAGCCTTGGACCTCCCTTGTGTTTGCAGCCATTATTACAGTCACCCACATACATAGCCGCTCACTGTATCCAAGGTCACCCGGCTCCTGTTGTCCGTATATTGTTGAATAACCCAATGTCACAGTACTTACAATATTAAGTCACCATTGGTGTAATTGTCTCTGATGTGAGATTGCCTTTGTGGTTTACCGGGAGAAATACGAATTGGTTGGAGAATTCAATGTCATTCTGGCAGGTTGTCACAGTAGCTAAATGGGTAGAGCACCCACCTGGTAAGCAGAGGGTCTGTGGTTCAAATCCCAGCTGTGGTATTGAATTTTTCAGTTCCAATTCCACCTGTCAAGGATTAAAGGCTGTTACATTTTTAAAAAGATGACCAGGTAATGATATTTTCCTGTCTTAATAATTTAGCTCACTGTAATAAACATCTTGCTGCAATTAATGAGATTTTATAGTAGAATGTAAATTAGTAGAAAGCTGGTCATCTAAAAGCCTGTGGCTACGACAATATCAAATTATGTGCTGAGATGAAAATATGCAACAATACCGTTTGTGTATGCGCCTGTGGTAGGCTATTCGAGCTTTTCTACCTGCTGCCTTAGAGACCCCAATGAAGGGGGTAGAATGGCAAGAAGAATGTGATGCTGCCTTTCAAACTCTTGTGATATTTAGCAGCAAAAGGATGCTCAAGATTTAAGCAAAGCAACATTTTGCATTTTTTTCCTGAGTAAAATTGTTATTTCGTATTGTATTATGTATTGCAGAGTATTTTATGACGTGTAAACTAAATTAACAGCACAACTTTATCTTTTGTAGCATAGGTTATTGTGTGTGTTTTATTTTTTGTCCAATTCTTCAAAATACGAGTACTATGACAATTTTTACTTTACTATGTGTAGTAAAGTAGAGAAAGTATTTTTTGAAAATTTTTATTTTCTTGAATGGCTCAAACGATTTTGATTAAAATACTGTATGTTTAAGATATATTTATGACAAACGAAATTTATATTTTGAATTTTTTGGGCTATAGCCTATGTAGTCCAATTTACTCTGGATGACTTTTGAATAACCGCAAAAACCATAAGAGATATACCAAATCTTGCTATTACAAAAAATTTAGATCTTGCTAAAATACACAATTGATGCCTAAATACATTTTCTGTAGAGTGAACTGTTTTGGAGATATTCCTTGTAATTTGTGTGAGTTTTGGAAAGCTTATACTTTTGTCAAATAGAACATTGTTATTCATTTTTTTATGTTACCCATGCAAAGAGAACGGAATTTCAAAGCTTTAAAAGGTTTGGCTATTGCTGAAAGCCTACTATATTCACATATTCCTCTTGTACCTACAAGGAAATAAGCAATAAGATAAATTTCTGCAATGTGTAGCTCAACATGAAGGACAAAGAGGAACAAGAGTTTGTAATAATGGTTAGTACAAGAGTAAAGAAAGTCGTGTGAGTGCAGCACATTTATATTTGCTATTGTTTATGTTCATGGACAGTTTAATGGATACACTTTACATAGTGATGTCTATGGTCATGATATGAAAGGATGCAAAGCTTAATAATACCATATAAACTAGTTTTTGAGTAATTATCCTTGTATTGGTCTGAAACCTTATAAATATACTTATCTGGAAAGTAGCTTTAATTGTACAGACAATCTCAGCAAACTCTTGCATAAAACTATTCTTGATTTAAACAAATATTTTAATTTGAAGACCACGGGGGAAAAGGGAGGTAAATCAGCCTTTCATAATTTTACACCACAGCAAATTTAACCCTTTATAGGACAAAACTAAAAATTCCTTAAATATTCATATTTTTATATCCATAGCAATACAGAAGGTACATGAATCAACATAATTATAGTAAACTTGAAATATATTTTATTGTTGAGCATAAAAAGGTACAAAATGTAGTGGTAGTTATAGCTACCACTATCTGTTCCTGCTGATTCAAAACCTTTAGTGGATGGTGGTCACCATTTCTACCACCTCGTGGCTTAAGCTACATAAACACATCCACGGGTTTCATTATTCTTTCTTTGGTACATAATAGTGCTTAAACAAAGCTGGAACAATATCAGAGCTATCTGTTGACACATGAAATTGCTCTCTGTTATCAAACATTTTACGAGCCGTACGACGTCCCAACACAGCTTGGTGTAGTGATTGGTAATGCGTCATCTGCATCGGAATCGCCTTCAAAATCAGAATTCATAGCCTGATCGTCGCCAATTGAGTTAAAAAATGAAATGAACTCCTCTTCATTCAGATTCAAGCTGTTTGTATGATATTCTTTCATCCATGCTGGTATAATAAAAAAAAATTGATTTTGAGGTTATGGCTGTCCGTTACCGCGTAAGATAACTAAAATAACTCGAAAGCCAGATCAAAACATTGTACTATGATTCATTGTCAGTATTGGCTAATATCTAAAATTAACTGAAAAATATCCCTGATGTTTCAAAATCATATACTTTTTATACAACTTCACTAAAAATGATGGGCATATCTTGTACAGAAAGATAAGCATGCACAATTTATTCATTTTTCTTTGGCTCTTTTTGACTGCATTCAAATAAATAGTATTTCAAGTTGCACAAAAATACTTTATATATGAAAATATATATGATACATAACTTCAGTGAAACTAATTTCAACGTAAAACAGCAAAAAATGTGCTGCAAAAGCATTTATTGTGAATAAAGGCGAGAAAGATGGCTGTCCTGTGAATGGTGGTACGAAGGAGTACCACCTTTAACAATGTACAGGGCTGCCAACAATGTTATAATGCAGGTGGTGTTACAAGTGACCACTATCCATTTAGCAACACGAAAGCTGTTGTTAAGGGTCAGATTCTTTATATTCCGATGCTTATTTATCACCTTATGCAATGTGGTATGTATACTTACCATTATCCTATAAAGGGTTAAAGACTGAAACCAAATAACTTCTGTTTTTATTTAGATATTTTACCTTTGGTACACAGTATAAAACAAGCATATAATTATTTGCTATCAAGTATAGAATTAGCCAATTATTCTGAATATAAACATTAAATTAATAACAAATACTGTCCAAATTACACCTTTTATAGCAGAAGAAAGGGATAAGTCACTTGAATTGCTGTTTGGAATCTGAAAGTACAATATCAGCATCACATTACTTTACATTTTTCTTCTTCCTAGTTTCGTATGATAAATTTGTGCAGTAGATTTGAGCTTGTCTGAAGCAAAATACTTTCAATTCTTGGAGATCTTTGAACTTTCCTTCTGATATGGGCAGAAGGCCTTCATAAGCTCTTGGAGGATGCAAAAACTTGTGATGGTCTGGATCTGGTGCAGAACTTATAATCTGATCACTTTCTAAGCATCACTGTAGAAATCCATTCTGCATTGTAGTGTTCCCAATCAGTGTTGCCATGTCTGCCGAAGTAAAAGAAGATTTGATTTGAAAAAAGCAGGAGAAAACAGATTCTTTAACTGGCAATTTTGCAATTGGTGTATATATATTTATGACATTAATATATTATTCGCCCCAAAATTGTTGTGCAGTAGAGTTACTGCCACATGTAATGCCAGTACTGTGCAATAGCCTCCATTCTATTTCTTGGATTTATTCTGCTTTCACCAAATTAGCAAACCGAGAAGCAAGTGGTGCAATTGATGAACTGTTCAGATTTTAGCTGGTTCTAGCACTTCCAACGTTGCAAGAAGAGGATCACTTAATGAAAAACGACTTAGTATGTCGCGAACTGAGTCAATGTAAAAATCAACACAGCATAATTTGAAAACTTACACATATTTGTTGGGTGGAGACGATTTTGTCAAGAGATATTTGAACTTTTGGGCCAGAACAGGGGTGGTGAAACTGAAAGGGTTGAGAAGAGGGAGGGACTTAGAGAAATGCCCAATATGTCACCAAAGGGGTAAAAAATGGCATTTACTTTTAAAATGTGAAGAAACTAGGTTGCTTAGTGAGAGGTTAGGTAAAAAAGATTGGGCAAGGCTACCAAATGAAATTCAAGCAATGAAGTTAATGAGTGTAAAAACTAGGGAAAATTTAATTGAAATTGGGAACTTTTTGGGCAAAGTAAGAGCCAAATGGTTGAGGAAGATAAGTAAATATGACGAAAATGAAGATGAAGTATTTTAGGTAAGATGTAAACGGGGACCCATTAGCTCGACAACCTCAGTGTTTGAGCCTAATGGGCCCAAGGGTAATCAGCAACTCAATATAGCAACAAGTATGTAAATGTATAATAATTTGTAAATGAAATAGAAATAAGGATTACATTACATATTTGAACTTAGACACCAAAATGCATGTTTTCCACAAAAAGAAATACTTTTGGATCGCTGTATTCAACTTTATCTATTTCAGTGGAATTCTAATGTTCAGGTTTAATATAAGTCAAGGATAGTTCACAATGCAGAAACAACAGATGTGGTACACTGTTTATGTATACAGGTGATCATATTCTTTTGTTTTTATACACGAGCGAAATGCCTTGCCTGAAAATCTTTTTGAGAAGAGCTTATTATATGATGTTAAATAAAATAGTGTTTAAAAATGGAAAATACATAAAAAGCAGATGATTTTGAAGTGTGTTCATTTTTTAGCAGTAGATTTGCAAGATCAGTAGATCTGGCATGTTGATGATGCAAGGATGGCCTGCTTCCACTTTTGAACTCCCTCACTGGCCTAGTTAGAAAGGGGTGTTTCTTAAAGTAATACTCCTCTAGGAAACCTGATTCAGGTTTGACTCTAGCATTTTGAAACATTTCAGTCCAGTATGTAGGTGCTCCAGTCATAGTTTTGTTTCTATCATTTCTATATCCTTGTCACCTTCCAGATATGAATGTCCTCTTATGGGAGTGTGACAGAAATTGACTGCAGACGTTTCATGAACAATATAATGCAAACACTGGTTTTTGCTTTCATAAACTTACTTTCCATGGTAAATCAGTAACTTACCTCCTGCAGGTGAAATCTTTGAGTACAAATGACTCAATGACTATCTCCATTTATATATAAGCAAGGTACTGTGAGGATTTTTAAGTTTTTAAAACTGCTTTTACATGACTATGTCCTTAGAAATTGTTATAGATAGTAATTTTTATAGATTTATTTATCTGTCATTTGATTTCAATACAGAAATGTTGGTTTTTGAAACAGTGGTGTAATACAGTAATCAAAACAAAGGGTATAAATTTATAAGAATTGACAATTGATAGTATAAAGTGAGTTGCCTATAGTTACAGAGTAATAACACTGTCCATAAATTCATCAACTGAATGATTTGTGTTTGTGTGGCATGGCAAAGCCATTTGTATTTGTTCATTTCATAAAAATGTATCTGCGATAGGCAAGAGGCAGAGAAAGTAAAATATGGAGTACACAAGTTATAAAATGTATGAGAGTACTGCAAGAGCAGTAAGGCACAATATGGACACTTGCTGTTATTTTCAAATGACCCATGTGTTTATCTCAAAATTATGTTTGTGAGCTCCTTGTAAGGCAGTTCATCACACTATACAAAGAGAATACAATCTTTATAACATTTTACCAGCAGAGCTGTAGACATTTTATTACTTTAAGCATAAAAATGATATGGTCTCTTTATAATCTCTATTCCATTTACAGTTACTCGGTTCAAATTCTCACAGTTTTGTAACATATCTAGTAATGTTTCTGGGTCTATAAGAGTTTCACTTGTTGATCCCAAATTAAATTCTTCAAGTCTCTGAAGAGGATTCACAACCAATAAAATGTCCATAAATTCTGTGCTAACATTTGAATATGTTGAAATGGATAATTGTTTTATATTACGTGCCTTACTAAGTATTATGAGCAGTACCATATTGTCCATTTGGGACATCATTGGGTACTTAGACATGAGATGTATCTTCAGGACATTCAGAGCTGTGAAAATTGGTAACTTCTCAGAGAGCTGCAAATGTGTCCATGGTGAGTAACTGCAGCTGTGCATCTCAAATCTCTTCAGCTGTGGACAGCACTTACCCAGATAGGGCAGCTCTACTCTTAAGACATATCGCAGTTCTAAGTGGTCTAGGTTTCCTCCAATAGTAGACAATAGGTCTTTCAGTAAAGAAAACTTGACACCGTGGAATATTATGGCTTTAAGGTGACTGAAGGATGCTAAAGCAGACAAGTCAAGCAAATTTCCAGCAATCCGCAGAGAAACCAAGCTGTGTTTATGCTGTAGTAAAATTCCCAAAGTTCCTGTTTGAAAACTGCTGCAGCCAAATTTTGTTAAGCCATTTCCTTGGTTGTTCATTGCTTGTATTAATTTCTCCAAACAGTCCACTGAAATATTTGTGCCAAATACATTCAAAGCTGTTAGCTGAGAGAGCATAAGAATTGCAGACACACTCTTATCACAAACAGCTAATGAACCAAATATATCTAGGTCAACTATATTAGGACAGGACTCGCCAATCAAATGCAACATTTCATTTGTACAACTGAAGTGAACACAGAGACACACTAAATATTTCAAGTTTGGAATGTTGTCCACCAGACAGTGTTCTGCTGTGCACTTCCAGCAAAGCACCTCAAGTTGTTCAAGTCTTTCCATGACATCTAAATTCCTTAGTAGCATATCCTGAAACTTAGAGTTATGGTCCAAACGTGTTATTCTAGGATGAACAATAGACCGGATTATTTGCAGCAAAACCATTTCTCTTTCTTTGGTGAATTTCAACTTTGATGTCTTCAAACTCCGATCCAGGTATGCAAGCCACAGATTGGTTAACTTATTTGCCATGTTTGGAGGAATGTTGGATGTGACTAACTTAAATCCTTCGGAAATGGAATTAATTAATTCTGTAAGTGCTGAAGGGCTTGATGGCTTGTGGGCCTTGATAGATACCAGACTGGATAGGCCTATGTTTGCTATGTGGGCAGCCATTGCTGTACTTGACAATTCTTGCAGACTTTTTGGCTGCATCTTCCTCATGCTATCTGAAAGAGAGATATATTGGTTCTTTTAGCTGCTCTGTCAAAAGAGCCAGTAATGTAAGTAATAGTTATTCAAATACACTCTTAATCTAAACTGGTTGTCAGCTAGAAATTTACGCAGTTTATTCCTCCCTCTTGGAGTTGCTTATTTCCATTACTTCCCCTTATATTTAACATTTGGTTTTATATAATGCAGGGCCGTAGCCAGAGAGGGCGGGGGGGGGGGGGGTCAGGTCGGGCAACGCCCGTACTGGAAAAAAATTTGCCCATACAGAAAGAATTGCCATTTGTCCTTTCCTGTTTTAAAGTTTTAGAAATATTTCAATAATAAATTAAGAACTAAAATAACTATGTATTGAAGACTATATTAGTAGTAACAATGCTCTAATAGTTATCCATTGTCTTATTCCAGCGTTGCGAATATCCAAACCTCTTGGTAGTCAAAGGCCGCTCAGAAAACCGGTAAAATGCAGTCGAACAAGTGTACATAGCGAGATCGGCGGTTTTTCTAAAATAATTTCACTCAGTTAAGTTATAGGTTGCGCGTTCGTTCTTGACGAATGACCTTGAGCAGAAATCCAATGAGTGAGCCTACCCTTAATAAACAGGTCAGCAAATGTTTATGCTACGATAACAGACACCTCTGTTTTCCTCTGTCACGTGTGTGTATACAGTCGACTGCAAAAGTTTTGTGCGGTACGGATGTATGTATGCATGCAACGAAAATAGCAATTCAGACGAGGGAGAGATGTCGGGAATAGAATAAATGCAAGAAAGTTAAGTGGAAACAGTTATAGAGGTATAGTGTATAATACGTGTGGCTGATATTACTGCAAGTGTCATAAATTGATTGGTAGTGTTGTACTACTTCAGCTCAGAAGCATGCGCGTCATCTCACTGCAGACTGTACCTCCTCTCTCTCGTTCCCGCAAAAGCTGAGTAGAGACTCGCATTCAACCTTTCATATAAAATTTTCATTCGCCAAGAAGTAACGCGCGACCTATAATTTGAGAGAAAGAATTAGTCATAAATGTTAAACTACGCATCAATAAAGAAGCACATCATCCCAATGATGGGAGGGACTTGTTACGAAAAAGAATAATATGTAATTTAAATATTCATACAATTTAAACTACCTACATAACTATCAAATGGCAAAAACTTGTACAGTTATCTTGATAAACGTCGGTTAAAAACGAAACTTGCTATGTAAATTCAGCATCGTCGAAGATTTTAAAAACTCCCCGTGCTCTGAACTAAGGTTTACATGGAAACTTTAGAACATTTTGGTTTTCTCAAAAGTGAGTGCAGTAATTTTCAATTTAATGGAATAGCCTCTGAAGTTCTCTTTATTCTAGAAGACATTTTGATAACTTGCCAACCGCTAGAGCTGAACAAAATCTTACTGTAGGTACAGAAAATGTAGATATCGTTAAAATACACAATATATGCCCTATACGTTTGTTTTTGTGTAGTTAACCGTTTCCGAGGTATTCATTGTTACTGGTTTGAATTTTAAAATACTCATACTTTTCTCAAGTTGGAAGTGTTTTCTCTTTGTCATGCAAAGAGAACGGAATTTCAACACCGTTACATAGCGCTCGGCCTTAAAACAATTGACTGTCACTTAAAGTCTACTGTATTTCCCTTGTACCTACAAGAAAATCAGGAATAAGATAATTTGTACAAATGTTTATCTCAACTAACACGAAGAAGATATAGGAATAAGAGTTTGTAAGAACGTTTAGTAGAAGAGTAGAGAAAGTTATGTGAGTGCAACACAGATTTTTAGTTATATCGCTCGTCCTATAAAATCTGGAGCCCCGCCTGATGTGTAGTCTTAGCTACGGAACTTTTAACTTTCTCTGTTATTTACCAACAGTAAGTAAAGGAAATATTGCAATCCACGCAAATATTGATATTTTGCTGGAAATACAGTTTGAGGTCTCCTTAGTCCAAAAGTATTTATAAAAAAATCTGTGTTTTTTTTAGTATCATCTAAGAATATGACATGAAAATGTTCAAGGAAACTCCCCAACCGTGAAGTATCTATTGCTTGTGAAGATTTGCCTGTATACACTCTAAGATAAAAAAGATGAGCAGACTCCGGAAGTGTATATTTGTCTTAGTCCACGCCGTTTCCGCGGGCGGTTTACAATGATGTCACGGAATGCGTATCTTCAGCGTCGTTCTGTTGTCATTTCTCATATCGATTCTCAACTGTTCAATGTGAGCAGATGGCCGACTGGTTGGACTTAGACAAATATACGCTTCAAGTCTGCTCATTTTTTGTTGTTGTCTTAGGGTGTATATACATGCATGTTAAATTGAGTGTTACGGAGTAAAAATGTTGTGAAGAACAGCTAGAAAATCAAGAAAGGGGAAGATGAATCAGATATAATGAATGTTAAACGTAATATTCTGGAAATAATGGCAATTGAAATGGACTGGGCATGTGAAGGGGATGAAGAGAAACAGAATCCCAAAAATGATGTTGGAATGGAATGTTGATGGAAGGTTAAGAAGCGGGGGGCCCACAGAACAGTGACTGGATAGAGTAAGAAGAAACAAGATGCAGGGGACAGAGATCTGTGGCAGAGCAAAATCCATTGGGACTAAGGCAATACTATTGTATTGAAGAAAAATCTTTAATAAAAAGAAAAAATAATATGCATATCTATTCTGGTTTTAATTTCTCTACTGGTAAGTAGAGGAAGTATTATATTCCGCCCAAAAATTCCATGACTTTTTTTTTTTTTTTTTTTTTTTTTTCTGTTAGGGTCCTCCAACGTAATGACTGAAATTGGTGAAATGATGGTCAAAGGATCATAGAGCTTTAAGCTACCCGACATTCATCTTCTCATCTTCAAACTCGCGACCCCTTGAACGTATGCAGACACGCTACAGAGGCGGGAAAAATTCGATGTCGAGATTTCACTGGAAATATATGGTTTGAGGCCCCCTTAAAAAAAAAAAAAAAAAAAAAAAAAAAGCATTTTTAGAAAAAGGTCCGTGTGTGTCTGTGGACAGCATAACCCAAAAACGAAACGTCGGTTAAAAACCAAAATTGGTATTTAGGTGTTTAATGTCTTTTAAGGATGCGACACGAAGATTTTGAACAAAATTGCTCCACCCTAAACTACCATTTACATGGAAAATTGTTGGACAATTTTGATTTTCTTGAAAATGGCTCTAACGATTTTGATTAAAATTTCATATGTTTGAGATATTTTTATGACAAAAGAACTGTATATATTCTATTATCTGGCTATAGTCTATGTAGTGCTGTTTACTCTAGATGAGTTTTAAATAACTCGTGAACCGTGAGAGATAGACAAAACCTTACTATACAAAAGTGTAGATCTCGCTAAAACACACAATTTATGTCTAAATAATTTATTTTTGTAGGGTGAACCATTTCGGAGATATTCCTTGTTATGTGTGCGAGCTTCGGAAAACTTAAAACTTTCGTGAAATGGAACATCGTTCTTCATTTTTTTATATGTTAAGCGTGCAAAGAGAACGGAATCTCAAAGCTTTAAAACATTTGACTCGCACAAAGCCTACTGTATTCTAATATTCCCCTTGTACCTACAAGGAAATAAGCAATAAGATAATTTGTACAAATGTTTATCTCAACTAACACGAAGAAGATATAGGAATAAGAGTTTGTAAGAATGGTTAGTACAAGAGTAGAGAAAGTCATGTGAGTGCAACACAGATTTTTTTGTTTGTAAAATGGTTTGTAAGAGTGTAGGTTAAGAAATTCATGTGAATGTAGCTCATTCAGAGCTTTCCTGCAATGTTTTCTCAATTTTAGAAAAGTCAGTGAGAACGAAAAGGGCTTTACAGGCTAACTAGAATATTCAAAAGATTGTGTCCCAATTGCAAGATAGAACCAAATGCGTTAGTGAGAAGATAATATATATTGAAATATTTTTCATGCTGAAAGTTTTTTTGGGGGGCAAACTATGAAATTCTTTGCCTAGCACATACATAATATCATTTGAACGACCTCAGCGTAAAAAAATCTGCGCTAGGAATCTAGTGATTTAATATCTGTAATGATGTATGTGGCTGCTAAAAAGTATGCTATGTTATGCTTACAGGTGTCGCCTGTTCTTAAATAGCTTTAAACACACTCGAAACGTCCATTAACTGAAAGGGAGAACATGCTAGTGGGTAATAATAGGACTTTTGTACCTGGTGCGTCCATAGATATAATTTATTACTGCTGGCGCATGCCTAATCGGTTGGTTAAAGTACCAGAAATGGGTAGTACGAGTATTTTGGAATAGGCACTAAATATTGATCTAATAGCAGTTTTGAACTGTATAATTTTGCAATAGCAACAGGGGAACTTAAAATACTTACTAGATCTCACGGATAACACTATAGCAGCAACCATTTTAACCTCACACTGTCTTGAAAATTGCCTTACCGTCTTATAGAACACTACCCAACTGAACTAGCAGACAAATACTGCTGGTAAATGCAGGTTATAAGTACATGTAGAACATATGAAGTGACCTACAGATTTGTTCATTTATCGTCACAGATGGAGAGCAATGCGCAATGATATTGGGATGAGTACATTTCAAAAAGGTTGAAAATCGATGGGGAGGGCAGGTCAGTCGCATCTCAGTTGCGTGCAAGTAAACAATTGAGGCGCTACTGCGTAATAGTACAGCCTGATTTTTAAAACGTGGAGAGCTGCTTATATATAAACAAGAGTTCGAGTCTATCTCACGGCAGCGAAATCGTTTTGTTATTGTACATTTCACCAGAGGCAAGAGTTTTTGTTATTAACGATAAATAAGAAAATTGTTCCATTACAGAACAAATTGCTTTGCATGCATTTGACATAGTTTAGAAGTGGTATAAGGGATTATTTTTGCGAATTTTTCATATTTTCGAGAATATTATGTTTTTTTTAACGAAAAAGAGAAATATCTACTTTTTTTTTTTTTTTTTTTTTAATTTTGCTTAGAAAAGTAACTCTTCCTATTCATTGAATTACTGTCACTGGTGTTTAAGTTTTGGTTTTAAGAATAATGAAAGAATTTACATGTAATTCTTACGAATTCAATAACCTGGCTTCTTTTGAGATCAACTTGTAACAATAGTACAAAATAAATATTGGCAGGGACAAAGAAAGCTGCCGGAGAATGCAAATCGGAGAGGCCACAATAAAAGGTTATCCCACAAGGTCACATTTCCGTGTTATCAAAGCCTCCGCAATAAACTTAACCCTTTGGCTGCCAAGATCCGATGAGATCCGATGTCAATTGCCTTTGAATAATGCCATAATCCGATCCCCCGAGATTGGTTTTTCGCGTTCAAATAACTTACAAATTATGCAACAGATGGCGTATGTGTCCATTATCTAATCTACGATATGTAAGGTGTATGTTGGTATCATTGTGAAATTCTGCACTTCCTGTACAGTTAATTTTTCTTTCTGAGGTTGTCAGGCGTCGGACATTTTAGCGCGCTAGAAGAAGAGAGCAGTAAATACATGTTGTAGGTTGTTGCGTGCAGAGCTTAATTATTTATTCTATATACAGTTATTTCACGTGGCGTTTGCTTAATGACCATTACAGAATGGCATACTGGAATAAGAAATATTTGACAAGAGACCAAATTGCTGCAGCATTGCTGGAAAGTGATACTTCTCAATTGTCATAATGAAACAAGCAGTGATGCGGACAGTGACATAAACGAAATAAACAATCATGTGTCTTCTACGCAGTCTCCTGCAGGAAATGCCACAGATCAGGATGAAGATGAACTGGATACTAACTGGCAAGATGTAAGTAACCCTGAACTTGAAGCTTTTTGGAACATATGTGTTCAATGGCATTCGCCAAGAAAAAAACACTAAATTGTAGTTAATATAATTAACCGTGCTCATTTCAACAATTTTAAACATAGAAGTTTCAAAATTTGTAATTTTATAAATAATATAATGATAAATTGACAGACAAAAGCAAAATCGGTATGCGATGATAATTATGGTGTCAAAAATAAACTGGAAAATAAAAATTTAACAACTTACATTTTTATAAAAAGACGAGTACTAGAGTAATGTACTCAAAAGTGTGTATAAATGTAAAACAACATTTCAGAAGTGACTGCAAAAAGTGTCAACTCAACAGATTCAAATTGGGGTGAGTGGTTATGTTTGTGTAAAACCTTACATTACCCCATATTTAGGGCTGGCAGCGAAAGGGTTAAAGTGGCTTGTTGTTGTTGTTGTGACGTTCAGATGTTTTTGTTTTCACACTGTTGACTGGATAGATTCTGGCGTGTGCGACTGTGCGTACTAAAGATTAAAAGCAAGAGATTAATGTTACCACCTTTTCTGTGAAAAGTCACGTCTATGTATTTGGTGATCAGTATCAAATGCTGACAGCGAGGGATTTTTTCTACAACTTGGTTGTAACAAGGCAGAAGCACAACTATGACAAATGAAAGTGTCACAACTTGTATGCTGCAATTTGATGATGATGGTTGATGGACAATGACCCTGATGTCTGATGCATTATATATATATAGTGATTCGTGTTATGATAATAAAATAAATGTTTTAATTTGGAGAACTTTTGAACAATAATGTTACAGTAACATTACTTACCTGTTAATTTTAATTTCAGTAACGTTTATGTGCATTAATTTTACCCGAAAATTTGTGCGAAATTAATGCAACATTCAACTCAAAACACCACTAACTTAAATTATTAATGCGAAATTTTAAAATAATTAACACCAAAAAATCTTGGTTTGCATATCACCTTATAGGTGGAATGGGAATAGGACAATACAGCGACACTCATATCGTTTACAAAGTGGTTGTTATGTGATAGCTTTGAAAGTCAGTTCTGTTTTAATGACCAAGAGGGAGGAAAAAGCGTGACTTCCAGTTTGAGAAAGTAAAAGTATTCGAAAATTCCAGTCAGTAACAAGGATTACCTCAGAAACGGTTAAGTACACAAAAATTATTTAACATAAACTGTGTGTTTTAAGGAGGTCAACATTTGTATTAGACCCAAAATTGCGATGTCGAGATTTCATCGGAAATATGTTTTGAGGCCCCTTGAATCCAAAAAGGACATTTTAGAAAAAATTCCACGTGTATGTGTGTCTCTGAACAGCATAATTCAAAAACGAAAACTCGGTTAAAAACCAAAGTTGGTATTTAAGTTTAATATATTTAAAGGATGCCACACAAAGATTTTTATGAAAATTCTTCCACCCTAAACTACCCTTTACATGGAACATTTTTCGAAAATTTTGATTTTCTCAAAAATGCTCCAACAATTTCGATTAAAAACCATGTTTAAGATATTTTTATGGCAAATTAAATGTGTATCTTGAATTTTCTGGCTATAGCCTATGTAGTCCTGTTTACTCTGAATGACTTTTGAATGACTCGTAAACGGTAAGAGATAGACAAAATCTTATTCTATAAAACATGTAGATCTTGTTAAAATACACAATTCATGTCTGAATAGTTCTTTTGTAGAGTAAAGCATTTCGGAGATATTCCTTTTTATTTGTGACAGTTTCGATAAACAAAACTTTCGTGAAATGGAATATCGTTGTTCATTTTTTAAAATGTTAAGCTTGCAAAGAGAACGGGATCTCAAAGCTTTAAAAGATTTGACTATCGCTCAAAGTCTACTGTATTTTAATATTCCCCTTGTACCTACAAGGAAATAAGCAATAAGATAATGTGTATAAATGTTTATCTCAACTAACACGAAGAAGATATAGGAATAAGAGTTTGTAAGAATGGTTAGTACAAGAGTAGAGAAAGTCATGTGAGTGCAACACATCAGATTTTTTTTAAACAAGTTGATTGTGGCAACAATTTCCCAAATAGGAAAAAATACTCCCAAAAGTGGGAGGCAAGAGATTAGACCACTAGAAAATAGTGTAAAGAGGAAACGCTGCGAAATAGAGTTGGCAAACCTTGAACATCAGTTTGTTGCACTCACGCCAGAGAGCGTTTTGAAGGCCGTTCGCAGTCTGGATTAGAATACCCGACCTCATCGCGGTCACTCCTGTCATTCGACCGCTCACCCGCAAGTTAGCAACATGACAAGCAGGTAATTTATGGTGCTTTGTATTTACATCATTGTTTACATTACAGACGGATGCCTGAAATAAGTGCAGTGTAAATTATGAGGGAATCTTCGTGTCTATAACACGCACGTGTTGAAACAAATGCCTTTCGGATTAAAAAACAGCATTCGCTTGTTAACCTTAGCTTTATCCACAACTTATACTTCCAACGTTGGGGAGGGGGTGATTTAGTGACCACCACTGGCAACAGAATATGTGAGCAAGTTTGAAACACGTTTATTTTAAAATTGGGCATTATATCCCGTCATATTTATAAAGGTGATATTTAACATTGTCTATTCTTTTTTTTTTTAACTTTTTTCACACGAATCACATTATACCGACGGAGCAGTACTTTATGACCACTCTGACATTTCAACAATGAAATATTTAAAACAATTACGCAATCAGTAGTAGAATTTAAAAAATCTGATGTGCTGCACTCACATGACTTTCTCTACTCGTGTACTAACCATTCTTACAAACTCTTATTCCTATATCTTCTTCGTGTTAGTTGAGACAAACATTTGTACAAATTATCTTATTGTTTATTTCCTTGTAGGTACAAGGGGAATATTAGAATACAGCAGGCTTTGTGCGATAGTCAAATGTTTTAAAGCTTTCAAATTCCGTTCTCTTTGCACGGCGAATATATAAACAAATGAGTAACGGTGCTGCATTTGACGGAAGTTTAACTTTACCAAAACTCACAGAAACAACAAGCAATATCTCCGAAATGGCTCACTCTACGAAAAACTTTATCCGGAAATAAATTTTGTGTTTTAGCAAGATCTACATTTTTGTATAATAAGATTTGCTCTATTTCTTACGGTTTACCAGTTATACCAAAGTCATCCAGAGTAAATAGAACTGCATGAGTTATAGCCAGAAGATACAAAATATATTTAATCAAAATCGTTAGAGCCACTTTCGAGAAAATCAAAATTTTCGAAAAAGTTTCCTCGTAAGGGTAGTTTAGTGTTGTATCCTTGAAAGACGTTAAACTTAAATACCAACTTTGGATTTTAAACAACCTTTCGTTTTTGAGTTATGCTGTCCACAGACTGACAGACACACACACACAAACACACACACACACACACACACACACACACAGACACACACACACACACACAAACACACACACACAGACACACAAACACACACACAGACACACACACACACAGACACACAAACACACACACACAGACACACACACACAGACACACAAACACACACACACAGACACACACACAGACACACACACACACAAACACACACACACACAGACACACACACAGACACACAAACACACACACAGACACACACACACACAGACACACACACACACAGACACACACACACACAAACACACACACACAGACACACACACACACACACACACACGCGCGCGCGCGCGCGCGGACCTTTTTCTAAAACTGCTTATTTTGATTCAGGGGCATGGGTGTCGGCAGACTCTTTTCCAGGGGAGGGGGAGCATGTTGGAAGTTTATAATCAGAAAATATGAATTCATTTTGTTGTCAAAAGTTATAGTATTTGTTGTGGACAACCTTTTAATTTGTGGTAAATTAAAAATTAGTCTTAACATCAAAATTAAAATAATAGTCTAATAGTCAGTAATTGATTGCACATTGAGTACATTGACTTTCAAGAGGGCGCCGCGCCCTTTCGCGACACCCATGTTCAGGAGGCCTCAAAACGTATTTCTGGTGAAATCTCGACATCGAATTTTTGAGTGGAATACAATACTTCCCCTACTTACCAGTAGAAAAACTGAAAATCTGATGTGTTGCACTCACATGACTTTCTCTACTCTTGTACTAACCATTCTTACAAACTCTTATTCCTATATCTTCTTCGTGTTAGTTGAGATAAACATTTGTACAAATTATCTTATTGTTTATTTCCTTGTAGGTACAAGGGGAATATTAGAATACAGTAGGTTTTGTGCGATAGTCAAATGTTTTAAAGCTTTGAGATTCCGTTCTCCTTACACGCTTAACATATAAAAAAATGAACACCGATGTTCCATTTGACGAACATTTTAAGTTTTCCGAAACTGACACAAATAATAAGGAATATCTCCGAAATGGTTCACTCTACAAAAACATTTATTCAGACATAAATTATGTGTTTTAGCAGGATCTACATTTTTTGTACAGTAAAATTTTGTCTATCTCTTACGGTTTACGAGTTTTCAAAAGTCATCCAGAGTAAGCAGGACTACACGGGCTATAGCCAGAAAATTCAAAATATACATTTCATTTGTAATAAAAATAATTTAAACATATGGCATTTTAATCAAAATCGTTAGAGCATTTTCAAGAAAATTAAAATTTTCGAAAAATTTTCCATGTAAAGGGTAGTTTAGGGTGGAGCAATTTTCTTCCAAATCTTCGTGTCGCATCCTTGAAGAATATTGAAGTTACATATCAACTTTGCTGTTTAAGCGACACACACACACACACACACACACACACACACACACACACACACACACACACACACACACACACACTTCTAAAAATATTTGGTATGGATTCAGCGGGCCTGTGGAACTGTACACTTCTGGGCGTCGGAACGAATTCACTTCAGTTGTGCACCCGAGGGGAGATTTGAGTGAAATGCATCACGAGGTTTTCTTTTCTTTTTACTTTCTGTACTACGTATAGAAAAGTAAAGAAAGTATTGTATTTTATCGAAAAATTCGATTTCGAGATTTTAACGGAAATATATGTTTTGAGACCCCCTGAATCCAAAAAGGCATTTTTAGAAAAAGTTCCGTGTATGTGTCAGTCTGTGTCTGTGGACAGCATAACTCAAAAACGAAAAGTCTGTTAAACACCAAAGTTGGTATTTAAGTTTAATATCTTTCAAGGATGCGACGGGAAGATTTTGAAGAAAATAGTCCCACCCTAAACTACCCTTTACATGGAAAATTTTTCGAAAATTTTAATTTTCTTGAAAATGGTTCTAACGATTTTGATTAAAATGACATGTTTCAGATATTTTTGTGACAAATGAAATGTTTATTCTGAATGTTCTGGCTATAGCCCCTGCAGTCGTATTTACTCTGGATGACTTTTGCATAACTCGTAAACCGTTAGAGATAGACCAAATCTTACTATACAAAAAATGTAGATGTTGCTAAAATACATAATATTTGTCGAAATAATTTTTTTTGTAAAGTGAACCATTTCGGATATATTCCTTATTTGTGTAGTTTAGGAGCACTTGTACATCTGTCAAATGGAACATCGTTATTTAGTTTTTTATGTTAAGTATTCAAAGAGAACGGAATTTGAATGCTTTAAAACATCTGACTATCGCTCAAAGCCTACTATATTCTCATATTCCCCTTGTACCTACAAGGAAGTAAGCAATAAGATAATTTGTACAAATGTTTATCTCAACTAACACGAAGAAGATATAGGAATAAGAGTTTGTAAGAATGGTTAGTACAAGAGTAGAGAAAGTCATGTGAGTGCAACACATCAGATTTTTTCTTTTCTTTCTTTAAGTCTTGATTCTTTAAAATACTTGTATGCAGTTATAAGTATTCATTGGCCAATCGCCAGCACGCTTAACCATTACCTAAATCGGCACCATCTATCGCTTTCTGCCTGATGATGCACCCCAATATCGCTATTACGGATTATAAAGTAATCCAGAAGAAAATTCCCATCTCCCTTTCGCATTACTTCTCTATCCATTATTCTTTATTTTTATGTAAATTCTACAAACTATTGGAAAGATAGAATTAGACTGAGGACCGTCTCCGTAGTGCAGTTGGTAGCGCGCTTGTCTCTGGCGTGGAGGACCCGGGTTCGATCCCCGGTACGAACATGGAAATTTTTCCCCCGCTGGGAGGTCTAGCACGGGGTGCACTCAGCCTCGTTAGATCTCGAGGGAACAATTGAGGAGCTACTTGATGGAGAAGTAGCGATTCCAGGTCGGTTAACTGGCCGGGAGGGCTTGGGGCGTTGACTACGTCCCACCCTCCAGTACTGCACTCCACCAATGACACCTGTAGTGGGCAGAGGTGGGTGACGCAGCGGCTGGTCCTTCATGGGCTGAATTAAGTGCCATAGCCCGGATTTGAACCATGGATATTGCGGTCTCTGTCCGTTGCTCTAAGCATTAAGCTACCAAGGCAACCTACTGGCTTGATATGAACTATTTTCCATGTGAAGTGCAGTTTTGGGTGAGCCATGTTGCAACTTTGGAAGATCGAATATAAAATGCTAAATGCTGTTCATACACGTTCGACAACTGCTCTTTCCTGCTTATGTGACGTCATGGCTACTGCATACTCTACTAGAATCTCGTATTCAGAAGTTCGGTAGCAGGTCCATATGTTCCATCATTCAGCAATATTCATTTTTTCTATTGACACATACTTCCCATGGAAACCTCGTCTATTACCAGCAAATCTTTGAACTTTTAAGGAAAGCAACTGAATTTCGACCACTGACTTTGAATGAAAGAGCGATAGTTCGAAGCTTAACTTTAAAAATATCTGATGTGTTACACTCACATGACTTTCTCTACTCTTGTACTAAGCATTCTTACAAACTCTTATTCCTATATCTTCTTCATGTTGGCTGCGATAAACATTTGCAGAACTATCTTGCTGCTTATTTTCTTGTAGCTACAAGGGGAATATGAGAATGCAGAGCGATAGTCAGATGTTTTAAAGCTTTCAAATTCCGTTCTCTTTGTATGGTTAACATAAAAAACCGAATAACGATGTTCCATTTGACAAATGTATTAAGTTCTCCAAAACTCACACAAATAACGAGCAATATCTACCAAATGATTCACTGTACAAAAAATTATTTGGACATAAATTGTGTATTTTAGCAAGATATACATCTCTTGTATAGTATAATTTGGTCTATCTCTAACGGTTTAGCAGTTATGCAAAAGTCTTCCAGAGTAAATACGACTACAGGGGCTACAGCCAGAAAATTCAGGATATACGTTTGATTTGAAAAAAAAATATTTTGTTATTTAACGACGCTGTGAATTGCCAGGATCACATCAGCGTCGCCGGTGTGCCGGAATTTTGTTCCGCAGGAGTTCTTTTATATGCCAGTAAATCTACTGACATGGAGCTGTCGTTTTTAAGCACACTTAAAAACCATCGGCCTGGGCCGGGTTTCAACCCGCGACCTTGGGTACAGTAGGCCAGCGTCTAACCAACTGAGCCACCCAGACCGACACGTTTGGTTTGTCATACAAATATCTCAAACATACGGAATTTGAATGAAAATCGTTGGAGCCATTTTCAAGAAAATAAAAATTTTGAAAAAATGTTCCATGTAAGGGGTAGTTCAGGGTGGGGCTATTTTGTTCAAAATCTTGGTCTTGCATCCTTGATACACATTAATTCTAAATACCAACTTTGGTTTTTAACCGACTTTTCCTTTTTGAGTTACGCTGCCCACACATATTTCCGGTCGACATTGAATTTTTGGATGGAATACAATACATCCTCTACTTTAGTATACGTAGTAGTGGATGTAAAAATTGAAATGTCTCAATTTTTTCAGTAATGGATCTAATAGTTTTGACTAAAATGTCATGCTTAAGATGTCTGTATGATAAATGAAATGTATATCTTGAATTTTCTGGGAATGTTTTCTGAAATACTCTTCGTTCTGGTGACTGTGTAACTGGCAAGCGGTAAGAAATAGACAAAATCATACAATGGAGATGTTTTCTTTTCTTTTGAGATTGTTTGAAATTGAAAATTATCATGAAAACTCAAAACATGTTTGAGTATCCATCCAAATTTGCACTAGCAGCATTTCGATTACTTAAATATGTGGCTGAAATGTTGATTAGATTGTGATACTCTCATTGTAAGTTTTCCGCCACGTGATCTTCAAGAGGATTTGGATGGAAACCATCTTCAACATGTCCAACCACTTTCAGTCAATCCTGGAGAGCGTACTGGCTTCCTTGTTAACAACTTGTACACTTGTAGCCTAGATGTAGATACAGCTTTGCCCAAAACCAACCGTTGATGTGTTTCAGGAAGTGCAAGGACAGCTACTGGCATGGTGCACGAACAGAGGGAAGCTACTTCGTTCCCTTGACCATAAGTCAACAACTGGACCTCGCCGTGGAGCGCTGGCCCCATGTGGAAGCGGTTGTTTCGGTCTTCCAGAACAAACGTCTCACATTCACCCAAGTTCGAGAAGAAGCTGATCGTCTGGCAGCTGGACTACTGCAGCTGGGACTCGAACCCGGTGACAATATCGCAATGTGGGGTCCCAATTCCATCGAGTGGTTCGTTACCAGAGTGGCTGCAGCCAGAGCCGGTCTCGTGATTGCACAATTGAATCCAGCACATCAACCTCCAGAACTCCTGCAGATCCTCAACAAACTGAACATTAAGGCACTCATTTGCTCTGAGGAGTTGCTCGGCTCAAGTTACTATCAAAAGGTACTTAAGGTGATTCCAGAGTTGGAGACAGGATTACAATTCCGTAGTACCCAAGCCCCATCTCTCAAGTTTGTGTCTATCATCAGCGAGAAGCACTATCAGTAAGTATTCTACAGTCCCTCCACAGTGTTGAATAATTCCGTAGCACTCAAGGTACTTAAATTACCACAAGTAATCTAACTAGAGGTTATGTTATCCAAAACATCGCGAGCAAGTTTTATTCTTAGACAAAATCACTCGTAATTTGCGTTCGCTCGCAATTTCTTCGGAATAACACATTTGGTTTGAGTATTTTAGCGAAAAATACAACAGTAGAAGGCAATAAAACTCTAAAAACGAACAATTTACGGAATATATTAAATAACTTGGTTGTATTTTTGCCAAGCAAGACCTTGTGAAACTCAATAGGTTATTATATCATATGTTTACTGTTAAATCTCTTTGGAATTATACAAAATGAACTCTTAATTCTAACAGCTGCAGGTCTATAAACAAGGTTATGAAATATAAACTATAAGTCAATTAAAGTTAGTAACGTAAGTAGCAAGTATTTCGCTTTTCTTCAAGTAAAGATTCCCTAAATCGTTTCATAACTGCCACCATTCTCAACACGGTTTCTGTGCATACGATTTGTGCTGTATCGATTGTTTGGTCAAAGAAGTTATGTGCGCAGATATGTTTGAACACCGAAATCGGGAACTGAATTTGTGTTGGCAACACTGACCGGAAGACGTAATCTATAGAGAAGGGTAGAAGATGGAGAAAGACGACAAGAAGGAAGAGGAGGAAAGGGGGGAGTGTGAGAAGGAAGAGAAGGAGAAGGATGACGAGAAAGAAGCACCGATTTTTGCCTTTGTATTCATCTAGGTTAGCAGATTAAGCTTCGTTGTTGCTACACTTTTTAAAGGTTACCTAAAATAGGTTAGATACTTTTACGAATATCAGTTTAGTATCGTTGGCGATAGCAAATATTGCTGCCATACATTTACAAAGCTTCTGGTGACTTTCTCTACTCTTGCGCAAGTTGTTCTTACAGACACTTATTCCTTTATCTACTTCATGCTAATACAGATAAACGTGTACAGAAATGTTTATTTTTTCTTGTAGGTGCAAGGGGAATTTGGGAAGCTATAAGTGACAGTCAAATGTTTCAAAGGTGGTCTCTATGTAATGCTTTTGAAATCCTTTTCACTTTGCACAGACAAGAGATTAAAAATCCGATGTGTTACATTCACATGACTTTCTCTACTCTTGTACTAACCATTCTTACAAACTCTTATTCCTACATTTTTTTCGTGTTAGTTGAGATAAACATTTGTACAAAGTACCTTATTGCTTATTTCCTTGTAGGTACAAGGGGAATATTAGAATACAGTAGGCTTTGAGCGATAGTCAAATCGTTTAAAGCTTTGGGGTTCCGTTCTCTTTGCACGATTAACATAAAAAAATGAACAACAATGTTCCATTTCACCAGTTTATGGTTGCCAGGTTTTCAAGCTAAAAATACGGGAGATTTCAAAAATGTTTCCCTAATACCTGAACAAGGGCAAAGTGCATAATGCTTATTACCCTTCACAGGTCCTGCCCAAAAATAAGTATCTTCCCAAACAGAAAGATAAACACACATGTATTTAGGTTTCTTCTTGGGTGGAGTTTTGTTCAGTTCATTGTGGCCATCGCCTTCCACGAGTTTACTTGCTTTATACAACCACAAACAAACAAAACACGGCTTCCTCTCTTCAATTCAATGAACGAGAGCGTGTTCACGTCACGTATCACATGACCACAGGTACGCTTGAGGATTGGCTACACTCTACCAGCCAATAAGAAAAGAATGCCCGCTGTTACCAACAGGTAATTAAAACACTGCTGCCAACATTGGGAAAAGTAAACTACCACTTCGATATATCGCATATTCCAAATATCCTTCTAAAGCTCAGAATTCATAACAGTGTATGAAATACGGGAGAAATAGTCAAAAATGCGGGAGTCGGGAGATTCAATAAAATAAGGCTGAAATACAGGAGACCTGGCAACTCTATTTAAGTCATTGTAGGCCAGAAAATGGTGGGTTTTACTCCTTTTACATCTTTTTCGAAGTTTTTACTTCATTTCATTTTACTATGTACAGGAAAAAATGTATTCTACCCAGAAATTCGATGTAGAATTTCGCCGTAACACGCATTGAGCTCTCCCAAAACCCTAAAAATGTTTTTTTGGATTCAGGGGACCTCAAAACATATTGAAATCTCCACATCGGATTTTTGGGTGCAATACAATATTACCTCCACTTACTATACGCGGCAGAGAAATTAACAACACATATTACGGCTTTCCATTTGGGAAAGGTATCACTGTTTAAAACCTCAATAACAAGGAGTACTTCGGAATTGGTTAATGCTACAAACAGTTTGACATAAACTGTGCGCTTTAACAGGCGTACATTATCTATGAGTAAGATTTTGTCTCTTACAGTTTAGCGATTATGAATGAAGTGTGCTTCAATGACTATTCCAGGAATATTTAAGACATACATTCCATTCGCCATGAAAATAACTTAAACATGTGATATTTTAATTAAAATCGTTGGAGCTGTTTTTGAGAAAGTGACAAATTTTGAAAAATGTTAATGAATAGCCTATAAACCCTTAATTCTAAATTAATATTGTATGCTTTAGTATTAATCGTAATCGGTGATCAAAATTTATTGCACAATAAACTTAAATTTCCTTTAAGCACACAATTTTTAGATTTTTGTTAATTTGTTACTTTTTTTCGATTTTCAAATGACCATTATAATTTTAAGTGCTGAATAGCCATTCATTTGTTTCTCATAGAGCATTATTTTAAGGACTTAACTATCGCTTCACATAAAAACATTGCAGTTTTCATGGTAATTTGTGATAAGCGTTTATCTCTTGTGCCATTAAGTGGTAATAAGCGAAACGTTTCGTAAACTAATTTGTTGAAGATTAGATAGAGAGGGTCATTAATTTAACGCATCTATATTTCTTTTTTGGTTATCAATAGGCTTTTTACTTTGAAGTATTGCATTGTATCCAGAAATTGGATACCAAAATTATACAGCAAATAGAACCTCAATAATAATGATGATGATAACAACAACAATAATGTCATGTAACAATCACCAAAATACATAGAAACCAAATATGGTAAAAATCTGATGTGTTGCACTCACATGACTTTCTCTACTCTTGTACTAACCATTCTTACAAACTCTTATTCCTATATCTTCTTCGTGTTAGTTGGGATAAACATTTGTACAAATTATCTTATTGTTTATTTCCTTGTAGGTGAAACGGGAACTTAGAATATAAATTGTGTATTTTAGCAAGATCTACATTTTTTGTATAGTATGATTTGGTCTATCTCTAACGGTTTACCAGTTATGCAAAAGTCGTCCAGAGTAAATACGACTACAGGGGCTATAGCCAGAAAATTCAAGATATACATTTCATTTGTCATAAACATATCTCAAACATATGACATTTTAATCAAAATCGTTGGAGCCATTTTCAAGAAAATCAAACTTTTCGAAAAATTTTCCAGGTAAAGGGTAGTTTAGGATGGGGCTATTTTCTTCAAAATCTTCGTGTCGCATCCTTGAAAGTCATTAAACTTAAATACCAACTTTGGTTTTTAACCGACTTTTCGTTTTTGAGCTATGCCGTCCACAGACTGACAGACACAGACACACACGGACCTTTTTCTAAAAATGCTTTTTTCTTTTCTTTCTTTTTTTTTTTTTTTATTTTTTTTTTTTTTATTCAGGAGGTCTCAAAAGATATATTTCCGGTGAAATCTCGACATCGAATTTTTGGGTGGAATACAATACTTCCCCTACTTACCAGTAGAGAAAGTAAAAATGAACGATGATCCATTTCACGAAAGTTCTGTTTTCCAAAACTCACACACATAACAAGAAATATCTCCGAAAAGGTTCACTCTACAAAAAAATTATTCAGACATAAATTGTGTATTTTAGCAACATCTACATTTTTTGTATAGTATGATTTGGTCTATCTCTAACTGTTTACCACTTATACAAAAGTCATCCAGAGTAAACAGGACTACATAGGCTATAGCCAGAAAATTCAAAATATTCATTTAACTTGTTACACAAATATCTTAAACATACAGTATTATAATCAAAACCGTTAGACCCATTTTCAAGAAAATCAAAATTTTCGAAAAAATTTCCATGTAAAGGGTAGTTTAAGGTGGGGTTGTTTTCTTCAAAATCTTCGTGTCGCATCCTTGAAAGACATTAAACTTAAATACCAACTTTGGTTTTTAACCGACTTTTCGTTTTTGAGTTATTCTATTCACAGACTGACAGACACAGACACACACGGACCTTTTTCTAAAAATGCTTTTTTCTTTTCTTTTTTTTTTTTTTTTTTTTTTTTTTTTTTTTTTTTTTTTTTTTATTCAGGAGGTCTCAAAAGATATATTTCCGGTGAAATCCCGACATCGAATTTTTGAGTGGAATACAATAATTCTCCTACCTTGCTGTACGCGGTGGAGAGAGCAATAAATGATAGTGACTTGAGAAAATCATATGAATTTAACACAGAAGTTTTCTCTGTGCTGTAATAGTAGTCTGTGATTGCCAGTTATGAGACTTAATTGCAGTTTCCGTATCTTTTAACCACATATACCTACTAAAAACAATGTTTATTTTCATCAAAATGAACAAACCCAAGCAAAACACGGTGGTTTTCACAATGTTTACTTTCCCTGCTGTTTATCTTTAAGTTCATTAACTTTTATATTTACATCATATAGCCACGTTTCTTAACCTAACCCAATTTGGAAAGCGTGCGTGAAGATATCATGAAAAAAACTTTCCATACTTATGTTTATCTCTTACTTTTCATAACTGATACCACGAGTAGGTAATTGTCCAGTTATTAAGGTATCATTGAACTCAAAGGAGGTACCTGGTAATTAGCAAGTGACCTCATCAGAATATTTAATTTTTTCCCTCTACTACGTATAATAAGTATAGGAAGTATTGTATTCAACCCAAAAATTAGTGTCGGGATATCACCGGAAATACATGTTTTGAGACCCCCTGAATTTAAAAAAGGCAGTTTCAGAAAAAGCCGGACGCACGTGTCTGTGAACAGCAGAACTAAAAAACGAAAGAATGCAACACGAAGATTTTGAGGGAAATAGCCCCACCCTAAACTACCCTTTACATGGAACATTTTTTGAAAATTTTGATTTTCTTCAAAATGGCTCTAACGATTTTGATTAAAATGTCATATGTTTGAGATATTTGTATGATAAATGAAATGCATATTTTGAATTTTCTGGCTATAACCTATGTAGTCCTGTTTACTCTGGATGAACTTTGAATAACTCGTAAACCGTAAGAGATACACAAAATCTTACTGTACAAAAAATGTAGATCTTGCTAAAACACACACTTTATGTAAAATAATTTTTTTGTAGAGTGAACCATTTCGGAGATATTCCTTGTTATGAGTCAGTTTCGGAAAACTTGAAACTTTCGTGAAATGGAACATTGTTGTTCATTTTTACTTTCTCTACTGGTAAGTAGGGGAAGTATTGTATTCCACCCAAAAATTCGATGTCGAAATTTCACCGGAAATATATGTTTTGAGACCCACTGAATCCATAAAAAAAACATTTTTACAAAAAGGTCCGTGTGTGTGTCTGTGTGTCAGTCTGTCAGTCTGTGGACAGCATAGCTCAAAAACGAAAAGTCGGTTAAAAACCAAAGTTGGTATTTAAGTTTAATGTCTTTGAAGGATGCGACACGAAGATTTTGAAGAAAATAGCCCCACGCTAAACTACCCTTTACATGGAACATTTTTCGAAAATTTTGATTTTCTTGAAAATGGCTCTAACGAGTTTGATTAAAATGTCATATGTTTGAGATATTTGTATGACAAATGAAATGTATATCTTGAATTTTCTGGCTATAGCCCCTGTAGTCGTATTTACTCTGAATGACTTT
Organism: Tenodera sinensis; assembly: GCA_030765045.1. Classification (NCBI taxonomy): domain Eukaryota; kingdom Metazoa; phylum Arthropoda; class Insecta; order Mantodea; family Mantidae; genus Tenodera; species Tenodera sinensis. Next base: position 128,792,829 of record CM060970.1, read on the forward strand.
TGCATAACTGGTAAACCGTTAGAGATAGACCAAATTATACTATACAAAAATGTAGATCTTGCTAAAATACACAATTTATGTCTCAATAAATTTTCGTGTAGGGTGAACCATTTCGGAGATATTCCTTGTTATGTGTGTGAGTTTCGGAAAACTTAGAACTTTCGTGAAATGGATCATCGTTGTTCATTTTTTACATGTTAAGTGTGCAAAGACAACAGAATCTCAAACATTTGACTATCGCACAAAGCCTACTGTATTCTAATATTCCCCTTGTACCTACAAGGAAATAAGCAGTAAGATAATTTGTACAAATGTTTATCTCAACTAACACGAAGAAGATATAGTAGTAAGAGTTTGTAAGAATGGTTAGTACAAGAGTAGAGAAAGTCATGTGAGTGCAACACATCAGATTTTTTTTAACAAAATTAAACTTTTAATCTCCCCTTAAAATTATTCTTTTTTCTTTACACTCAATCCTGTCACTTTGAGTATCAACGTTTTGGGGGGAAGCATAACATGAAGCAAAGTTATCTCAAATCTAATACAGGGAGAGAAGTTCGGTAAAACCAACAGCAAGAATAGATAATAACAGGAAATGTTGGTAGTGTGACGTAACCTATGTGGAGAATGGGATTCACAGGAAACAGGAAAAACGGCTCGTCGGAAGTAATTCCAACAGAAAGTGATTGAGAAACATGGCAATATTTAGATATAGAACAAGAACAATCTCTCCTGTTATCTATACCACACAAACCGCGGGCGACCGCAAAGCACATCTGTTTCAATACACACTGTTTGAATGTAGGGAATCTACACTTACATATTCACTACTTTTCCATGGGGAATTGAAATCCATTTGAGTCCAATCCCATTCACAATACGATCCACGTTTCCATATTGAATACAATCTGGAATGAGATCGGTTTTGATACCCAAGATTGAAGCATAAGTAATTCAACATTTATGTTAGTCGCTGTTTAATTCAATGTAATGAATTCCCTCCACCCTGTATAATAAAACCATTTCTATAAATCTTATGTTATATATTTAAACGAGCAATTGTTGTATATATATTCCGCGCAACTTGGAAACGGCTCTAACAATTTCGATAACATTTTGTATTCAGATAGGGTTTTGCTTTCTAAGTTCATCTATATAGGTGTGATTCCCGAAAAAACGTGATTTTACATAAAAAAAGTTTTTATTCCCGCTTCTACAGTGCAATTCTTGTATATATATTCCCGGTATTTCAGAAACAGCTCTAAAGGTTTGGTTGAATTTTTGTATACATGCATATTACATTCACATTCTCTACTCACTTTTAGGTAACACATTCACATCTCTTTCTCTACTCACTCCTCTATAAAGAATTTTCCATAAAAAACGCGATTTTACACCAAAAACATTTTTATCTCCGCTTTTATAGTAAGTCATGCCATGTTCTGTGTATTTGAAATAGAAATTCTGTTACATTCACACTGTTTTCTCCTCTCACTTTTAAGTAACACAATTCACAGGGGTTTCTCTACTCACTCTTCTACAAAGAAATCATACAACTTTCTCTATGTTTGAAGTAGAGATGCTGCATATTACATTCATAGTGGTTTCTTACTCACTTTTAGATAACACATTCACATCTCTTTTTCTACTCACTCTTCTAAAAAGAAGTGATACAATTTTCTGTATGTTTGAAATAGAGATGCTGCATATTACATTCACAGTGGTTTGTCTACTTACTTTTAGGTAACACGTTCACATCGCTTTCTCTACTCACTCTTCTATAAACAATTTTCAATAAAAAACGTGATTTTACACAAAAAAATGTGTCCCCACTTTTAAAATAAGTCATACAATTTTCTGTATGTTTGAAATAGAAATGCTACGTATTACATTCATACTGTTTTCTCTTTTAACTTTTAGTAACACATTCACATCTTTCACATCTCTTTCTCTACTCACTCTTCTATAAAAGAATAATGGAAAATAACTCCATAATGGAGAAAATGCTCGACGAAAACCTCTAACTAGGTGCATATCTGGGGTAGGTTTGCGTTCAGCAGTAGAAATAATGGTGTTTTTGAAATATTTATATGAATTTCTATATCTCTTGTATCTCGCAAATGACTCTTTTAACAATTGTGACAAAAAGTTTTATATAGTTAACATTCAGGTTTATCTAAATAAGTATCTTCTTCCATAAAAAACAAGATTTCTCAAAAACAGAGGTGAAAGTCGCTGAGCTAGGCTCGGTCACCCAGGTACTGTTATTTATATGAACATGAAGTACGTATAAAATACTCTTTTGTAAGAGTAGCCTGTTGAAAAAGGGGTAGAGATATTCATGTGAATATAACAGAACATTAATATTTTTGTAATTAACATGTATTTATTACAAATTTTAGTTAATTTTTGGTATACATAGAGCACTAGTTATTGCTTCGAACTGTGATGTGTGTTTGTTCCACAGAGGAGTCCACAGATATTGCGACATAGTGGCATCAGCCAAAGCAGAAACCCTCGAGCGTTTGTCCCAAATACAACAACTGATACAACCAGACGACGACTGCTGCATCTATTTAACTTCCGTAAGTAGTGTCTCTGCTTCACTTGAGTTGAGAAATACATTTATGTCCAGATTTATAACATTATAAAGAGAAAGAATTGGGAAAGGGAAACTGATGCAAAGAGAAAAAAGTAACACTTTGAAATAATAGGTGCAACATTTAACCCGCCGAACGTGTGTTTATGCAACGGAGAACATGGGGAATAGTTATCAGAAACTATTAATTAAGAAAATGCTGTACAATATTGTACACAAAACGCAGTGTATGTGATATTTACAGTCTCACGCGATATAGGTTAGTTTTGAACGGAGAGTGAATTATGTGAGCAGCACTGCGCAGCCGTCGTATACACACGCGCATGCGAGGAAGCAACAGTAGAACCCATGTGCAACTAAACTTGCGGCTTTTCCCACAATCTTCCGCCCTCTAGTGACGTTACTGATAAATTGCTGTACCACGCGCTCTTAAAACTGCAGCAATACGTCGAGGCATCGACTCTACAAGTTATCGGAGTCGTTCTTTTGGTATATGAACCCATGTATCTTGCAGTACTTGGTACTGGATTCTTAGAGCATCGACATCATACCATAAATACTCAATTGGATTTAGATCGGGTGATCTGGGGGGCCAGATCATGGTCGTGCATTCACGAGCGCTCATCAAACCATCTGTGTGGCATCAAAAAGGCACAAGAGCAGACACCAAATTGTTTTAAACATGTATCTGTCGGTATTTAAGTTTATCTTAATTGAGTGGTCTTTATAAGTAGAAATAAATAAAAAATTATTCATCCAAATGACGAAAAACCAACTAAATAACGAATCAATGAGGGAATGGCAACAAACTTCAAAAGGTATAACTACTAAGGAATTCTTTCCAACAATAGAAGACACAGTAACATCCAAAATCAACCTGACGAGAAACATGACATGGAAACATCAAGTCACACATACATAGACTGAAAATGGAACGCAACCCCGGATGTTCCTGCAATAGAGGCCCCCAAACAGTGCACCACCTGATATACGAGTGTACTTTACTGAACAGTGAAAGAGATATCCTAACAAGCAGTGTACTGAAACAGCAAATGACCAACCCACAAATCAGTGTTAATAACATTTTTAAAACCATTTTCAAAATTTGTCAACTCTTTAGACTTTGAAGTACAACAGCCATCAACAAACAAACCATAAAACACATGTAGATAAAATTGTTCACGAAACAATTTAATTAACTATGTATGGTAATCAAAATCGTTAGAGCCATTTTCAAGAAAATCAGAATTTTTGAAAAATGCTCCACGTAAAGCGTAGTTTAGGGCGGAGGAATTTTCTTAAAAATCTTCATGTCGCATCCTTGAAAGACATTAAACTTAAATACCAACTTTGGTTATAAAGGATCTTTGGTTTTTGAGTTATGCTGTCCAGACACAGGCCTTTGTCTAAAAATGCTTTTTATGGATTCAGGGGGCCTCAAAACATACATTTCCGGTGAAATCTCGACATCGAATTTTTGGGTGGAATACAATACTTCCTCTAGGTATTATACGTAGTAGAGAAAGTAAAAAAGTATATTCCGAAAATGTTCTTTAGTGGAATTCATTTTTGGGTGAACACAGAATGTTTAAATGATAATGAACAAACTATTAGAATCGAAGAAACTAGACGCCAATCAAATCACAAAACATAGAAAGAGTCGTCAAATATAAACATTTTAAAACTGTTTTTACAAATATGACATTCTAAAACTCTCCAGTGTTTTTTTTTTTTTGCCTTCTTTTTTAACACCGAAGGTAATATCGGCGGTTTTTAACCTCTTGGAACAATTCCTCAAGAGCAATGATGTTCATTTGCTTAGCAGTGGTTTTTTTACTTTGGTTTTTCTTTAATTTATTGCATTAAATTCGCACACACATACATACATTCATACTTCCAGACTGTATGAAGGATGGGAAATAATCGTAGTAGAAGAAAAACAGGTGCTCTGCCGACTGAGCTACGGGGCCAGTGTTCTCGTGCTCATTTATTGTGGATTTGCATCTCTCAAAATGCATGCTTTTGGTGGTGGTTGTGTCAAGTCTGTGCATGTTCGAGTGGTCAGATGTTTGATAACGTATTGAGTAAACAATGTGAAATGTGTGTGTTTGTTCAGGGATCAACAGGCTGCCCTAAGGCTGTGGTCATGAGCCATCATAACCTTATCAACAACTCCAGGATGTGTGCTCCTGACATGGGTTACAAGACCGGGGTAAGTAAGTATATAAACCTTGGTTCCCGGAACTGATAAATAACGTAGAAATCTATTATCGTTGTGCAAATTACACATTTCCTTCCTCCCAATCTGTCTCAAATTGTAGTGCCTGTTACACAAGTTATGAATGGTCCGTGTGAGCATCGTTGTCCGTACTCCAGTGTCACCAATAGAGTAGCTGCAAAACAAGAATGAACATCGGCTCAGCGATTACAGTGATATCACTCTCTCTCGGCGTTTCCAGTTGCCCAGGGGGCGGGAGCGATCTGTCCGTCTTTGTCACACTGAAACCGCCTTGCGCGTAAACAAGTTAAACCCTCCGATATGCTGTAGTTATAACGAGTAGGACATTCACCTTTGTCATATAAATCATCATTTGTACTACACACTTCGGAAAATCGTCTAAGTTTTTCCACTGCTTGATGTTTTCCAGTGATTTAGTGAACTAATTTCTTTAACAATGTTTGTTACAGAGCGAGCACTCAAGCTGGTGTCATTCATTCTAGACTCTGAGTGAAATTTTTATGTTCGAAGACTTCTTTTATTGACAGCTGTTTGAAAAATGAATAAGCATGAAAAACAATATTTCTAGCCTGCTTATGTAAAGTCTTACGAATTGTCTCCCATACTTGTACTGAATATATATGTTTTGGGTCCCCCTGAATCTAAAAAAGAAAACATAAAAAGCATTTTTACAAAAAGGTCCGTGTATCAGTCTGTGGACACCATAACTCAACAACGAAAAGTTGGTTAAAAACTAAATTTGGTATTTAAGTTTAATGTCTTTTAAGGATGCAAATATTTTGACGAAAATACTTTCACCCTAAACTACCCTTTACGTGGAAAATTTTGATTTTCTCCAAAACGGCTATAACGATTTTGATTAAAACGCCGTATGTTTTAAGATATTTTTATTACAAATGAAATGTATACCTTGAATTTTCTGGCTAAAGTCCTATTTACTCTAGATGACTTTTGCATAACTGGTAAACCGTAAGAGATAGACCAAATCTTACGGTACAAAAATGTAGATTTTGCTAAAACACACTTTTTGTGTAATGGACCATTTTGGAGATATTCTTTATCTGTGTGAGTTTTGGAATACTTAAACTTCCGTCAAATGGAAGATCGTTATTCATTTTTTTATATCTTGGCCGTACAAAGAGAGCGGAACCCAAAAGATTTGACTATCGCACAAAGCCTACTGTATTCTAATATTCCCCTTGTACCTACAAGGAAATAAACAATAAGATAATTTGTACGAATGTTTATCTCAACTAACACGAAGAAGATATAGGAATAAGAGTTTGTAAGAATGGTTAGTTCAAGAGTAGAGAAAGTCATGTGAGTGCAACACATCGGATTTTTAATACATGTTAAAGTCATGAAGTCATGAGGTCATTTTAAAATACCTTTAGGTCATCCAAATCTGGGCTCTATTATTCTATGTATAAGACTTTGTGTTGAACTTAAAAATCAAGAGATAATTAGGATTTCAACTATGGCTGACCCAAAATTTAATGGCGGGTGGCTCAAAACAAAATCCAATCATAGGCTTGCCACGCCTTGCGGTGTTGTGTAGCGAATGCGCTGTGAAATCCGGTGATTTAAATATCATTTGCACCTACCAAAAGTATTTGCACAACATAAAAGGGAATAGTAATGATCAGGTATCAGCCGCCGTTAAATTTTGTGTCTGCCATAGTGAGTTTTGTTTCAGACTAAGGTGGCCTTACCAGTGCAATTCTGCCACGTTTCTGGCAGTCTTGGAGGGATCATCTCAGCTCTTTGTGGTGCCACTACCTGTGTACTTCCGTGGCCAACCTTTGATGCTAAGAAAACCTTGGAGGCAGTCAAAAAAGAAGGGTACGTACATCTAATGTGTTTGATACCATGGCCAGTTATCTAACACTTTGGGTCTGTATAAAGCAGAGCTGTTTTTGCGAGATCTACATTCTTTGTAGAGTAAGATCTTGTCCATCTCTTAGGGCTTACCAATTATGCAAAAGTCATCCAGAGTAAACAGGGTTGCATAGGCTATAGCCAGAAAATTTAAAATATACATTTCATTTGCCATGACAATATCTTAAGCATGAGGCATTGTAATCAAAATCGTTAAAACCGTGTTTGAGAAAATCAAGATGTTCTATACATTTTCCATGTAAAGTCTAGTTACGGTAGAGGAATTTTCCTCTCATGTCGTATCCTTGAAAGACATTAAATTTAAATACCAAGTTTGGTTTTTAACAGACTTTCGTATTGAGCTATGCTCAAAACATATATTTCCGGTGAAATCTCGACATCGAAATTTTAGGTCGATTACAATAGTTTCCGTACCACAGTTTATCGGCAGTCACCAAAAGTTCAAAATGGCCGACGTTACACTAAGCAGCTGACGAAAGAATCGCCAAAAGCAGTTCTGCCAACATACATAATAAAGGCATTACTAACCTCAAATATCACGGGGTTAAAGTAACATACTTTAAAACGATAATAATGCTTGAACATCATTACCACATAACGTATTAACCTTCTGCAAATCCTGTTCCGCAATAACACTTTTGGGTAAAATCACTTCCGAGCGTTAAATATCGTAATATATAATATTTAATGCATTTCTGTGTAGCGAACACAAAAATAACAGCAGTAACTACAACTGCATATATTGCTCTAAAAGAATTCAAGACAAAATCACGCTAACACGAGCAGTACGTTCACAGATTGATCAAGTAAGTAACACGTCGTCTAAACGGAATCTTGTTTTAAAATCTATAGGTTGGCCTTCCTGCAACGTGCTCATAAACAAGGTCCTCCGTGGCAACATAACAGACCCAATAACACTAGCTATGGCCGTAGCTTTACCATGGCTATATGTCACGAACAGTTGGCAGCACAAATGCAACCTAACGGATGGAATATCACCAAATATAACCAGACTGCATCATAATGGGGAGAAAATGTCAAGGTTGATTTTTGGGGGTATCTCAATAAGCTGTGGCTACTATACTATTCGCAATAGAGAAAGTAAAAATGAATAAGACTTCCCACTCGAGGAAAGCATGTTTTCGAACAGTAAAGAGATAAGGGGACTATCTCGAAAATGGTTAGCTCCACAGAAAAATCTATTTGACATAAATTGTGTGTTTTAACGGATCTACATTTTTTGTGCAGTAAGAGTTTGTCTATTTCGTACGATTTACCAGTTAGACAGAAGTCAGCCGGTATCCAGAGGACTTTTGAGCATATTCCCAGAAAATTCAAGATATGTATTAATTCATTTGTCATTGAAATAGATTGAGATCGGCAAAGGACAGGTGGATCCCGCGGCTGCCACAGGGGATTTATCGGATATCATGTAGCTGCGGCAAAGTTTATGTTGGCACTACCAAACGCAGTATAAAAACCCGCTTGAAGGAACACAAAAACAACTGCCGTCTAGGACACGTGGAGAAATCGGCAATAGCCGAGCATGCACTTCTAACAGGCTATATCACAAGGTTCGATGAGACTGAAGTTCTGGACAACACAGCAGACTACCACGTACGGCTGTACCGAGAAACAATTGAGATCTATAAACATAAAAACAACTTCAATAGAAAAGAAGAAACAACACGTACCTATACACAACCTGGGAGTAAAGTCTGCCTGGTGTCTCTCTGAAGAAGCATTTCTAAATTGTAGCGTTACCAATATCGGTCAAATTGGAGACTTAACATGTGGCGGCACGCCACTGCAATGGATAACAGGTCGTGGCGAGCGGCTATGGAAATAAACGCTACTTCTAAAATGTGCGTCTTGGCCGCACGGTTAAGCCGACTGACTGTGGACCAAATGACTCAGAGTTCAAATCCGGAGAGGGGTAAACCTTTTTTACCTCCTTTCTTTTGCGTTTTGAGAGCAATGTTGTGCTTATACTTTAAAATAGGAAAGTACCACCATCATAAACAATGCACATAGTATTGTTTACGTATATTAAATAATTTACTTCCTGATTGTTTTTCACTGTCCAATTCTGTGCACCATATTTGTCTGAATATTCTTCTCGTTCATTGTTCATAGTGGTAGACCAAGCCTCAGACCCATAGGTTACTACGGGCCTTTAATGGTTTATAAACGTTGGGTTTAGTATTTCTGGTCATTATTCCAATAGAGAAAACATTTTTATTTGCATAATAACCTCATTCCCTGCTTGTATTCTTTCTCTTATTGTACTCAATTTATTATCAGATTTAATTAAGGTACCAAGATATGAAACCTTCACTTATTATTTATTTCCTTACCTTTGTTCTGCTTGTATCCACCTATTTTATTGTAATATTAATATTAATTCAACTTATGTTTATAATAATTCAATCGCATGCAGCTCTTTCAAGTGCTAATAAATTACTTGTTTCTAAGCTGCTAGTTAGGCTTGAGCCATCTGATTTAAGCGAAAACGAAGTTCTCAGTGTGTTCACACTACTTAGGTCATGCAGGTGTAAATAATAGTTAGACAAAAAGTTTAAACATCAGTTAAACGAAAAATTACAACGCAACACAAATGTTCCCTGTAAATCAAATTAAATTAAGCATGCGCTTACGAAGAAAGAAAGAAAGAAAGAAAGAATCACCCAAACAAAGGAACACAAACAACAAACGAAGTAAGGAAGGAGCGAAGGGAGGGAGGGAGTAAGCAAAGAAGAAAAGAAAGAAGGAAAGAACAAAAGAAGGAAGAAAAGAAAGAAGGAAAGAACAAAAGAAGGAAAGGAAGAAGAATAGACGAAAAGAAAGAGAAAGGAAAGAAGAAAAGACGAAAAGAAATAAGGAAAGAAGACCAAAAGAAATAAGGAAAGAAGAAAACAGGAAAAGAAAGAAGACCGAAACAAGAAAAGAAAGAAGAAAAGAAGGAAAGGAGAAAACAAGAAAAGAAAGAAGGAAAGAGGAAAAGAAGGAAGGAAGAAATAAATTAAGGGGAAAAGAAAGAAGAAAAGAAAGAGGTGTGCGTGTGTGCGCCTCTCTCTCTCACTCACTCTCTCATAACTCAAAAGCGAAAAGTCGGTTAAAAATCGATGTTGGTATTTAAGTTTAATATCGCACAAGGATGCGACACGAGTTTGAAGAAAATTGCTCCACCCTAAACTACCCTTTACACCAGGCATGTCAAACGTCACTCCCGGGGTGTGAAGAGAGGGGTCTACCCCTCCTTAACTGCAGTAGCACGCGCTCGTAGAACCGGTTTTCGCTTTGTTTTTCCCGTTTTCCGATTTGATCATCACGGAGGGAGGGAAAACAGGGGAAAATTTTTCACGCCTGGTGAGTGCTGTTTGACACCCCTGCTTTACACGGAAAAAGTTTCAAAATTTTGATTTTTCTCAAAAATGGTTCTAAGCGTTTTGATTAAACTGCCACATGTTTGAGATATTTTTATGGGAAAAGAAATGCATATTTTGAATTTTCTGGCCATAGTCTATGTAGTCTTGTTTACTCGGGATGACTTTTGTATAACCGGTAAACCGTAAGAGATAGACCAAATCTTACTATACATAAAATTTAGATCTCGTTAAAAGACTCGACTTATGTCCCAATGAATATTTTGTGTAGTGAACCATTTCGGAAATATTCCTTGTTATTTTTGTGAGTTTTGGAATACTTAACTTTCGTTAAATGGAAGATCGTTATTCATTTTTGTATATCTTAGCCGTGCAAAGGAAATGGCATTTTAAAGCTTTAAAAGATATGACTATAGCACAAAGATTACTGTATTCTAATATTCCCCTTGTACCTACAAGGAAATAAGCAATAAGATAATTTGTACAAATGTTTATCTCAACTAACACGAAGAAGATATAGGAATAAGAGTTTGTAAGAATAGTTAGTACAAGAGTAGAGAAAGTCATGTGAGTGAAACACATAAGATTTTTAGTAGTGTTCAGACACACGTGTGGACGGACGCTTTACTAAATATTTTTTTTGGATTCAAGGGACCTCAAAATGTGTATTTTCAGTGAAATCTAGGTATCGAATTTTTGGGTGGAATACAGTAACTTTTCTATTTACTATGCGCGTGGTAGATGAAATTAAAGGCATAACGAATAGTCGAATTCATTTAGCTTCTAGATATTTACCTGCAGAGTTTGTCTACCACACACAGCACATGAGTTTAAATCGGGAAAGAATGAACGCCAAGCAATTGTTTTGTCTTTAAAAATAACCTGTGATGCTGCAGTAGATGCACATAGAGCATGCGCAGTTGTCCTGCGTTAACCACGTGCTTGTCCCGAGAGCTCGGTATTCGGATGAAAAAATATCTATGTTTACATTCACGTATTCTAACTTTCTCTAGCCGCTATTGTTTATCTTAATGTACCTTCTGAAATATTCTTGCTAAAGTTTATTTTCTATCTACTTCTTTCCTGTCAATCGAGATAAACGTTTCCAGAAATAGTTACATTGCAATTTCGAAGTTGGTACAATGGGAACGGATGCTGCTGGCTGAAGCGACAGTCAAATGTTTCAAACACAGATGGCTATATACTAGCTTAATGTTCTGTGATGCTTGCTTTAAAATTGCTTACTAATTCCATAACATCTCGAGAGACATCTGAATGTATAACATAACTTTTTTTCTGCCTATAACATTAGATTACGATTGATTGCATTAATATGGTTTATAGGTACAGGGAGAGAAAATACGGGCTGTACAGTGTTTTGTCTGCATGCGTCCTTGGCACTCGTTGCTCTTTGCCTCTAGCACAGAAAGACGCAGATGAAACCATACAGTGTTTTTAAAAGTACTTTTAAAGGCTTTGTTTGCCAATTTTATGAAAAAAGATGCTGAAACTGGCCACCATCATTGTCCATACATATCTATCACTCGCCGTAGTTCACGTTGCTAATTTCCTGGCGAATATTTTGTTTTAATTCTTCTAGGGTGTGTGGGTTTGTCTTATATACTATGTTTTCAGTTACCCCAGAGATAGAAATTGGCTATTGGAGCTCTGAGAAACCTTTCTTACTGTACAAAAATGTAGATGTTGCTAAAACACGATTTATGTCCAACTAAATCATTTTTTGTAGAGTGAACCATTTCGGAGAAATAAAGGAAATAAAAAATAAGATAATTTTTGCAAATGTTTATCTCAACTAACACGAAGAAGCATATAGCATATAGCAATGTAAAAACATTGGATGCGCTGTTAACGTTCGCATTTTATAACCATTATCTTACTAATAAAACTTATTTTATGGTGCACCAATTTCTTAACGAATATTTACTGCTTAGATACGACACAAAATTGTTGCTAATTACTCTTTCGTCCTTCAGCACTTTTTTACGCCACACGGACTTATTGCATATACCATAATAACACAATACCAGCCACACAGAAATATCTATGACTTTCTCTATCCATTCTTCTAAAACAGAGATGTCCAACGTTGTCTCTGGAGACGCTTACATAATTAGCTGGTATTCCTCACTGCCTCTTCCAGTCAGAGGGTGAATCAGCATATAACCAGACAGTCAGTATCCAGCGACGGACACAAACAGGCAGTTTCTAAGTCATACCTTGAACTTTCTGGGCATGTCCTCACAAGACCTCTTCTTTCTAGATGATTCTTGCATAAATGATAAACAGTAGGAGACATACAAAAGCTTACTGAATAAAAATTGTGGAATTCGCCAAAGCACGCAATTTATGACAGATACTACTTTTTTCTTTGGAGTGAACCATTTCCAAGATAGTCTTTGTTACTTGTTTGAATTTTCCAATACTTATACTTTTCTTAAATACGAACATATTATTCGTCTTTTGCCTTCTCTGCTGCGTAAAGTATTGTACCCCACCCAAAAAAGTACTCTTAGAAAAAGGTATGTGTCTATGAACAGCATAACTCGAAAACGAAAAGTTGGTTAAAAACCAAAGTTGGTATTTAAGTTTAATGTCTTCCAAGGATGCGACACGAAGATTTCGAAGAAAATTCCTCCACCCTAAACTACCCTATACAGGGAAAATGTTTCGAAAATTTCGACTTTCGTGAAAATGACTAACAATTTTGATTAAAATGTCATATGTTTAAGATATTTGTATGACAGATGAAATGTATATTTTGAATTTTCTGGGTATAGCCTATCTGGTCCTGTTTACTATGGATGACTTTTGAATAACTCATAAACCGTTAGGGATAGACAAAATCTTACTATACAAAATGTAGGTCTGACTAAAACACACAATTTATGTGCAAATATTTTCATTTCGGAGATATTCCTTGTTATTTATGTCAGTTTCGAAAAACTTAAAACTTTCGTGAAATGGATCATCGTTGTTAATTTTTGTATATGTTAAGTGTGCAAAGAGAACGGGATCTCAAAGCTTTAAAACATTTGACTATCGCACAAAGCCTACTTATTCTAATATTCCCCTTGTACCTACAAGGAAATAAGCAATAAGATAATTTGTACAAATGTTTATCTCAACTAACACGAAGAAGATATAGGAATAAGAGTTTCTAAGAATGGTTAGTACAAGAGTAGAGAAAGTCATGTGAGTGCAACACATCAGATTTTTCTCTTTTAATCTCGATCCTAGTAATTCGCTCTTGTCCTTGGTAAGACTTAATTCGTTCAATTCTCCTTGACTAAAATGCTGTGACTTGTCTTCAACAGTGTGTGCTGGGAAATACTAATCAACAATAGAACTTTCTGTTGACCCAGAGACTGGGCTCTGTGTTCCTATATGTTCCCAATGTTACTAAAAACCCGGGAACTGTTGCAGGCTAATGTAATTTGCTAGGAAACTAGCGAAGCGAGTTTTCATACGAGCGTCTTAATTACCATTATAGTTAAGTTTCATACGACAATTTATGCTCGACCATATACCTAATTATATAGTTGAAATATTGTAAAATGTGGTACACTCACCAGGGACAATGACCTACATATTGATATTTGTAGTTCTGCCCAGGCGCTAAACGATCGATTCGTTTGCAGCATGCCACAGCTGCATGATGAAAATAATAACCGTGGAATGTTACGTTGGAAAATAGAAGATAAATTGAATATATTGTTTTTCATATGAAACTTTATTTCATGGATAAGTTATTTATTGTACAATTAGTGAAATAATTTGCTTAGGGACTGTGCTTAGTGCAATATTCTTGGAAATTGATGCTGTATTGAGGTTAATTTGTGTGTTTTGTGTTTGTCTGACATTTTAGTGTTTTCTAAACTCGCGCTAGTTCGTTTCGAGAATTAATCGATACTGCGCTTTGCCATTGCTGCATGGGAATTCTCTTATTGGTGGAACACCTGTCCTTTAATGAAAGTTTAAATTTAAAGAGGTCCATTAAAGGATCGGTATCAGACTTATAATTAATAAATTTGGGTATGGTCGAGGATAAAAGTCGTTATAAAAATGTTGCATGGTTTCACCTAGGCCTTTCTATGATAGCGGCAGACGGCAACGAGCGCCAAGGATACCGACAGACAAAACACTATGCAGCTCGTTCAGAACTTTCTCCCGTTATTGCTGTAAATGGTTCAATTGCAAATTGAGCAATGTTTGAGAATCCCTTGCATAAGTATTGGTTTGTTTGTTTTAGCTGCTACAGTATTATTGGGACCCCGCCCATGTATATAAGGATGCTAGATGTGGCAGAGGAAGAAAAGATATCAATACCCAGAGGAATGATAGCAATTATTGGTGGAGCACCTTGTTCCAGACAGCTGGCTCAGAGAATGAATGATACCTTTGGTTTGGAACGGATCTGTGTAAGTAACCACTGCTATACATTCAGGCTATAGAAAAGAGCAATACAAAATATAGGGTACTTAAATTATATTCCAACTCGCTCTCGCGGCCTCCTGCGCGAAACAGCCGTCAGTCGCCGGCAGAGGCGGACTAAAATACTCACCACATAATAGATGCTGGAATGCTCTCAAACAGGCAGGATATCTGGTGTAAATATTCTCGCTCATTTTCCAAAGCTCAGCAGCAGGAATTCTTGTGATTTCTTGCACAAGTTTTGTAGTGTGCGAGGACTGGAACGATACACTGTCTTTTAAAGAAAACCCCATAAATAAAAATCACAACTCGTTAGATCAGGAGAACGAGGGGGCCACAAATCAACACTAATTATTCTGCCATCAAACACCTTTCTTACTGCATTTAATGATACGGCAGCCGAATGTGCTGTTGTAGAATCTCCATACGATTTCTCTTCTTCTGTCAAGCAATTGAAAAATGGCCTCAGAAGTAATCTGTGATATCGCTTTGCATTTATTCTTTCATCAAAGAATGTGGGCCCTATTATTCGCACACCACACTCCAATTTTCTGATCATA
Organism: Tenodera sinensis; assembly: GCA_030765045.1. NCBI lineage: Eukaryota > Metazoa > Arthropoda > Insecta > Mantodea > Mantidae > Tenodera > Tenodera sinensis. Next base: position 128,807,964 of record CM060970.1, read on the forward strand.
AATACGCATTTCATCCAGTAGCACAGGTTTTTCTGAAGCCCAGTAGCGACTGTTGTCCAGTTATGAAACCAAAATTCATCAGTGAAAAACAGAAGCTCTGGGTCAATGAAACTTCTTTCTACGGGTTGGAAAAACCAGTTACAACAATTCTCACGTTTAGCGGGATCATTTGGCTTTAACGCTTGCACACGTGTGTGGTGATAGGGCTTTAATTTCAAGACGTGTAGCATTACTCGCAGAAGATCGAGACACACCTGTTTGCTGCGCTAGTGTTTTCAGCGACATTCGAGGCGAGCGCTCTTAAGCGGCACCAATGTAACAGTGAGCTCTTCCTCGAATGTTTCTTGTCCAATCCGAAACTTCAAATTTATTTACGACCGCATTCACGGTTGTCCTTGCTGGTGGTACAGAGTTCGGAAGCTTTTCAACAAGCTCCCTCTGCACACGGCGAGCAGATGCATGCTTGAAGTAAACTTTACAAGTAAACACGCGCTCTTCCACCGATAAGTGACGCACCATGTTTACTGCACGAAAAGGCACCTGACTCACACTGAATGATTGCACCTGACGCAGCAGTATCAATGAGAGTTGGCGCCGGCGCACTTTCGAGCGGGAATTGGCAGTCCGAAGTCCCGGCAGGAGTAGCGAAGGAGAGAGAGGCCGCGAATGGGTTCGAATATAATGTGACTGTCCATAGAACAAATTCAAATTACATAATCGTGTAAAAGTAGTTTCAAAAGACTTAAAATCCTTAAATTACCCTGTTTATATTATTAATTCCTGTTGTTGCTTCTGACGCAGAGGACCCGGTTTCGATCCCCGCTACTACCGTGGGGATTTTTCCCATGCTGGGAGGTCTGGCACGGGGTGCATTCAGCCTCGTTAGGTCCCTGAGGGGCCAATTGAGGACCTACTTGATTGAAAAGTAGCAGCTCCTGGTCGACAACACCGCATAACGGGCTGGGAGAGACCAGGACGCTGATTACGTCCCACCTCCAGTACTACGCCCCACTCATGACAGCTGTGGTGGGTAGAGGTGGTGGATGTAGCGGTCGGGCGGTAGGCCTTGGCCCGGATGAGCTGTTCTGCCACGGGAGTTATTTATTTGTTTGTTTATTTTTTATAAGCACAAGAATATAGCGAGGGCCTACCAGGCATGCGCATAACAAAGGGTTAACTACCAACTTGCCTTAATAACGGAACAAACAGCCAAGCAGAATCGATCATTGAGAGTATCTTTCTTAGACTTGTCAGCTTTTCCTGCTTTTTTCAAGATGAACCACAACGTTTGGCAGCACTGCAATAAGCGGCGGTTCATAGAATTCCTGACTGCTCAGTGACCCAGTGGAATTTTAAATCAATGTAGTTTTTGAGAACAAGGATGAATTAAAGCAATGTTTCTTAAAGCTCGAGGAAACATAGGAGGATAACACAATTTGCAATTGTTTCAGCCTGTGTTTGGTATGACAGAGTTGTGTTTGGTCTTTCTCGGACTTCCAGGAGACACCTTAGACCTGATGACATCTACTGTTGGCCATGTTGCAACCAACACTGAAGTAGGTATTACGTCCATTCACTTCTTGTGAGGTTAATCAGTAAAGGCCGGAGGGATGTGCGTCTTTCCATAGGTATACTGCACATAGACTTTACTGTTAAGTAGGGGAAGTATTATATTCCACCCAAAACTTTGATGTCAAGATTTCACCAGAAATATATGTTTTGAGGCCCCCTGAATCCCAAAAAAAAACATTTTTACAAAAAAGTTCACGCGCACGTGTGTCTGTGGACAGAATGACTCAAACACGAAAGGTTGGTTAAAAACCAAAGTTGGTATTTAAGTTTAATGTCTTTCAAGGATGCGACTCGAAGATTTTGAAGAAAATAGCCCCACCCTAAACTACCCTTTACATGGAAAATTTTTCGAAAATTTTGATTTTCTTGAAAATGGCTTGAACGATTTTGATTAAAATGTCATATGTTTGACATATTTTTATGAAAAATGAAATGTATATCTTGAATTTTCTGGTTATAGCCCCCGTAGTCGTATTTACTCTGGACGACTTTTGCATAACTGGTAAACCGTTAGAGATAGACCAAATTATACTGTACAAAAAATGTAGATCTTACTAAAATACACAATTTATGTCTGAATAAATTTTCTTGTAGAGTGAACCATTTCGGAGATATTCCTTGCTATGTGTGTGAGTTTCAGAAAAATTAAAACTTTCATGAATTGGAACATCATAGTTCATTTTTTTATATGTTAAACGTGCAAAGAGAATGGAATCTCAAAGCTTTAAAATATTTGACTATTGCACAGAGCCTACTATATTCTAACATTCCCCTTGCACCTACAAGGAAATAAGCAATAAGATAATTTGTACAAATGTTTATCTTAACACGAAGAATATATAGGAATAAGAGTTTGTCAGAGTGGTTAATACAAGAGAAGAGAAAGTCATGTGAGTGCAACATATCAGATTTTTTTCGTCAATTTTCCAATGTTTTTAATAGTTACTCTGCTATTCGGGACGGACGAAAATACAACAAATCAAAGACCATGAAAATCGATCCAGCCGTTCTCGAGTTGTAAGTGTTCGAACAAACCCGACTTTGTTTTATATATTAAGATAATATTGTCACAGAGTGTCTTACATTGGGTTACAATTACATTCGTAAATTATTAAATGTGAAATTACGCTTATCACTAAAGCCCGATTTCTAAGCAAAATAAAATAGTAAAATAAGCAAGCAAATAAGCACAAAAAATGATAAAAATAAACACACACACACACACGCACGCACCCACGCACGCACCCACGCACGCACCCACGCACGCACCCACGCACGCACGCACGCACCCACGCACGCACGCACGCACGCACCCACGCACGCACCCACGCACGCACCCACGCACGCACGCACGCACCCACGCACCCACGCACGCACGCACGCACCCACGCACGCACGCACCCACGCACGCACGCACGCACGCACCCACGCACGCACCCACGCACGCACCCACGCACGCACGCACCCACGCACGCACCCACGCACGCACGCACGCACCCACGCACGCACCCACGCACCCACGCACGCACCCACGCACGCACGCACCCACGCACGCACGCACGCACGCACGCACGCACACGCACACGCACACGCACACGCGCACACACACGCACACGCACACGCGCACACACACACACAAAGCATAAATGAATGCATGCAAATATGATGATAGTTTCGCAGAACACTTACCTTATTGAAGGCTCTTACAGTACACAAAGTAGATCATCCTGAGATTTTCCTGTGTAAAACTCCTGCGTCTATCAGTGAAAAATGATTTGTACGATGAAAATGTTGTTTCCACGTCTCATGATGTCACAGGTGCATGAGAAAAGCAGCACAGTTCTTCTTCAATGTGTGTTTCTTCGCCAGAAAGCTGTTTAGAAATTTGACACAGTATTTTGTAACCAGAATTTTTCTGTAGCACCTGATTGAGTTTATCAAATGCAATGTTTGCAACCCCACGTGTCTCTGATGACAATGTTACTGAAACTTCGTGAATCAGAGAAAGTGAATGTTCCAAGGGCTTATTTCGAGCTTCCAACTGCTTTAAAATTGCAGGTATTTTGGAGAAATGATTATGTTCTTTTCTGGTATGACGTTTTTAACAAAGCATTTGTGTGTTGTGGCAATACTGACTGCATCATCTGCATTTAGGGAATTCAAAACAGTTTTGACTTAACCGAAATGTCCTGCATAGTATGACAGCCTCTAACCACGTTCCCCATCAAGTCAAAACTGACTGAGGAGGCAAAGATAACTTTGGAAATAGTTCACGGAATTTTTGAATTCTAATCGGCGACTTTATGGACGCTTTCTTCACGCTAGAAACAAGAAGATACACGTTATTGGCTTCTAACAGTTTCAGTGACACAATGTAAACCATGAGCAAGGCACGTCAGGTGAACTAATTTAGGGTAAAGGACTTTTAATCCAGCTCCTGCTTTAACAATGTATGGGACAGCATCACTGACAAATAGCAATACATTGTCATATCGTATCCCTTCTGGCCACAAGAAAGATAACGAGTCATTGAAAAATTTGGCAACAGTTGAATGATTTACTTGTTCTAGTATTTGTATATTCAGAAGAAATGATCTGCTACTTGCTTTCATAGCACCAACTACAGCACTGTCCCGATGCATCTGTGGTTTCATCAGTAGAAATCCATATGTTTTCATGCTTCAGTGTATTCCGACTATTACCAATCACTTCTTGAAAACACTGTAGCATATAGTTTTTGTGCAATGTAGATTCATCCGGCACCCTTTTATTTGAGTCTGTTTCTAAAAATACACGAAGCTGCACATTATTCACTTTATACAATGGAATATCTGAACCCACTAATACTAAACACAAGTCTTTGGAAAATGTATCACTAGAACTCGATTGTTCACCAACGTTGCTGATTTAACAAAGATTTATTCTTAAACCTCTCTTTATACCGCGTTGTGTTAATGTGCTGCTCAATGTCATATTTTTTCTTCGCAGAAATACTCTTTTCACACACCAAACAAAATAAGATACTACCATCCTCACTAAAAATACTTTTTCCAAACTCGTTCACACATTTGCGTAGGAAAGCTGACTGAGAGGTTCTTGTGGGTGGCATTCCTTAACTGTAATATCAAACTGAACTAAAAACCATAGCGCAAGAAGATGCAGCTCGGATCTCAGGGAATCAGCATCCTTGTCTATATCATTGCCATATCTGACTGATGGGTTGGCACTCTACGCAATCATGCACACCTTCCTGGACTAAATGCTGCAGCTTGGAACTCGAGGAATCACCATGTTTGTTCATGACAACATTGTGTTATCTCAGGCGATAAGCAACTGATGAATTCACTGTACTAATTGCAGCAAGTAATTTTTCTCCTCGCAGTATGCTTTCCCCAACACCGGTCTATATCCTAGTGTTTCTTTCTTACGAATTAAGCCGAGAAAATAGCGAATCATTGATAAATCACGGATAACTGTGAAATATGCACTTTTAAATGTACAGTTTTGGGTAAAATGTGCTGTTTTAATTAAACATCGTAAAATAAGCAAACAAAAATGCTTTCCTGCGAAATAAGCATAAATAAGCACAAACAAAGCTCTTATGAAGTATAGCCCTTCTGCTTACCTTTAAAACTGTAGAAAAAGTTAAGCTTTTTGCAGACTTTACTTATCACTGAAGTAGTTTTTAAACCGTGAAAAACTTCTTTCTAAGTCACACGATGTCAGAGGTCAAATGTAAAGAATTCCACTCTGTCGCCTGTTTTCCTTCTTACTCATTTTCAAAATTACACACATAGCTTCAAAAACAATATTTTTGTTTAGAACTTTCTGAAATTCAGCTTCACCTTTCGATGCCTGGCACAAGAGGTATCCTATTAATTAAATTAGCTGTCTTCTATTATGCTTATACTCTTGGACATTTCCAAACCCGATTTTTCTAATTGTTAATAGCTTTGGACAACACTGCAAAATTATTGGATATGAACTGAAGATTTTCAGATAGTTCATGTGATATACTACACCTTAACCTTGTGTCTGCATACATTTGCAAGGCAATGGCTGTGCGTACTTCATTCATACGTCCAGCTAACCTGTATCGCATGCTAGCGCACATCCATCCGGCCTTTAGTTATCTGTTTAAAACTTAAGATAGTGCACATAAGAAACTAATAGAAGGGGGCTGGGTGCTGTAAAAATCAAATGAAAAGTAATTTTACTTAAGAGGTAGAACTGGAACTTAAAAATTCAATGCCACAACTGGGATTTGAACCACAGACCTTCCGCTTGCCGGGTGGACGCTCTAACCACTGAGCTATTGTGATAAACTGCCAGAATGGCATTAAATTCTCAAGCCAGTTCGTATTTCTCCTGGTAAACCACAAAGGCAGTCTCACATCAGAGACAATTACCCCAATGGTGACTTACTATTGTAAGTACTTTATATCCCAGGATTAAATAACCTTCACATGGTAATTATTATTTATTTATGCCAACAAACTTACTGTTGGTGTTTTTAAACACACAAGCCGTGTGTGGGCAAAGTTTAAGAGGTAGAACTGGAACTTAAAAATTGCCTTTGTGGTTTACCAGGAGAAATACGAACTGGCTTGAGAATTTAATGCCATTCTGGCAGTTTGTCACAATAGCTCAGTGGTTAGAGCGTCCGCCCGGCAAGCGGAAGATCTGGGCTTCAAATCCCAGTTGTGGCATTGAATTTTTAAGTTCCAGTTCTACCTCTTAAACTTTGCCCACACACGGCTTGTGTGTTTAAAAACACCAACAGTAAGTTTGTTGGCATAAATAAATAGTAATTTTACTTATTTTGTAACCTAAATTATCAGTTTCAAAATCTTAGTTATAATTTTGTTTTATGTACTAGATGTAGAAAAATGTAGAGTAAAGAGGCAATACTAATATAAGCATTCAGATGTAAGGATCTTATCATCACCATCACCATCGCCATCGCCACCGCCACTGCCACCACCGCCGCCACCATCATGGGTGGGTAGGGTCCTCTTCTTTGTGATCAGTTTCTGAATCTAGAGATCTCATTTTCAGTTTATCTTCAGAATTGGAATCATCTCATTCATACAAATTCTCATAGACGTGTAAGACATCATCATCAGAAAGTAGATGATGCACTTCTTACAAATTCTTGAGTTTTGTGTATCATTCCTTTTATTCCTGTTTTTGAGAAGTAGTAACATGTACTTGCCACTCCAAATATATATTACTCAACTAAAAAGGAAAAACATGTCAATAATATGTAATGAGAGTAGACGCACAGAGTTCGGTTGACCTCTGCAACACACAACGGCCAATTAGTCATTCTTGGACCTAAAGAAATAAAGGGATCACATTGTTGCTCTGGCAAACAGTTGAGTAAGGTGTAATATTAGATGTCCTTGTCAGGCGATTCCATAGGCATGTTTGTTCGAAAACTGGAACATTTAAATAAACGTTGGGGTCTCCCAGACCTTTAGCGATCACTGGAGGGTTAATGTTTCCACTTTTTTCCAGGTTAAGGTGGTTGATGAAAGTGGAAGAATGGTTCCTATGGGCACTCCCGGAGAACTGTGGGTAAGGGCATATTCTGTAACAAGAGGTTACTGGGGAGACGAACAGAAGACAAAGGAATTCATTAGATCAGACGGCTGGGCCAGAACAGGGTGAATATACATATTTATTATTAGTCACATTGAGGCATACATTTAAATAAATTACTGTGATAAATTCTAACGTGTTGCACTCACATGACTTTCTCTACTCTTGTACTAACCATTCTTACAAACTCTTATTCTTCTATTTTCTCTGTATTAGTTGAGATAAATATTTGCAGAAATTATCCTATTGCTCGTTTTCTTGCACATACAATGGGAATATGGGAATACAGTAGGCTTTAAGCAATAGTCAAATCCTTTAAAACTTTCAAACTCCATTCTCTTTGCATGGTTAACATATTAAAAAATGAATAACGATGTTCCATTTGACAGAAGTATAAGTACTCCAAAACTCATACAAATGACAAGGAACATCTCCAAAATGGTTCACTCTTAAAAAAAAATTATTAGTATGTAAATTGTGTGTTTTAGCAAGATCTATTCAGATTCCAGGGCAGCAATTATAGAAATTACTTCCAAGTTGTCACCAAAAAACCAAACAATTATAGAATGTTGGAAAATCCTTACCCATCTAACAGCACTTCAAAAACACCTAGTCTTCCAATGGATACCAGCTCACTGTGGACTGAGTGGCAATGAGAAAGCTGATTTTCTTGCGAAAAAGGGTACCAGCGGTGTACAAAAATCTATAGTTAATTTACCATTTTATGCAGCTAAAAGATTAGTCAACTCTGAATTCAAAAGAATTATTGCAAAATATTACTATGAAAAATCAAAAAATAAAAGATGGGAACTACCAAACATTCAAACAGTAATTCCTGAGTATCCTCGAAAAACAGCAGTTGCAACCTTCAGGTTGATTACAGGACATGATTGTCTGGCAAAACATTTGAACAGAATTGGGATATATTCTTCACCACTCTGTCCTCTATGTGATCTGCAAGAGGAAATGGATCAAGACCACCTTCAAATATGCCCGGCCACTTCTAGTGCCCTCCCCATCCATCAGTGAAAAATATTGGAGAGCAAGAGGATTAATGACTTCATTGTCAGAAATCCAGCATTAGCTAACAACAACATTTTTTGTATAGTAACATTTGGTCTATCTCTTACAGTTTACCAGTTGTGCAAAAGTCATCCAGAGTAAATAGGACAACATTGGCTATAGCCAGAAAATTCAAAATATACTTTTCATTTGCCGTCAAAATATCTCAAACATATGTCATTTTAATCAAAATCGTTAGAGCCATTCTCAATAAAATCAAGATTTTTGAAAAATTTTCCTTGTAAAGGGTAGGTTAGGATGGAGGAATTTTCTTCAAAATCTTTGTGTCGCATCCTTGAAAGACATTAAGCTTAAATACCAATTTTGGTTTTTAACAGATTTTTCAGTTTTGAGTTATGCTGACATTTTTTAAAAATATATTTTTTTTATTTATTCAGGTGGCCTCAAAAATATTGCCAGTGAAATCTTGACATCAAATTTTTGGATGGAATACAATACTTCTTCTACTTATTATACTTTAGTAGAGAGAGTAAAAATACAGGCATGCTACTTCTAAATTATAATGATTTCCTACATACTTTCCGACAATCAAAGTCGATCTGACGAAGAAATCGGACAAGATGTAAAGAATTGACGGAGCATTCAGTTTCCCTTAGCATGTTGTTGAATAAAGTTAAAACGATTCAGATTCACTCATTTTTGGAAGTTGTGATTTACAAAAAGTGTATTTACAATTTCTTATATTCTTTGTTCTTACACTCACTATCTAAGTCCATTGTTATTCATTTTTAAGCTATTGACGACAGTATATGCCTATATTTAAAATGTAGTTTAGTTGTATCAATAGTGATAAACAGTAAACATACATCCTATCTGCTTTTCAACACAGCATTGTTGTTTATGGAAGCACTTAAATTTAATAATTTCCTCCCCACCCCTTCTACATGTTTTGCACCTGCATTCTTTCCTTTTATTCTTGCCATGAGCCTGTGACAATGGGATGAAGCAACAATGTTCAACTTCCACAAGCTGTACAAGATCAAACTTCAGAAAATATTTCCCAATATTTTTTGAAAATAAATTTTATAGTAAAAAAAAAGGGAACAGAGAGATAGAAAAAATGCCATCTCCCTTAAAATTGCCAACCTAGGCAACTGCCTAGGCCTAAATTCGACACTGATTACATTGGAGTCTTTTTAAACAACCAGCAGCGGCTCATAGGCCTTGAAGAGTTGCATTGGTGTTCTTGTTTAGGTAGTCATAAGCGTAAAGATGGCAGATCCAAAAAGTAACTGGAACCTTACCTGCGAGGAGTTTTATAACTAGATTTTTGAATGGTTTACTACAAGCTTGAAGACATAATATGAATTGCTTGAACTAAAATAAACAATTTTTTGTTTTTATCAGTCGTGTATTTAGGTTGTGTAACAACAACAACAACAACAACCTATATTTAAAATGTAATACACTATTGCATTATTATTTATTTATGCCAACAAACTTACTGTTGGTGTTTTTAAACACACAAGCCGTGTGTGGGCAATGTTTTAGAGGTAGAATAGGAACTGAAAAATTCAATCCCACTGCTTGGATTTGAATCACAGACCTTCCACTTACCAGGTGGGTGCTCTAACCATTAAGCTACTGTGACAACCTGCCAGAATAACATTGAGTACTCAAACTGATTCATATTTCTCCCAGTAAGCCACAAATAGAGACTCACATCAGAGACAATTACCCCAAAGGCGACTTACTTCCATAAGTACTTTATGTCCCGGGTTTAAATAACTTTTAGATGGTAATTATTATTTATTTATGCCAACAAACTTACTGTTGGTGTTTTTAAACACACACGCCGTGTGTGGGCAATGCTTGAGAGGTAGAACTGGAACTAAAAATGTCACAGTTGGGATTTGAACCACAGACCTTCCACTTACCAGGCAGGTGCTCTAACAATTAAGCTACTGTGACAACCTGTGAGAATGACACTGAATTCTCCAACTAATTTGTATTACCCAAAACACCAAAAATCTGCTTAGATAAAATTTTTAGTGTAAACAAATCCAAATGTACTTTTTAATTATTGAAAGGGGTCAAGTATACAGTTTTCAAAACTTTTTTCTATAAAGGGGGGTAGCATAAAACAATATTTCTTTAGTGAGATACTTGATATTCTCTTTACCTTAAATGAAAACTATCATCAACCTATAACAAAATTGTTTCTTGTGGGAAAGTTTTTCTAAGTTTTCATGACATGACTTGTACACTTGAGCCCTTTCAAAAATAAGCGATTCAATTGCACAGATGGCAAATTGCCACGGTTAAGTAAGAGAGTAAAGCGATTCAATTGCACAGATGGCAAATTGCCACGGTTAAGTAAGAGAGTATGTCAGCATATCAATACAGCCATGGTAAATGCCCTTCAGTAATTTAATTCACAAGCTTATAAAATAGTATCAACAGATAATTTTGTTTCAATTGCAGGGACTTGTTTGTGCTGCAAGAGAATGGATATGGTAAAGTTGTTGGTCGAATCAAAGACATAATAGTCAGAGAAGCCAATAAAATCATACCAGCCAAGCTTGAGGAATTTTTTGAAAAGCATCCTGATATTATTGAAGCTCAGGTAAATGTTATTAAATTTTAATGTATAAGCCAATGAATCTTCTAAGTTCAGTTTACTTATATGTTTACGAGTTTTATGATGGAGCTATTTTCTCTATGCCAGTTGCCTCATTGTTACTCTCGCCACTACATGAGTGGAGGAAATATTGTATTCTACCCAAAAATTTGATGTTGAGATTTCATCAGAAATATCTTTTGAGGTCCCCTGAATCCAAAAAAAAAAAACATTTTTAGAAAAAGGTCCATGTGTGTGTATGCCTGTGTGTGCGTGCATGTGTATGTGTCAGTCTGTGGACAGCATAACTCAAAAACCAAAGTTGGTATTTAAGTTTAATGTCTTTCAAGGATGCGACACAAAGATTTTGAAGAAAATTGCTCCACCCTCGTTTTTTTGAGTCACTTTATTTGCACTCAGCTTCACTTATACATAAAATGTTAGAAAAATCTGGAACATTTTTGAGATCATTCAATCTCATCCTCTTTATAAGTGAAATATGAGTGTAAATAAAGTGACTCAAAAAGCAGATTTAGTACATGAAGAATACCTCACTGTTAATATTACTTCTATTTTTAATATTTAACTTATCAACCATTCGTTATAGCTGCATTCATTCGAAATCCAACTGCAAGATAATTTTAGATTGTATGACATACAAGACCCAGGCCATTTCAAGGAAATGAAACATAAAAATTGAAAGCTGTAAAAGAATCTGCAAGAGCACACTTTGACAAAGCCAGAGACTATGTATCATAGTCCACTAATGGCACATTCAGCCACATGGCCGCTCCGTAGCCAAGTGGAAGGACCATTCGCTTCTCAGCAAGTGGCCTGGGTTCAATCCCAGGCAACTGCATATGGGATTCGTGGTGGACGCAGTGGCACTAGGGCGGGTTTCCTCAGGGTTCTCTGGTTTCTCCCACCATCCCATTCCACTGATGCTCCATCATCAGTCCGTATATCATCAGTAGGGCCAGGCATTTAATGACCTATAATTTGGTAAAAAATGCAAAATATAAAAATGGATTTATGCACTAAAAATTACAAAAAATAACCTTAAAAGATGACCCCAAATATGTTAAAGTTACCAAAAAATAAATAATTGCCAATAAAAATGCTATTTATTTTTATTATTACTACATTAAGCACTCACTTTGTTACTAAGTTACATAAAATATAAAATAAAATCAAAATATTAAAAGAAAATTATAAATGTACATGTTAGAGTATCTTTTATTGAAGAAATTCCATTTCAGTGCACTTTTATAACAATTTTGAGTTGCAGTTAACAATCACAAATTGGCGGAAATTCTCAAATAGAAATGACTGTCTATTGTCTGCTAGTACTGACTTATAAATGGAAAAGCTCCTCTCTACTTCAACGGAAACAATTGGAGCATACTGAAAGCAAGCAATATCTCCTGGATTTAACTTACAGTCAGCAAGAGAAAACTGTTCACCAGACAAAGCACTGCTAATTGAACACAATGTTTTGTACCCCCTGTTCTTGTCTATACACTTCTTTATTTTCATTGCCACTGCATCACCCACTTTACCATATGCAAGGCTCAAATCATTCACTACTTTATCCACTATTTGTAGCTATTCCATTAATGTCACTTGAGATTTTTCCAGAGAAGTTATTGCATCAGGAAGGAATCCAAAATTGGTGTTCATGTAAGAAAGTTTACCCGCAATTTCTTTATCAACCAGCAGTTCTTACGCCTTTTTGATTGACACAAACTCAGCATTATCAAAAGAATCAACTACTTTCTTCACAACGTAAAAATTCTTGCAATAATAACTACAAGCATCGAGCCATGTTCCCCATCTAGTCCAAACGGGTGAAAAGGGCAGTTGAATTTCTGGAGCTTCTGCTTTGAATGCTACAACTCGAGAGGGGGGCTTTCAAGAATACTTTCTTGACGCATCCAATTAATTTATCTACTTAAGGAAAATTTACACATACTTCTTCCGTGACCCGGTGTAATGTGTGCACTAAACATGTCACATGCACCATTTTTGGGTAGAGTGCACTTAAAAAGCAGCAGCTTTCATCATGTAGGGTGCTGCGTCTGTTATAAAAAGCAATACATTGGAATTCTGAATCCCATTAGACCAAAATATTCTCAATGCATGGTCAAATACTAAGCTCATGGTTCACTTTGTCCAGCTGCTCACAATGTAATAGAAATTGCTCTCCAGGGCTGTGTGCTTCTAGCACTCCAACAATAACATTTGCTACATAACGGCCTACAGAGTCTGATGTCTTGTCATTGGATATGAATATAGTCTTTTCTCCAATCCTTTTTCTTATTTGTTGCAATGTTTTGTTGTAGCACCGATCCACGTAGGTTGTTCTCAATGTTCTGGGATCTGGAATGAATTTCCCTGTCTCCTCTTCTAAGAAAGCGTGCAGCTTAGGATGATTCAGCTTATGAAGTGGAATATCGGCAAATAAAAATGCTTCACATAATTTCTCACAAAATGGCGAAAATGTTGAACGAGTTTCGCCCAGAAGCATCTGCTGTAAGCTTACACTGGATTTATTTTCAAGTCATTGCAGGTCACGTTTATGCTTCTCCCATGACATATGTTGTTCTACCGTAAACGTTTTTTCAGCAACCACTCTCACATCACAGATCTTGCAGAATAATATATGACCGTCCGTGGAAAAATTATTTTCTCCATATTTTGAAACATATGCCTTCAATTTAACACTATTAATTCCCTTCACCTTAGGCATTTTGCTCTTATGGTGCTCGTACAGGTGCTAGGAACAACTGATCACCTCACTTAACAGCACAACAATGCTGGTTTACCTGGATATAGGAATTTCCTTGGGAGTGTGAGCAAGTCCATTAACCACATTCCTTGAAAAATAGGGCTAGGAGTTAGCATAGTATTTACTTAAATCCAAGAAATTCTATTGACAAGGAAAAATACTGAATTTTAATTCTAAAAAATTCATTTAATTTTAATTTTTTTAAATGGCTTTTTTTAATATTATAATCAAATCAAATGACTATGAAATTCACTGTCAAAACACAATAGATAAAGCAAAATTACATATAACCCCAAATAACAAAAAATTGTTTGAAAATAATTTTTACTATAGAGGCATTAAATTTTACAATAAATTACATATTGAAATAGTACTCAGGGGTCTCCGTCTAGGGGATATATGAATGGCGACCACAAGGTACCCAAGCTGAGCAGAACATTACTTCCACTTACTGGTGTTTTGCTCCTCACTGTAACTTTTCTATCTGACCTTACCTTGGTCATCTCTTGTTCTCTTCCGACCCCGATGCTATTAGGGTTCCTGAGGGCTAGGGAGTCTTTACTTTTCCAACCTCTCCATTTCTGTAATTTCTCTATAAAACTTACCCCTAACATGCTGACTTGTCATGGCATGTAATACGTCCTCTGATTGGTGATCAGAGGATATGGTCGGTGAATTTATTTTGATAATTCTCCCAGTCAGGTCGATAAGACCCGTAAACCAACGACAGGTGTGGTCCTCCAGACATTCTGGGGGTTGTGAGAGAGCGATGTGACTGCCAAAACATAAAAATATGGTGCTCTCTAAAAAGCGGTTACATTTAATGCTAAGTCTCCACCCTAAACTACCCTTTACATATCTGTGAAAAATATTGGAGAGCAAGAGGATTAATGACTTCATTGTCAAAAATCCAGCATTAGCTAACAACAACATACTACCCTTTACATGTTCCAAACTTTTGATTTTCTTGAAAATGGCTCTACTGAGTTTGATTAAAATGCCATACGTTTGAGATATTTTATGGCAAATGAAATATATATCTTGAAGCCTATGTAGCATATCTGGTAAACCAAAGTTTAATATACAAAATATATAGATCTTGCTACATATGTACACAATTTATGTCTAAATAAATTTATTTGTAGAGTAAACCATTTCGGGGATATTCCTTGTTATTTGTGTCGGTTTTGGAAAACAAACTTTCTTCAAATGGAACATCGTTGTTCATTTTTTTACCTGTTAACCATGCAAAGAGAATGTAATCTCAAAGCTTTAAAAGATTTGACTATTTGTTTATCTTCTTGTAGGTACAAGGAGAACATGGGAATACAGTAGGCTTTGAGTGAGTCAAATCCTTTAAAGCTTTCAAATTGTGTTCTTTTTTCATGGTTAACATATAAACATATGAATAACGAAGTTCCATTTGACAGAAGTATGTTCTCCAAAACTGACACAAATAACAAGGAATATCTCTGAAATGGTCTAGTCTACAAAAAAAATGTATTTAGACATAAATTGTATGTTTTAGCAACATCTATATTTTTTGTACAGTAAGACTTGGTGTATCTCTTACAGTTTACCAGTTCTGCAGACGTCATCCAGAGGAAATAGGACTACGTGGGCTATAGCCAGAAAATTCAAGATATACATTTCATTTGCCATTAGAATATGTAAAAAATATGGCATTTTAATCAAAATTGTTAGAGATGTTTTCAAGAAAATAAAAATTTTTGTAATATTTTCCATGTAAGGGGTAGTTTAGGGTGGAGGAATTTTCTTCAAAATACTTGTCGCATCCTTGGAAAACATTAAACTTACATAGCAACCCACTTTTCGTTTTTGAGTTATGCTGTCCACAGACTGACACAGACACATGTGTGCGCGCGCATACACACACACACACACACACACGCACGCGCGCACGCACGCACGCGCGCGCACACGCACACGCACACGCACACGCACACGCGCACGCGCACGCGCACACGCACACACACTTTTGTTGGGTAACTCAAAGCTGTATGGAGCTTGGGCTCATTTGAGCATCATTTCACTCATTTTAGTCACAGCCCGTCTATAAGACATTACGTTGGAGTAAGTTAAAACAAAACATACAGACATGGACCTTTTTCTAAAAATGCTTCTTTTAAATTAAGGGGGCCTCAAAACATACTATTTCTGGTAAAATCTTGACATCAAATTTTTGGGTGGAATACAATACTTTCTCTGCTTTACTATATGTAGTAGAGAAAGTTGAAAGTAAGATGGTTCACATTCTGTAGAAACTTTTTATTCATTAGGTATTTGGGATTCCTGACGAGAAAGTTGGAGAAGAATTGTGTGTTTACTTAAGGTTAAGGAAAGAAGCTTCCTTTTCAGAAGAGGACATCAAGGAATACTGCAAAGATAAGGTGAGTTGCTTTGAACATCAGCTTCTTGTGATAAAGCATGTAGTTACACATTGATGGTAAACATTCTCTTAAACCATCACTGATAACCATTTAACATCTTTCCCAATTTGGGCATATACTGACCACCAATGTAGGTGAGGGGTTGTTGATTAACCTTCATTAGGCGCACGCCTGGTAAAACACCGTTGGTTGCACATGTCCTAGTAAGCCTGTGGCATATTTTTGTGCTTATATGCTTGTATTTACTTTTTTTAACTTCATTTTTCCTTCATTCCCATATATAGCTTAAATATACTGTGACATGGCTTCTCCATGTCATTAAGACTCTTTGATTTTCAAGGAGGTTGCCATAGAGACAGTTTGAGTTGTTGAAGATGAAGAGATAGAAACTAGTATGGTGTGAGAGTTTGGAAAGATTAAGAGACAGAAACTGGTATGGTGTGAGAGTTTGGAAAGATTAAGAGACAGAAACTAGTAGTGTGGCTGTACTTGAAGCTTGAGAAAATAAAAAGATTTGTTAAATTTGTTACATTTAAATTTGTTACATTTGGTGTCAGAAGTGGGATGGAGGGAGATTCGGAAACCAGGATGATGGCAATGATGAAAGAATTATTTGCCAAAATGGAAACGAGAAACGACAACCTCGCTGCCGAGCTGAAAAAGATAAAGACGGAGCTATCGGCGAAAATTGACGAGCAACTGGCTGGCGTGACGGAAGGCGTGGAAGAACTCGGCGAAAAGGTGGAAGACCTCTGCCAGCACGTGGACGTCGTGGAGGACGACGGGGAACGTCTTGGCGCCCTGGTAGTAAGAGTTGACGAGAGCGTCAAAGTACTGGATGCCAGGGGCAGACGGAATAGCGCGGAGCCGGGGAGGGAGCACCTAGTGGCCGAGGCGACAGTTGCGCCCGTTTCGGACGATCAGCAGGGAAGCGCACAAGCAAACGAGCAACACGCGAGAACCGACTTGGCGTGTGACATGGGGGGACCGTCGGGGCCATCCAATCACCTGACGCATAGTGCCGTGAACGGAAGAATGGTGGACATCATCGTGGACGGCAGGATACAGGAGAGGCCGTGCCGAGCACGAGTGAACACGAGTGCAGCGGTGGACGCGACTCGCGCGGATGTGGTGGGGTTTGTTGCCGGACCCATCGGAAGCAAGGTGGCTGCGAAGGCGCGCCAGAGAGGTCGGCGGACATGGTACCCAGTGAGCCGTTTCAAAGTGCGCAGGATGGCCCGTCAACACACCAGGAAGAAGGGCAACTGGACGAGGGACCGTCAAGACCGGCGGTACTGTTGCAGAATTTCGAAGCAGGATGGCATACATCGTCCTACCTGGACCAAGGGACACTATCCAACAGCGATACCTAGGATCGTGCCCCCTGGAGAGCGAGGTCCTACTGGCCCTCAAGGTTTACAAGGATTCCCTGGCCCTCAGGGTCTGGTAGGCTTGCCTGGAATGAAGGGTGAACGTGGATTCCCAGGAATGAAAGGTGAACAGGGCAATCCAGGACCTCCAGGACAAGCTGGTGCACCAGGACCTGAAGGACCTAAGGGTGACTCAGGCTCTCAAGGACAACATGGAGCTCCAGGACAACCTGGTCCACAGGGCCCTCCAGGAGACAGAGGACTTCCAGGATTACCCGGCCCAACAGGACCTGCTGGCCTCAGAGGTCAGAGAGGTGCACAAGGTGAGACAGGTCCACCAGGGAAGCCAGGCAGTGAAGGACCTCCAGGACCACAAGGTATTGCAGGACCTCTAGGACCACCGGGACCAATTGGAGAACAGGGACCAGAGGGAGCACCAGGTAAAGCAGGAACACCTGGTATTGCAGGAAGACCGGGAGATAAGGGACCTGTAGGACCTTCAGGACCTCCGGGAACTCCAGGGGCACCAGGTCTTCCAGGGCCACCTGGTCCAAATGGACCTCCAGGACCAGCAGGAGAACGGGGTCTTCGAGGAGAAACTGGACCACAGGGTGTAGAAGGGCCACAGGGAGCTAGAGGAAAGCCAGGACCTCCAGGGCCAGAGGGAGGTAAGGGTGATAGAGGAGAAGAAGGTCCAAAGGGTGCAAAAGGACACCGTGGTCTCATTGGTCTACAAGGGTTACCTGGACCTCAGGGACCTCCAGGAGACAAAGGCATGACTGGACCTCCAGGATTGTCGGGAAAAGATGGTGAACCTGGAACTAAAGGTATGCCTGGAAGAGATGGAAACCCAGGACCTCAAGGTATACCAGGACCACCAGGCCCTCGTGGACCACCAGGAGAAGAGGTTCGATGGGTTAATCCACCGGGGCGCAAGGGAGATGCCGCAGTGATAGTGCTGGTCGGGACGACCAGCTCTGAGGAGGGAGCAGTGTGACATGGCTTCTCCATGTCATTAAGACTCTTTGATTTTCAAGGAGGTTGCCATAGAGACAGTTTGAGTTGTTGAAGATGAAGAGATAGAAACTAGTATGGTGTGAGAGTTTGGAAAGATTAAGAGACAGAAACTGGTATGGTGTGAGAGTTTGGAAAGATTAAGAGACAGAAACTAGTAGTGTGGCTGTACTTGAAGCTTGAGAAAATAAAAAGATTTGTTAAATTTGTTACATTTAAATTTGTTACAATACATAGCTTTTATTAGTGTTACCTAACTAGCAGGGGTGTAGCTTAGGGGGACATTAGTACGCTGAGCATTACCCTTAGTTTTCTGTGTTTAATTGTTTTATATTTATTTTGTTTTGTAATAGTTTTAACGCAGGACCATTATTTTATACAATCATTTAGCACTGATGTTTTCGCAGATCATACTCTTGAGCAGCTATATTTAGCTAAAATAGCAAACACAAAATTTAGAAGTCAATCTGTTCCATTCTAAAACAGCGGTGTGCACTGAGATGAGTCAGCAGTTCACTGCCTGCATGTGATTTAGCTAGGATGGCCTCCCCGCAAACCCCTCACCTATCTCCTGCCTGCCCCTCTCACCTCTGCAAGCCCCTCACATATCCATCTGTATACACTAGCATTAGCCATACTCTAGGGCGCAGTTCTGACTCTGGAATATTGTTGAGCTACTGTCATTTGTGTTTCTTTGCAAATAAAATTGTTGCACATAAACTCAAAGTGTGTGTGATATTTACATCATAAGAATGAGTGACAAACCACACGAGCTAAGATGTTTTCTCTCATTCATTTTTTTTTTCTTCAAATTTTGGGAAATGAGTTTATTTTTGCGCTATATGGTTTGTATTTTTTATATATATAATACATATGTCTCACTATGTTTGTGTTTTGATAATTTTATATTTTTATTAAGTGTATTTAATATACATTTTAACATATTACAGTTCAGAATCAAAGATGTTGTGTACTATGGAAACTATAAAACAGCAATGTTACTTTAATGTTATTTCTTATTGACATTATAGTACTCTTAAGAAGTAACATTTAAAGGATACAATGAGAAGCCTAAATACAAAACATTTAGCTTTCCAACAATTCCCTACCTTTCTATATTTCCCAACCCAGGACAATCTCTTCACGCTCACTATGGTCATATAAGAAAGGGTCAATTGCCAAGAATGCTAATCCATCCAGACCATCACTTTACTAATAGGAGAATGGTCGACTTCCAAGTGCTTTAAACCATTCTTAATCATCAGTCAGTACTTATATATTTTTGTAACTGAGAGTTTTACTTTTTCTTTTTAGTTTAACAATTCACAGGAATGAATATAAAAGAAAGTAAGAACTAAATTTTATATTAAAAAATGCTAAAATTTGCATTTTTTCACAAAATAAGGTAATTTTGCTTCAATCTGCACTCATCGCTAAAATTTGCTATAACAATAATATTGATTTACTGACCAACATCACATAATTTGGAAAGATAATGGGAAATCATTTTAATATAATGTCTATCGCCTTTATTGTTACTGTGAGAAAAGAGTGCCCTAGTTATAGCGTTTCCATTTTTTTTATTTCACACTACACTAGTGATTCTTCAAAAATAGATATAATGTAGTATGAGTACAGTATACATCATAATTTGTTCTGTACTACATGGAAAGGTAAGAAATTGTGATGTTCAGGAATACATCTTGTAATTTGAAATGTACGTGAAGTGGAATGTGAGAAAAAAGTGGACAAATTATTAAGAGAAACAAAGAATTGTCTGGTTTCCTTAATAAACTTCACAGGCTGGGGAAGTATAAGAACTGCATCAGTCAATCCATTCAATACATTTCTAATTGTAAATGTAAACCCCGCGCGACAGCCCACGAAGGGCCGAGGCCTACCGCCCAGCCGCTGCGTCCCCCACCTCTGCCCATTACAGGCGTCATTGGTGAGGTGCAGTACTGGAGGGTGGGATGTGGTCAGTGCCCCGAGCCCTCCCGGCCAGTTATGCGGTCTTCTCGACCTGGGGCCGCTACTTCTCCATCAAGTAGCTCCTCAATTGGTCCCCCCGGGACCTAACGAGGCTGAGTGCACCCCGTGACATTTCTAATTACTTTAATCTTTTCATTATGCCAACAGTCAACAATTATTTTCTGATAGTTCAATCAAGGTCTGTCCATTGGGCATCTAAAGTTGTAAAACATTTTATATGCATTGTTGATCTCTTATGTTTATCCAAAGCTGCGATGAAATACACTAAATTTGTGAAACTCGTCATATTCCATGGCGTTTTCTCAGTTGCAAACAATAAGCATGGCCAGCAGTAAAGTTTATTTAATTTGCATGAACCAATCAGCCACACATGCTTATCATAATTGTTCATATTAAATTACCTTTTGTAAGTATTCTTATTTCTCTTGCTTCTCCTTACACTGCAAATGCAGAAGAGCTGGTTAGGCCTTCCCTATTTTACTAACACCAATTTAATCTTGTATTTCAACTGCGAATATTGTTCTTTCATTAGTTGTTTTACTGCACATTGTCCATGCATTTCGAAGAATTAGTACTAGCAACTGTTTTGGTACCTTGTGCACTTTGAAATAAATAATACTAATACAGCTATTGAGGACTGTAACAGTTGCATAATTAAAGACACATCCTTTTTGTGCTTTTAACTCAGAATTTTTAACTTAAATACCAACTTTGGTTTTTAACTGACTTTTTATTGTTGAGTTATACTGATCACAGGCAGACACACGCACGCAAGCACGCACGCAAGCGCACACACACACGCACACGCACACGCGCACGCGCACGCACGCACGCACCCACGCGCACACGCGCACACGCGCACACGCACACACACGCACACACACGCACACACACGCACACACACCACACACACCACACACACCACACACACCACACACCACACACCACACACCACACACACACACACCTTTTCCTAAAAATGCGTCTTTTGGATTCAGGGGGCCTCAAAATGAATATTTCTGCTGAAATTGAATTTTTGAGGTGAATACAATACTTCCTCTACTTACTATATGTAGTACAGAAGGTAAAAAACCTGTTGCACTCAAATGACTTTCTCTACTCTTGTATTAACCATTCTTACAAACTCTTATTCCTATATCTTCTTCGTGTTAGTTGAGATAAACATTTTCAGCTTCACTGGCAATAGCTTCATTGTTTCCTTATTTAATAATCTTATTATTTCCTTGTAGGTACAAGGGGAATATGGCAATACAATAGACTTTGAGCGATAGTCACATCTTTCAGAGCTTTCAAATTCCATTCTCTTTGCATGCTGAACATGTAAAAAAATTAATAATGTTGTTCCATTTGACAGAAGTGCAAGCCCTTCAAAGCTCACACAAATAACAAGAAATATCGCAGAAATGGTTTACTGTACAAAAAAAAATTATCTAGACATGAATGGTACAGTACAGTAAGATTTGGTCTATCTCTTACGGTTTAGAAGTTATCCAGAGTAAATAGGATTACATGGGTTATAGCCAGAAAATTCAAGATATGCATTTCATTTGCCATAAAAATATCTCAAACATACAGCATTTTAATCAAAATCATTAGAGCCATTTTCAGGAAAATAAAAATTTTCAAAAAATTTTCCAAGTAAATAGTTTAGGGTGGAACAATTTTCTTCATAATCTTCGTGTTGCATCCTTGAAAGATATAAACTTAAATACCAACTTTGGTGTTTAAACAACTTTTAGTTTTCGAGTTATGTTGTCCACACATACACACACACACGCACACGTGCGCACACGCACACGGACCTTTTTCTTAAAATGCTTTTGTTTTGATTCAGGGGGTCTCAAAACATATTTCTGCTGAAATCTTGACGTCAAACTTTTGGGTGGAATACAATGCTTACTCTAATTATGTAGTAGAGAAAGTAAAGAGCTAATTCTCAATTTAAAAGTGTTGGGAAGTTTCTTAAAGCTTATGTGCATTTAGAAGAACTTAAATTTTAATAGCGGAAGAATTATTTATTGTAAAAATCCACATAGTGTTTTCAGAACACACTCTCTCTCAATCTCTGTCTCTCTTTCTAATTTCGTAGTATAGATATATAAATTAGATTCAATGAAAAAATGAAGCTGTTAACAGTGAAGAAACACAAATCTTAAATATAAGAAATGTTTCGAGACTAAAAGCTTCACTTATTTGCAGCAACTTTTTGAAATATTACGTAAACATGTTTAATGAAGACTGTCATATCTTCAGTGCTTTTATATCAGTTACCATAGCTGCAAATGCTTAATTACTTAATAATTCTATGTAATAAAGGAGCATTTTAGAAGTATTAAATATAAACAGATTGATAAATCAGCTGTGGCAGATCATTTCTGGTTATTTAATTGGTGCTGTTTTTACTGAAGCATTGTTTCACGTTTGAGCGATGAGGCTCTTATTTCTCTCAGGGCGTGGTAACAGATGGAATGAAAAATCACACAATGTTTCTTGACCACAATGTATTATTTTATTAACACTTTTTCTCTATTTTACATTTAAATAAATCCTCTTAGCACCATTTTAGATTACTTAAGTCTTTCCACTTTTCCAAAAAGTGGAACAAAAGCTTGATGAAGGTCTGGTAAATGTTCTACAATGTTCACACGCTACCCAAAACATGTCTTATCACCTCGAACATTTAGGCGCTAGTGCCAATTCTTTTAGTTGCGAGTCTATCATTCCGACTGCCACGTGTACATCCGCGCATGCGTCCATCAAATAGTTCCTGCATTGTTAGGGAAGCGATCCCTAACCATTCTCCCTTTGCTATCAAGACTGAACACATATAATTCTTTAATTTATACATATATATTAAAATTAAATATGGAAATATTTATGACGTCTTTAAACAAACTTAATTGTTCGTAACAATGAACATTAGTAACACGTTTTCGTCATTTAACCATCTCATACCAACATCAAAAAACAAATTACACTCCTAACAAATATTCACATAAACGATTTTCTTTTGGGGTCTTCTAATATTCCGTCTCATAATCATGAAATAAATCCAGAGGTTAAATTATTAAAACAATTAAATGGACCAATATGGACTGTGTTATGAATTTTGAGATACTACTTATCAATTGTATTAAAAGGTTGTTTTGTTTTCAGACGTTGGTAATACATAGAAATGTTAAGTAGCTATGGTAACTATTATAACATGAGCACTGATGCTATGATGGATATTTGTTATATTTAAGTTATAAATTAGAAATTAAGGTTATAATAGTAGTGTATGTTTTGATTCCAGATATCAGACTTTTTGATACCTCGATACATCCGTTTTGTGGAGGACTTTCCAAAGACTGCTACTGGTAAAGTCGCAAAAGTTCAGTTACTTGAACATCTACAAAAGGATCTGAGTAAGAAGTAAAATAATGATTGGTTACCGAGGTTTACTAATGGATTATGGACAAGGAAATCACATCAATATTCTGTGGATTTATGTATGCACAAGGTAGAACCAGGGAGCTAAGAGGGGCTAAGCCCCCTTCATAATTACAGAAAAAACATTTTCACAGTGATATGAAAATTTGGGCTCAAGTTTAGAACAGCTCACTTTCCACTTGCCAGCCAGATTCTAAGTCCGAACTTACTTACTGTGCATGTGCCGACAGTAGTTTCACAATCACTTACTAGATTTCACTGCATGACTAGCAGACGATTTTCACATCTGCCAACATTGCTTATTACACTACACTAGTTTACGTTGCCAACACATTAAACACAAATGCACTCACTTGCGTCGTTGCCGCCTATTATTTAATGTTATTATATTTATTATATATTATATTTATTATATTTTTATTATGTTTACTATTTATCGTTCTTTTTTTGTTTATTTATTTTATTTTATATTATTATTTTTAATGTTATTAGATTTATATTATATATATCACCTTTATATTATTTTTATTATTTATCGTTCTTTTTTATTTATTTTATATTATATTATAATATAATGCTAATGGCTTCATTGCCAGATGCAAGGCACTAGGAAACAAGATATTATATTATTTTATTGTATTATTATTATTATTTAATATCATATTATATATATATTTAATAGTATTATATTAGATTGATATTATTTTTATTAATTATCGTTCTTTTTTATTTATTTTTTAATTTTCGAGTGGAGAAAAAATCCATTTACGGAGCCCCATGTGCTGGGATGGCACAGATGGACTGTAGGCTTCACCCTAGGGCACTTCACATTCCCTGCATAGCATTCGAGTCCTCAGCAGGCCCTCGTCGTACAGGAACTGCATGCATGACTCCTCATTAAAGTACAGAGGCGCCAAATCTAATATACTGATAAAGCGATCCGTTGCACTAGTTGCTTCTAAGAAGGTCAGCAGCATACTGCCGACTCCCGCAAAAACATTCAAACTTACTATTGGCAACAAACTCCTAGGGACATTCTGCTGTTGGCAGCATTGCATTAACACAGCAACTTCGGCAACTTTCGTGACCATTCGTACACACTGCCGAGTGGGACTTTGCCGAAATTCTGACCAAGTGCTGGCGTAAGCTTATCTAAACAATATCCAAAATTTGTGTGCATGTGTGCCAGAGCATATCCAGTAGGTCTACCAAATTCACTTTTCTATGTAAGATAGCTTTTGAAAAAAAAAACAAAAAAAAAAAAAAAACATGTATATAAAGGGTGTTTAAAAAGTGTCAGATATTGGAACAGGAGTTGTGATTGATTAAAATGTTCCTCTAAACATATATCTGGAAACAAATACTTGCTAAGATATGAGTCATTTTACACAAATGTGTAATGTGTGCACATTTTGGATTGGTTTTGGCATACAGCAATGCTGTAAAATGTCCCCATAGCCAGAAATCTAATGGATTGAGGTTTGGCAATTGGGGAGGCCATGCTGCTAGACCTCTTCAATCAATCCATTGTCCATTAAATGTTAAATAATATTCAATAACAATTAAACTGCTCTATGTAGAGCATTTTAAATACCAAGTTTAATGAAGCTATCGAAGAATGTGTGTGCAAGAGCAGGTACTTGTGTTTTGTGTGGTAAGGATGTTCAAGCTTATTATTGTTTGAAAGCAGTTACTTTAACCCTGTGACATTTGAGGTTAGAAATACCTAATATTTTTATCTTGGTAGACAATGCATCTGCTTAACTGGTTAATGGTGTCAGTATAAATGTGGCATATGGAACTTAAATGCATTTGTGCATCATAGTAATAGTAATAGTCATGATGATGATGATGATGATGATGATGATGATGATACAATTGAAGAAGCTGTAACTGAAAATGATGATAATCATGGTCTGTCAGTTGTTATAGGTGGGACATGGTCATGTCTAAATGGTGATTTAAGAGCAACCAGTGTTGATAGTGGAGATATTGTTTTCAAAACAAGAGTATCTACTTACCTTCATTGCCTTAACCTTAAAGTACCTACCTGAAATTTCTGTAAGGAAATTATTTCACCAAGTACCGTCTTGGAAGCTTTCATTACCTGACATACACACACAGATGTTTTTATACATCAAAAGTGAAACTTCTAATGTTCTCTATAATCAACTTTTCCTTGAAATTCAAGAGTATCACCGAACTGATTTACCTTGGGTACCTTGTGGTCGCTATCCACATATTCCCTAGACACCAGTAAGAGGAAGTAATGTTCTGCTCAGCTTGGGTACCTTGTGGTGAATCCACATATTCCCTAGACACCAGTAAGAGGAAGTAATGTTCTGCTCAGCTTGGGTACCTTGTGGTGAATCCACATATTCCCTAGACACCAGTAAGTGGAAGTAATGTTCTGCTCAGCTTGGGTACCTTGTGGTCGCTATCCACATATTCCCTAGACACCAGTAAGAGGAAGTAATGTTCTGCTCAGCTTGGGTACCTTGTGGTGAATCCACATATTCCCTAGACACCAGTAAGAGGAAGTAATGTTCTGCTCAGCTTGGATACGTTGTGGTCACTATCCACATATCCCCTAGACACCAGTAAGTGGAAGTAATGTTCTGCTCAGCTGGGGTAGCTTGTGGTCGCTATCCACATATCCCCTAGACACCAGTAAGTGGAAGTAATGTTCTGCTCAGCTTGGGTACCTTGTGGTCGCCATTCATATAGCCCCTAGATGGGGACTCCTATAACAATGTTGTTTAACAAATAACACAAGAGCAATTAACAATAAATAATCCTAAAATCAAAATAAATAATAATGTATAATGTCTGCATTGGTTCAAAACTGGTGAAGGGTGATGATTATTTTTTTAGGTGTAAGAATCCTTAACATGGCCTTCTTCAGAAGGGAAGTAAAGCTGGTGGTCCTGTGTTATAGATGTATGGCTGTGAGAGAACCTTAAGCCTGATAAACAGGCCTTGAGCAAAATTAAGTGAACTTTTATGCCCAATATAGAATGGGTCACAGAACCATAGTGGTTAAAGTCTGTCCATAAATAAAAGTCAACTTCTTCATGTTAACTGATAGTTGGCACATGAAGAAGGAACAATGTTGGTTAGAAACAGAGTAGTGCAGGGGAAGCAGGTACCAGTAATATTTCCATAGATCCAAACAAGATGTACCTTTTATTTAAAATGTACATGCCTTTAAGTACGAACTTCTTTGTTTGCCCTCCTTGTATGGAAGACTTACACCCCCAGCACTTACAAATGGGTGACTGGTGTTAGATGTCTGTTGATGAACACACAAACTCTGGATCAAAGAGATATCCAGGATAGGTGATCAGCCTGAAACCTATTATGAGATTGAGGAAGGAGATGATATGGAACGAGGGCAAAATGGATTAAAGAAAAGGTGATGATGGAGTGAATGGTGGGGGAAACTGGAGAACCTGAGGAAAACCACTTTGTCCATCACAAATCCCATACATGCTCCACTGTGACTGATGTTTTGGGGGTGTTTTTCTTGCTATAGATTGGGTCCACTCCATGAGATTAGCAATAGGTTGAACCAGCATGTTTATTTGAACATTCTGGATGAGCAGGTATTGCCACAATATCTCCATGATTGAGTTGTTACCTCCCCTATACTATGAAATGACAACTGCAGGGTTCATTGGGCTAGAAGAATGTTGGACTGGTTTGAGGAACATCTACACACACTTTATCAGATCTCAATTGGCCTGCAAACTCACACGACTTTAACCTAACCGAAAATTTATGGGATATGTTGTAACAGCGAGTGAAACGCCGAAGTCAACATCCCCACAATTTGGTGGATTTGAGCAAGCAACTTATACGTGAGTGGTGTTAGCTGGATTTACCATACTTGCAGAACCTTTGGACTCACTTCCTAACCGAACTGAGGCAGCTATCAGGTCCAGAGGTGGTGCTACGCGTCATTAATGTTGAGTTGAACAGGGTGACTAATTTTTTGTCCGGTGAGCTTAGCTGCCGGCTCTTAAAATGTTTGACTATAAACTTAAGCCTACTGTATTCTCATGCTCCCATTATATCTATAAGGAAATGTGTAATAAAATAATTTCACTTATGTTTATCTCGATTAACCTGAAGATAGAAGAATAAGAATAGTTCATTGAGGAAGGATAAAGAAACCCATGTGAATTTAACACAAAATTTTCACATTATCTTTATTTTTCATATCTGACATGCATACATTTGAACACTTACGTTATTTTGGATGCGGAAACAATGGGTAAACAATTATACAATAAAAAAAAACGTTACCAAGATAAGCATTTTGAGGTTAGAAACGAATGTCTCGGTTTTTTTTTTTGGTTTTTTTTTTCCCAGCATTTTATTGTAGTGTGCACAAGTATTTGATTTATTACATTCAGCATGTATGGTTAGTTCCTCATTGTGTACCAGTACTCAGTACTTCAGACAGAACATGAGAAAGTAGTGCTTTCGTGCCATGACACTAACCTGAAAAGGTAATAAATACGTGTTTTAAATTGTTTGTGTACTCCGAATATAGGCATGCTTAGTATTTTTAAGGTGCAATGAAGTGTCTTGCCTAAGAGAAAAGCACAGGGAGTACAGATTCTAAGTTTGTAACACTGTTATATTACTGTTCTATGGATCCGTAACACTTCATCACTGCGTTTTCAGGGAGAACTGAAATCGATTTGAATCCAACTCCGTGCTCAATACGATTTGCGTTTCCATCTAGAATTCAACCCGTATTGAGATCGATTTGATACATAAGGTTCAATCATAAATAATTTAAGCTTTTATGCTGCTTACTGAGTTTATATTGACAAACCTGTAAAAAAAAAAGTTTTCTGGGTATTTTAGGTAGGTTTTCAGGTTAGTGAATGTTTTTGAGAAGAATGTATTTCGAGATTATAAAAACAATAAAGAAGGCTCTATTGAGGATGAGAAACAAGGCACTATATAAGTTAACGGAAAATTGTTTTGTTATATCACATTCGTCATTTATTTTCCGTTGTTTGTACTTAATAGTATATTACGTGAGTGATACTTCTCAGGTCGAGAATGCATTTTGGGAATACGCAGGGCCGAGATCTGATAAGTAACTTACAGTTCGTTGTTAACTAATTATTTTTTGCAATACTTGAAAAACCCGTAAAAAGCAACAATAAATCAAAAGTGCTTTTCCATATTTTAACATTAAGAAAAAATGAATTCTCTATGTGAACAAATGAAAAGCTGTATATCGACAAAGCCTTCTTATCCACTCTTTTGTTAATGAATTTTGCAATAGATTCTTTACTTGAAGTAGCACATTTCTTGGTTTCAAGGTTATGTGTTTATGTAGTCAAATTGAATCTTTCGATTTTTGATAGTTAATATCAAGCAGTACAATTTTATAAAAGTGAGCGACATTGCTATTGAAGAAACTGCGGATCTGCATGTGCACCACTTTTACCAGCGAAGTTCAAACAAAGATATGTTGAAGTTTACAGTGCTTTCCGAAAGTGGTGCTTTGATGAAAAGGTTAGCAGTTATACAAGTGATAGTTTTATTGACATATTTTACTTAGGTTTCATTAATAACTTATTTTTAGATTAGTATACTGTTGGTGTGACGTCATTTGCTACTGGTACCTCAAGTATTAAAGGCCAGTTTTAGCCTTGTTGGCATAGGAATTGATTAATGAATTGTAAATTTAGCTTGCACTACCAAACATGTGTTAACAATGATTAACTCACGTATCAGGTATTGCAAATGATTAAATTAATCATTGTTTTCTAATAATATTACATGCATTGTAGTAGGCGATTAAAAGAGAGATCTGCTTATACTAGAAACACCATTATTTAAGTCACACGAATAAAGTAAGTAGCCCGTTATGTGCATTATGGTTAGAAGACAAGGTGAAACTGAAACTAATGGGGAGACCTGCTTCTAATATGCACATAAAAAGTGACTGTTAACCGCGTAGGAATTTAATAGGATATTTACATAAGAAAACAAAAGCTTTATTCCAATTTCCATGTATTTTGTGTAGTGGCATTAACCCTGTTCGAATTAGGTGTTGAAAAAATCATTTTGCTATTTAACGACGCTGTCAATTGCCAGGATCATATCAGCGTCGCCGGTGTGCCGGAATTTCGTCCCCTAGGTCTTCTTTTATATGCCAGTAAATCTACTGATATGGAGCTGTCGCCCGCCTCGGTGGCGTGATGGTTAGCGTGTATGCCTCACGTTCAAGAGGTCACGAGTTAGTGTAAGTTATTCGGGTAAGGTTTTCCCTTATCCTCAGAAGACGAATGTCGAGTAACTTAAACCTCCATGGACCTCGGGCTCATTTGAGCATCGTTTTAAACATTTCATTCAGTCACCACCTGATATGACGTTACGTTGGAGGACGTTAATTAAAAAAATGGAGCTGTCGTTTTTAAGCACACTTAAAAGCCATCGGTCTGGGCTGGATTTGAATCCGCGACCTTGGGAACAGTAGGCTAGCGTCTAACCAACTGAGCCATCCAGACCGACTCGGATAATTGTGGTGGATATACGAGCTCGTAGTTCACGCATGTGGAAACAGCAAGGTGCCTATGCGAGTACTACTCGATAGTCCATCCCATCCTTTTCTGGTATATGTAGATATCCCTTCATGCGTTAAAACAGTTGCAGAATACAATGACGTAGTTTCAGTTACAGGACGACAGTGGCATGTGTGAGTTTTGTTCTGTCTCTCAGCGAAGACGAGCAATGAGAGGCTTGAGCAAGCGCGTGTAGTTTGTGATAATAGACTATCAGCTACTGAAAATACCTTATGTTCTGCACTTTACTTACAGAGTCCTCATTCCTGTATATGGTGCCATTGTCTGACATTACGGATTACTATTATAAAGTGCACGTAATGTTTCATGGGCATTTGTTCCTTTCTTATTAAATTTGTTTCATTTAGTTATTGGTATTCTTATCATCATCGTCATCATTATTATTTAGATTGCTTATTATCATCATCATGCTTATAGTTTGTTTATACTGTTATTCTCTATTATCACAGACTACAGACAGCCTGGCAGCTGCCTCTCATCTCTCGTCTTCGCTGAGAGGCATCCTTATGCCTGGAATTGCGTCGTTGTGTTCTGCAAGTGTTTTAACGCACGAAGGGTATCTACATATGCTAATGACTGATTAGACAGGGCATATGGTATAACTTGATATGTTGCTCGGAATCTATTAGTAAATGTTACGGTAGCTGGATATTTGCTTAAGAAAAAGTCCGCTAAATTTCCGAGTCCGACGGACGTGATTACTTCCGTATTGCCATTGTAGGTGGCACTTAGTGCCAATCGATGTGCAGTGAAAAAAATAAATTCACTACTATCTAGTGGTGACGGTGTATATATTACATCAGTTAAGCACAATTTCAATCTTTCACCGTCGGCTATTCCCTACCCGCTTGTCATCTTAAGAAGATCAGTGAAGAAATGCTGGCAATATCAGTGCATGCATGTTTCAACTTCCACTGCAAAGGTAAACACTTGTGTGAGTTATGTTGCATTTTAAGAAGAGTTTCATGAAGTCAGATTTCGCTTTTGCTCAGGCAGAGCAGCAACTGCGTCCCATGCTCTTAACCTCAAAATGTTTAGTTTGATACTGTCTGTGCTACTATTTTCTTCACATTGTTGTTTTTCCTCGCCAACTTTATAAGCTCGCAAGTTTTCCACATATATTTACAGTTACATCGTGCTGACATTTACAGGGCAGGGGGTTTATGCTAACCTAGAAAATCGTGTCTCTATTTCACACATAAGTAGAAAAGTTTTCTTCTTGCAATGAACCACAAAAAATGCCCATAGAACAGAACTACAAATTGTCGCCATATTCCTCAAATATTCGGACAGTGCTGGTCGTCATTGTGGTCTCTGAAACTGGTGGTTGCGAAGTTGTAGTTTTTTTGGAAGTAGTACCCACTACTGAAACACTTGTAGAAGTTTTGGAAGCAGTACTAATTGCTGGAAGGGTTGAAGTTGTAGATGTTTTGGAAGCAGTACTCATGGATGGAACAGTTGAAAAGGTTTTGGAAGCAGTACTCATAGCTGAAACACTTGCAGAAGTTCTGGAAGCAGTACTCACGGCTGGAACGCTTGAAGATGTTTTGGAAGCAGTACTCATGGCTGGAACAGTTGAAGAAGTTGTAGATGCTTTGGAAGGAGTACTCATTGTTGAAACACTGTTAGATGTTTTGGAAGCAGTACTCACAGCTGGAACAGTTGTAGATGTTTTGGAAGCAGTACTCATTGCTGAAACACTTGTAGAAGTCGAAGCAGAACTCATTTTATTGGATAGGGTTGTGAGAAGCGAAGTGGTTGTTGGTGCCATTGAAGAGCTTTGTTGCTTTGATGTTGTGCTTGCAGTTGCGGGCGAGGTTGTCACAGCAACGGAACTCTCCATTGACGTTGTTGATTGTTCAGATTTAGGCGTCGTTGAAGTAGAAGGATAAAGTTTAGTTGTGGACTGTAACATCCCCGCTGTAATCGGTTCTAAATCTGGTATGGGAAGGGGTGGTACAAATGACACATTGCAGAAGCTAATTTTAGCTCCATGGCAATGGTGCCAGGGGTGCCAGTGATGCCAAGGGTGCCAATGGTGCCATGGATGCCAGTGGTGTCCAAGAGCAGCCCTCTGCAATACTTTTGGTATTGGCATTTGCTGAAAAATGAAAACAAAAGAAACTAATATTAGGATATTTCTGGAATTGCAAGAAAAACTACCAGAATAAGAACAATAGGCTTTCAGTGCGGGTCGAGGAAACATCTGGGGGATCTCGAATATGCAGATGACATTTGCCTGTTAGTACAAAGGTTCCAAGATATGGAAACGAAATTAATGAAGAAGCAAAGAAAGTTGGATTAAAAATAAATTCCAAAGAGAGAGAGAGAGAGAGAGAGAGAGAGAGAGGGAGACAGAGAGAATAGATGGTAGTTCCCAACAAAATAAAAAATTTAAAGTGCATGACGAAGGCATAAAAGAGGTACATTAGTGCAAATAAAAAGAGAAAATGGGATTGGATAGGCAATATGCTCAGGAAAGCAGTAGGTGCCATAAAAAAGGATTGGAATCCCCAAGGAGCAAGGGAAAGAGGAGATGCAGAATGACACGGAGAAGAACCATAGAGGAGGAGAGTAAGAAGAGTTGTAAGAGCTGGAGGGAGGTGAAATGGCTAGCTGTAAATTTCCTTGATATGTTCAACGTTCACGGGCCCTTTTGGCCAGTACTGAACTTGCTGAATGCAATCCAATCCAATTTAATCTAATCTAGTGATTCAACATCTACCCTATTTAGATGCACCGTGCTTCCCCTCTAAACTCGACGAGACATGCTAACAGGGTCGGTAGCACATTTTGACTTGTGAACGCTTTAAACAGCTTCTGCGCATGCGCAACTAGTATGATGGAATTGGCTTATAGGGCCAAATACATACCAGTCGTGCAAATTTGAAGAAGTGCACTAGCATTCGAAGCTTCTTCCGCGCTCTGCTTCTATACTATCATGCCACTGCGTGGCAGCACACTAAGGCAGGAATAGTCACTGCATTACAAGTGGGTAACATGCGGAAGCACTACAATTTAAGTTACACATTAGAGTATACAGTAGATGCTATCTCACACCTTAAAGACTCTCTGACTAAAATTTGTGAACACCCATAATGTATACTCACGAGCCGCTGCTGAATAAACGTCTTAAACGTAAGTAGTATCAAAAGAGTCACTAATGAACAGATGTTTATCGCATAAGATTTGAAAGTGCTTTCGTAAATCAAACACAATGTGCATGTAACCAAACCGCTACTACAACACAATGCGCGACTGTCTTAAAGAGTGGCAAAGTCTACGTATGGAAGAAGGAGGTAAATCCGACCCTCTCTTTCGCAAACGTTGGATATCGCTGCTTTCTCTTCTCACTTCTACGTAACACATTCGCATCTGTTTCTCTTCTCACTCTTCTACAAACAATTCATACATTTCTCTATATTATGCAAATAGAAATGCACCGTATTGCATTTACACTATACTCAGAAGAGAGGAAAAACTACAAAAGACTAATAGAAGAGAAGAAAAAAAAACAATACATAGAGAGAGTGAGGGGGGGGGGCGAAAAGAGAAGCGAATGAAGCAGCGAAAGACCCATACATAGCATTAAGACCAAGAAGACAGACTCATACAGCAAAATAGACATGAAGAAATGGGAAGACCACTTCAGTAAGATACTGAACAAATGAGGAATCCAAACATCTCCAAGGAAAGAGAAAGAACATCAAGCAAAAGAAATATGGGAACCTCTAAATGAAGATGTAAAGCAAGTAATAAAAATATTGAAAAGATCCGAAAGCGGCTCTCCAACACATAAACACATCTCATTCGCTACGGAGCAGAACACTTCCTCTTTGACAAACATAGTAATAGTTCTGGAATAGACAGTTCATTAATATCAACCGTAATTAAACAGAACTTACCGGAATCATGGCTGGATATTTCACCTTTGCCTTCACGAGCACTTCCATCACTGAAACATAAAATATGTATTTAGCTACTGGAATAAAACCAACGTAATGGACAAATTAAAGACAAGTGAAGCGAAGTAATCAAAAGACTATACATAATAAAACGGCTCATGTGCACAGTCACATGACCTTCTCTATTCACTTTTATAGGTACAAACCATTTTTACAAATATTTATTCTTCTATCTACTTCAGGTTAATTGAAGTAAACATTTGTAGAAATTGTGTTATTACACCTTTCTTTGTAGGTACAATGGGAATAGGAAAGTACTAGGTTTAAGCCTAGTAAAAGAAGCCTGGGAAAGAAGGAACTCAAGGTGTGAATTTACCCTCCCTCTCGTCCCCACTACTGTCTTTCAACAGCCTGGCAGAGCCACATAAACCGGTTGTTTCTGGCTATAGTCGCGTGGCAGTGTAAACAGAACAGTGGTGGCTGCATATGCGGCATGAGTGAACGACGAAGATTTAATCGGGCCAGGGAGAACGAGTAATTATTTGTTCATTTTCTCTTGACATAGACGAAACCACTGATATTAAAGATCCATTTACTTATATATCCAGCGTCCAAAGCGTGAATTTCCGGACAGGGTTTCCTGTTTGAAAACCGATCGGTTTGACATCATGCGCAACATAATAAGCATTGTCGGTGTTTTTCGGTTTGTTTGTTTTGACACCCAGTATCTGTCTAGTAAGAATTTTGTCTATCTCTTACAGTTTGCCAGTTACACAAAAGTCATCAAGAGTAAACAACTCTACAAGGTTTTGAACAATTCAAGATGTACTTTTCATTTGTAAAAAAAAATCTTAAAATAACGGTAACTTAACCAAAATCGTTAGCCGTTTTTGAGAAATCTTTACTTCAAATGTTTCACATAAAGGGTAGTTTGGGGTGTGTATCGTATTGTATCGTATCGCACCCTTGGAGGACGCTGAACATAAACTCCAAGTACGATTTTCGTTTTTGAGTTATGCTAGTTCTGGAAATGCTTTTTGAACTCGGGGATTCTCAAACCAATTTTAGGTGGAATAGAATACTTCCTCTAGCTACTGCAAATATGAAGCAGAAGAAGTAAAAATAACGAGACAAAATTTTATTAACTTCGCTGTGACGCTGTTAAGCAATAATGTTCATTTGTTTAAATTTTTGTATCCAGCTTGATGCCTGATGTGTCTCAGCTGTTGAAGTTTTTATTTTGAAGATCTTGGATCTCAGGGTATGCGTGGGTGTTATTTGTAAACTGTATATTGCAGTATAAAAATTTCTGTAGCTTTCATTGTAGTTGGAGTAAGTGTACACCTCATTTTTATTAAGGCTATTGTATACCTGTCTCCGTTATCGCTCCATTTAATGGGGAAAACTACTGTGTGTGTGAAGGTGTTCGCTGGGAATTACAGTATTGCATAGCTTTGATGCGCTAATGTGCTCGATACATCCATCTCTGTGATATTACCATAGCAGTTAACTTAGACTTCAAATGAGATAATTTGAACAACTGTTTATCTCAACCAACACGAAGAAGATATAGGAATAAGAGTTTGTAATAATGGTTAGTACAAGAGTAGAGAAAGTCATGTGAGTGCAACACATCAGATTTTTTAAACTTGTATCTCTTGTTACCTTTGTAACAAATTAAAGGATGGAAATCTTAATACAGTGGGTAGTTTTTCTTAAAAAAATTAATACCGCAAAGTGTAAAAATGTGATACAGTACATTACTATAGTATTTTTTTAAAAAAACAGCTATTACCAATGTTTAAATTCCAAACGGATATTTTAGTACCCATATTCTGAACTATATTGGAAAAAAATTATAGATCTTTAGGTAGATTTTTGTGTGAGAAAATAGATTTTGAATACAGAAAGTAACAAAAAAATCGTTTGCAGGAAAAACAAGTTGAAAGCTGAAATGGAAGGTGTGGACATGCCCATTTAAGCGCACCACTTAAAAAATGGCATCCAAAATATATGTTCCCCCGTCCCTAGGAGATTAAAACTTCGCAGATATATTCTTCAAGCTGTCGTGGATTTATTGCAATCTACTTTTTTGATCAAACAGGCTAATATATCACCTCGGTGTTCCGTTAACAAAAACATAAGACAGTGCAAAATAATACAAGCAAAGAACTTACCAAGAATAATGCACAAAAGCCGCATAGCGGAACAAAACACAGTCATGTTTCCTGTTACAAAGCTGTAACTTAAGTGTGCATTCTTATTCTCTCTTAAATACAATTAAAACACTTAAAGTTGAGGGCAAATTATCTGAAATCCCCACTAAAACTACGTTCGGTTAGTAAGAAGGTCGCTGTATGCTATAAAACAGTTGAAGGACAGCGCGTTAAGTGACATTAAGCACACGTTAATGGATCGACGTACTTAAGCACTGTAAGTTTTCACCACCTCAACCACTTTATCACAATATTACGGTAACCTTGCACGTGTGTTGTACGTACTTCCAACCATTTTTATGTCATTGTTGTCAACAACGATCTCGTTACCTGCCTAGGTCAGGTAACACAGTTGCGGTTTATAGTGGACACAGTTTATCGGTGGTTCAACATGGCAGACAGCACACTAACCTCAAATATCACAATGTTAAAGTAACAAGCTTTCAAACAATGATAATACTTGAACATCGTTGCCACACAACACATGATGAACCCTCTCATCTTCAGCAAATCTTGTTCTGCTATAACAATTTTGGATAAACTCACTTCCGAACTCTAAATATCGTAATATATAAGCTTCTCTGAAACGCATCCATAAAGAAGGACTTCTGTGGCAACATAACAGACACAATAACACCAGCTATGGCCGTAGCTTTACCATGGTTATATGTTACGAACAGTTGGCGACACTGATGTAACATAACGGATGGAATATCGCTAAATATAACCAGACTGCACCATAATGGGAAAAATGTCAAGGTTGTTTTTAGGGTATCTCAATAAGCTGTGCCTACTATACCTGAGATAACGCCTGGTGCCATTCGGAGTTTGCAACTCATTCGGTGCCTCCTACTCACCAAGCAAAACACTAATACAACAAATGCAAGCTATTGAAATTGAGTCTTTATTACTTTCTCTATAACTTGAAAATATTGCATTAAGTATAGAGATATAACCCTATCAACTTAACGTACAAAATATATACGAAAATAATAACAGATTAAATATAATCACTGAAACGTTATTCTCAGGCGAACAAAATGGTTTGCGACATATATACCATTCATAGATTACCAAAGATCCTTTGACACAGTAAACAGAACAAAACTATGGGAAACTTTAAAGCATAGCAGAATTCCTCAACGTTTATCTTATGGAATGTTGAAAGTATGTATAAAGATACGAAGATAAATATAAAAGTCTGATGTGTTGCACTCACATGACTTTCTCTACTCTTGTAGTAACTATTCTTACAAACTCTTATTCCTATATCTTCTTCGTGTTAGTTGATATAAACATTTGTAGAAATTATCTTATTGCTTATTTCCTTGTAGGTACAAGAGAAATATGGGAATACAGCTGAGTTTGAGCGATAGTCAAATGTTTTAAAGCTTTGAGATTCTGTTTTCTTTGCACACCTAACATATAAAAATGAATAACGATGTTAGATTTTCCAAAACCCACAAAAAAGTATGTTGTAAATTTGCGGGCAAGAGTTCCTATTTGAAAACAAATGAGTTTGTTGTCCCGCGCAACATATTAAAAATTGTCGCTGTTTTTTTGAGACATGCAGTATACCAGGTGAGTCAGCCGCCCATTATGTTTTTGGAAGGTAGGCCACCCATGAAACGGCATGTGCACCGTAATCCAGTTTTGCGCTTACTAAACGTATTACTTGACGTTCTAAGAGAGAGGAACACCATGAGAATCTTGTAGGCCGTGCCAATGTATGTATGCCTGCTACTTGTTTCTTTTTTTTTAGGTTAGAAACCGCAACACAGCATTTAAATATCATTTCATGGACTATATCATCCTTTAATTCGTGAAAGTGTTAATAAATGCAACTCATGATAGTCAAATTCTCTAGATAATTTGGCAAAATATTTTTATGGTTCGGGAAGCAAGAAAATTCTGCACTGGGATGATGGATGTTAGTGTTTAGTGTTTACCTCATGTGGAAAGGTTGCATACCTGTAATAAAGTTCAATGCAGGAGAGCGCCAAATGTATACAACTTTCGTAAGACGGTCTGCGAGGTCATTGTGGCAAGTCGAGCGATAGCCTTGAGGCAGCTTCCTAGAATCCGTGGAGTTGTTGTACAGCATACGTCACACACATTCAGAAAGCAAGAGCGGGTAATAACCTAATAGCTAATAAGGAGAAATTGGCATCTGAGGTCCAGGAAAAGTGGCGCAGTACAAATCTGAACAGTAAATCCCCTAGCGATGTTTTGTGTATATAAAACAGGACCCAGGCTCTCTGGGATTATACTGAAGCCTTTGCTGAAGCATAACAAACCATCAACATGAAGGGTTACATCGTAGCAGCTATGCTCCTGGTTGCCATTGTGATGATGCAGGTAAACAAACTTTCTTGAAACATTTATTAAAAGTTTCAAAAATGTCTATGCGTGTGTGTCTTAAGAAACCATCTCATGAAGTTTTGGTGATAATTAGAAGTTGATCGGTCAAACATTTTAACGGTAGGAGCATTATAAATAGTGAAAAATATTGAAAGCATTTTTGAGAACGAACTTTAAAATTGGAATGTGCATTACAGTTGTGTGTAAGAGTATTTAAAAGACTGCACTCGGTGATAAATATTGCCTATATTAGGAAATGAAACGCACAAAATGAAAATATAGAGTATAAATATAGTAAACATATTTTCATCGAAATTAACAGATATATTATCTCAAATACATAAGAAAGTTGATTTCATTTACATTTGTGTAATATTGCTACTAATGCAAAACTTTTGATTGCAGGTGCTGACAACTGCTGAAGCCAAACCAAGAAGTGAGTCACATATTTATGAACATTTCGAAGTAAACTTATTTCAAGTAACGTTTGGTTTGCAATTTATTAATTATTGCTTTCTGTACTACGCACATAGTGAGTAGATATCAAAATTTTCATCCGAAAGACATTTTTGGGGCCGCTTGAATCCAAAACCAGGAGTTTAAGAAAAATATCTGATGTGCTACATTCACATGACTTTTTCTGCTTATTTTTGTACAAAATATTTTTTAAAATGTTATTTCTGAATGTAGTTCGTGTTAATAGAGATAAACATTTGCAGAAATTATGTTATTGTTAATATTCTTGTAGGTGCAAGGAGAATATGGAAATACAGTAGGCTTTAAGTAATAGTCGCTATGTAACGGCCTGCAAATTCGGTTATCTCCGTCCTCAAACTCAGCATTCAAATTCTTCACATTTTAATTATTAGCTAAAAGCGTAAGAAAGAAAGAAGAACAAAATTGTGTTTATTATAATGGTATTATTTTCTACATTCCAGTTTGCTGCACACTGCACCCTAAGACAGGACAAATGAACTGCCGAGGTTGCTGATCGCACCCTACAAATGACTATCGCATGAAGAAACGTCACGACCATCAGAGAAACCTGCAGACGAAGCACAAACAACGGAGAAACTTAAATCCTATACCTTTTTACGTCGTACTGGAATACAAAATCTCTCTGTTGGATTTATCTTACGCTCAAAAACAGAAGAGTATTAATACATTATAATCACAATGTTCACTAAAATGTGCTAAAATCTGTGATGTGTGTATTTCTGAATACCTATTTATATAAACCAGAAATGTACTCAAGTATTTGTATATAACTGCTCCCACCATGACTATTTGTAATAAAACCTAATATTTTAAAGTGAATTACTTGTTACTTTTATTTCCATTTTGTTTTCCTTTCTCACAGCTCTAATATTATATTCTCAGGAAGAGCTGATACCGAAATTCTAGATCCTTAAAAAATTCCGATGTGCTGCACTCACATGACTTTCTCTACTCTTGTACCAACCATTCTTACAAACTTTTATTCCTATATCTTCTTCATGTTAGTTGAAATAAACATCTGTACAAATTTCCTTGTAGCTACAAGGGTATTTTAGAATACAGTAGGCTTTGAGCGATAGTCAAATCTTTGAGTTTCCGTTCTCTTTGCACGGTTAACATATAAAAAGATGAACAACGATGTTACATTTGACGAAAGTTAAGTTTTCGAAGCTGTCACAAATAACATGGAATGTCTCTGAAATGGTTCACTCTACAAAAAAAAAATATTTGGATATAATTTGTGTATTTTAGCGCGATCTACATTTTTTGTATACTACGAGTTATTCAAAACTCATCCAGAGTAAACAAGACTACATAGGTTATAGCCAGAAAATTAAAAATATACGTTTCATTTGTCATACACATATCTTAAACATATGACATTTTAATCAAAATCGTTAGTCATTTTCAAAGAAATAAAAATTTTCGAAAAATGTTCCACGTAAAGGGTAGCTTAGGGTGGGCAGTTTTCTTCAAAATCTTCGTGTCGCATCCTTGAAATATATTAAATTTAAATACCAACTTTGCTTTTTAACAGACCTTTCGTTTTTGAGTTATGCTGCCCAAAGAATGAGACACATACACAGACACGCGCGGACCTTTTTCTAAAAATGCATTCTTTTTGGATTCTGGGGGCTTCAAAACATATATTTCCGGTGAAATATCGACATCGAAGTTTTGGGTGGAATACAATACCAGTAGAGAAAATAATTAATCATTTAATAGTAATAACAATAATGATAATAATTAATAATAACAATTTTAAATTAATAATAGTGAATGAATAAAGGGAACATAAAATGCAGTAGTCTCGTGCTGGAGTATTTCCAACTAGAGAACGAAACTAGTGTGTCGAAGGGAACAGATATAAAATTTGTTGGAACATTGACGTACGTTAAAACTAATGAGCACAAAATGATCATCGTGTTACTTGACTGTTGAATTATACAATAATACGCGTATATTGCTCGGCAACACCTCAAGTGTAAAGAGTGAAAGTTTGATGCTTTATTATGACATAATCAGAATTCATATCTTCCTTTCTAAACGCATACCCAGGGAGAGAGAACCATCATAGCTTTTATCGGCGGCAAAGGGCTGATTCAAAGGACATTGTGGTACGAGCGCCTGGGCTCGCTATAGCGTAACTGGGTAAGGCGTGTTCGTACAAACCTCCAGTGGTAGGCTAACATTAGTTCGAATCCCACTTAACATTCTTTTTTTTTATTTCCCTTTTTCTTCTTTCTTTCTTAACGGGAACATTATTTATATAACCCGTGTGAAATATAAGGTTGTACAAACTAATGTAATCTATTTCTTAGGGTACTTTTTATTCGGCATAGCGTTGTAAGTTTTCCCACCATCTTCTGAATGCTGCAGTACGACTGCAATTTTAAACTGAATGCTTTATCAGATATTAACTGCAATTGCTGAAAATAGAGCAGGCATCACGCGTACTTCAACTGTCAATTCATGCGCCAAGAGGTGGTTATGTGAAATGTGAGGGTCG
This sequence comes from Tenodera sinensis, assembly GCA_030765045.1. Classification (NCBI taxonomy): domain Eukaryota; kingdom Metazoa; phylum Arthropoda; class Insecta; order Mantodea; family Mantidae; genus Tenodera; species Tenodera sinensis. The sequence continues at coordinate 128,849,914 of CM060970.1, forward strand.
GTCTGGGTGGCTCAGTTGGTTAGACGCTGGCCTACTGATCCTAAGGTCGCGGGTTCAAATCCGGCCCAGGCCGATGGTTTTTTTATGTGCTTAAAAAGGACAGCTCCATGTCGGTAGATTTACTGACATGTAAAAGAACTCCTGCGGGACGAAATTGCTGCATACTAGTGATAAGAGCTTCACGGGTGATCAGCCGTGTTAAATTTAAGAAGGTCGAGCTTTCGGCCATTATACTCTCCACTTCACTAACGTTCGCCGTGAAAGCTTCAAATCTTACATGCTGCATACTAGCGACCCTGATGTGATCCTGGCAATTAACAGCGTCATTAAAAATTAATAGCTGAAACGCGAGATCTCAGTTTAGATTTTGCTATGTTCATCAGAGCAAAAAAGTATCGTAGTAGTAGTAGTCGTCGTCGTAGTAATAGCCGTGGTAGTAGTAGTAGTTATAATATTCGTAGTAGTAGTCGTAGTAATCGTGCATTATAAAACGAACTATTTTGGGGAATTTGGTGAATATTCTGACACTACCAGTCTTTTTCTAAAAAAATGCTCTTTGTTTATTCAGGGGGCCTCAAAGCATATATTTCCGGCGAAATATCGACATTGAATTTTTGGGTGGAATATAATACTTCGTGGTAGAGAAAATAAAAATAATTTATAAAATGCAGTTAAAAATACTACAGATGTTAAAGATATCAACGATTATTATACTAAATCTGTTATGAGGAAACGCCCTTCCATTAATTTCCGCCTGTAAGATATTTTGTTTTCAGGGAAACTATGTGGAAGTGGGTTGGATACATTTACTTTTCCTGTAAACAACGTTATGAAAAGGCGCTAGATGGTAGCAAAATCGCGCTTGCGACAGTGCCATCTGGTACGCCAGGCAGCTAAACAGGTGGACATTAACATCAAACGCTCAACTGTTTGCGTCCAAGATCTGAACTACTTCAAAGTATTTCGTGTATAGATGGCAGCACAAAGCTTTAGTTGTAGCAAGTTTTGTAAAAGATGTAATAATAAAGCGTGCACAGAGAAATATTAGCAAAATTATATATTTTTATCTGTAGTTTTATGTTTTGAACGACCAGTAATGTTCAATAAGTTAAATTCTTATTAGTATGCAAATTATTATTAAACGTATGAAGGCATCTCGTCCTTAAAGACTGCATATTGATGTATAAGCTCCCAATGGGGGAACGCCTTTGTATCAGTCGGCGGAGAACTTCCAGATCTACAAGAAGAAGAAATCGTCGCAGCAAAGAAGCTGCCACCGTTGGATTAGATCGTCGCAGCAAAGAAGCTGCCACCGTTGGATATATGGTCGAGGTAGTAATACTGAGACCTTACGGTTCGAGCATTGCCGTGGCGTAAGCCAAAGCTCTACGGTTTGAGCATTACCGTGGCCTAAGCCAAAGCTCATAAAGCGCTTGCGCTGAGTACCCGCATGACCAGGAGGAACACGGTTATAGCGAGCAATCGAAAGGTTAGCTCACGCGCCTCTATGAGGTCCGGCCCTCTGTTCCTTCTGTTCCCTCAGTCCAACGGTTCGAGCATTACCGGGGCGTAAGCCAAAGCTCAGTATGGCGCTTGCGCTGAAGTACCCGCATGACCAGGAGGAACACGGTTATAGCGAGCAATCGAAAGGTTAGCTCACGCGCCTCTCTGAGGTCCGGCCCTCTGTTCCTTCTGTTCCCTTAGTCCTACGGTTCGAGCATTACCGTGGCGTAAGCCAAAGCTCATATAGCGCTTGCGCTAAGGTAAGGTACTATGCAGTATAGACGAGTAGGGGAACATGGTTATAGCGAGCAATCGTAAGATTAGCTCAAGCGCCTTTCGGGGTCCGGCCCTCTGTTCCCTGTGCTTTTCAGCGCTCGCTAGCTGTTCTTTTACTCTACTCTTCATTTCCTCTTTGTCTATCTAGTTTTAAACACATGACACTTAAACAGACATCCTTTTTCTATTACTCTATTCTTAATTTCCTCTTTGTCTATCTAGTTTTAAACACTTCGACTTTTGAACAGACACCTCTTCTTACATACTTGACGAAATGGCAGGGAACTCTAAGGAATCTACTACGACTGAGACTACCAGGACGCTACGAAGTAGAGCCAACAAATCTTCAGAAAAGCTCTCCACCCCACATCCGGACACTTCAAGAATTCTCCAAACCCCCACATAACCTCCCACAGATACACTAACAGAGAAGAGGTTCGACCCACCGCCAGTCTTTATCCACAAGAGCCAGGCTCAACACATTTACTTACAGGGGACTTTAAGAAAACCCACAATAGCATACACATACCCATTATAGCAGCTAGAAACTCCGGTGACTTTGTAGTCAAGGTGTTCTGCCTAAGTGACTACCAGATTTTGGTAGAATATGCCAGGTCTAAGGGGTACAGTTTTATCTTCTCCCCCCACCGCAAGGAAAGAAAGATTCCAAAATAACCGGGGACGCTGTTTTAGAAGAACAGAACTTGATCACGAACAACTCGCATTTTTCAGGAGCTACATTCACCAGAAACAGGACACACTAGTACTAATTCACTTCCTCTCTCATGCTGACAACTCTTCATGAACATCGCCATGGTTTAACTTAAAAAGTTAATATTTTCTGGAACTGCCGAGGAGTACGCAGAAACAAAGATTTTTGTGGAAACTTTCTGCAAACTTGTTACGTGTGACACTTTTAAACGAAACCCATTTAGACGGCACTGAGACGGCAATAGCCCTGCAATCATCAATTAGTCACTGTCAAGTTCATGTCCCGGTACTTAACCGTTTAGAAGCCACCGCGATAAAAATGACAACGTTCTATGTTGTAATCACACCAGCACTGTCTAAAATCCACCGGGGGAAATTTACACTGAGGATGTCGATAAAATTGTGCGTTTACATAGAAAAATCTTAGCGGCTGGGAAGATAGAGTGCAAGCATCAGCTATGGCACAGTATAAACTCATATCCGCAAGGGACAAAATTACTGAACTACGCAACCGCTAGCTCTCTTGTGATTAAGGCCAGAAGAGCTGACACACATCATTCAAGTTAACAATAATGCACTTGAGTTACTAGATATCGTGAAACAATATTTCTTCTTCCTGACAAGGTTTAGGCCTTCAGACCTGTTCCGAGGCTAAATAAATTGGTCGCTCCATTTTCTCCGTTGTCGTCCAATGTTTCTCTGTCCAGAAGGTCTGTAAAATAAAGCTTGCCGTGGGTATCTCGAAGGGGACATCCTTAGAACATGGTCTTTCCGCTTTTTCTGATATTGTTGAATCTCTTCAATTATATTTTCTTCCATAAGTTGTGCTCGTATATCAGTATTTCTCATTCTGCCCCATCTTATTACTCCCAATTATGGTCGTAAAACTCATTTGGGCTGCTTCTAATCTGGATTTTTCCCTAGATCGTAGGACCCATGTTTCGCAAGATTACTTTAGTGCCGGTTTGGACACAATATTATGTAATCTTTTACTTCTTTTCTCATACTTCTACCGAAGTGTCTTTTAATGCATCCATGTAGTTTATTGTAGGTTTCTATATTTTCCTCTATCTGCTTTTGTGTTCCAAATTGATATTTTAAATGTTGATACTTGTTCGGTTATATCTTCCTCGGTAACGATTTTTATTCTTTTTGTTCTCCTCCTATCATTGCCATTGCCTTTTATTTCCCGAAATTTTCATGTTATGTTTTTCCCTACTTCATTTAGGTGTTTGACTGCTTTTTGTAATTGTTTCATTCTCGGCTAGCAATACCTGATCATCTGCAAATATTATGGTGTCAATATTAGTATTATTAAAAATTATTCCTTTGAATTTGTATTTTATTCTCCATTCTTCAATTATTTTATTTAAATATAGGTCGAACAGTATTGGTGACAATCCGCAGCCCTGCCTTAATCCTTTGTTAACATGCGCCCTTTCCTTGTTGATTGATATTGTTTTATTATACAATGATTTAATAGCATTAATCAAGTTGGCTGGTATTTTATATTCTTCCATGATTTTCCATAACTTATTTCGTTGTACTCTGTCATAAGCTTTGTAATCTAGAAACAGTAGGTAACTATATTCAGACCTTTTCTCTAAGATCTGTTTTATAGTAAATATGGCATCAATACAAGACCTTCCCTTCCTGAAACCGTTTTGCTCTTCTCCTGAAATTTGGCTCTTGGATATAATTTCTTTTTTAGCACTGCTGAATATAACTTATACGCCGTTGTTAGTAAGACGATACCTCTATAATTTCCACATTTATGTCTGCTCCCTTTTTTTCTGTATGTTTATTACATTAGCCGTGCACCATTCTTCGGGAATTTTTCCTTCTTTCCAGATTAGATAGAGTTGTAGTAGCCTGTTCCTCAGCTTTTTTCCCGCCATAATTCCATGTTGATGTTGTCGCAGCCTGGAGCTTTTCTATTTTTTGCTTCTTTCAGGGCTTCTAGTTCTTTCATTGTTTTGTTTTGTTCGTCCAGACATTGTGTAGTGGTTACTCTTCCTCTTCATCAAATAGTACATCTGTGTAATATTGTGTCCATTGTTTTCCTGTTAATACAATTTTTGCACGGTCATTTTCTTCCTCTTTGAGGTTCTTGAACACTGAACCCAAATCGTTTGGCTCACGTCACGTTCTATTCGGCTTACAAATTGGTTCCAGCTAATATTCCTTTTAATATTAAATTTAGTGTTCCACATAACGTCGGATCATAAAATATGATTTGAAGCTTTCCTGGCGCCATGTTCAATATACTCTCGGGCTTCGAGTCAGGTGTAGTGATAAAGACAATCGACGTTTCGGTAGTGTACATCTCTCCCATCTTCAGGATGAATGACCAGCAATACGCAACAGCTTTGCGCTGGTTAGAGAGCACATTCACAACACGTTACACTCTCGACTCGATTGACCGCCGACTGCCGGATTCCTTCTGGCAGTTATCTTCGAGACTCTCGGATATGGTGGACCTCTCTACCTTTGCACAAGGTCACGCTACACTTCTTCGGAGCACCAAGAAACAGACATGGAAGTTCGACTCGTTCGTGCATTCCAAGGAGGCCGTGCCTCCCCTACCGTCCAACCGGGTCATAGTCCACCTCACGAACTTGAATTTAGAGGAAGCCACTACCTCCAAGCTGTCCAAAGGCCTAAACTTTGCGCAAACACCCAGAATTCTTCCAGTGACGAAAGCTGTGCACTTAGAGATTGCCGAATGACAAGAACTTGGTCGTCTTACCGGCGGGTAAAGGGAATGCAACTGTGGTCCTCCTCACAGTTCAGTACATAGAGAAAATGGAGCAGCTCTTAGACGATCCAACCTACAGAAACCTCGGGAAGGATCCTACCACCTCCATTGAGCGACGGATCACTGAACTAATTAGAAGATCCAGTCTTTCTCCAGAAACCAAGAACTTTATATCGCCGTCGGGATCCATGCCTCCTAGAATGTATGGGCTCCCCAAGATAAACAAAATGGACGTCCCTTTACGCCCCATTGTTGACGCCACGGGCAGCCCTACATACCGGCTGGCACGCCACCTAGCGGATCTGTTGCAACCTCTGGTAGGGGATTGCCCACACCACGTGACGAACTCCCCACAGTTCATACAGTCCTTGGACAACATCACTACTGGTCCTTCTGATCTCGTCAGCTTCGACGTGGTATCTCTTTTTATAAGGGTACCGCTACAAGAAACCATTCAGCTTCTGAAGGAACACTTTCCGGCCGACATCGAGCTCTTCCGGCACACTAACGTCCACTTTCTTCCTGTTTCGTGGCAGAGCTGCAGCACCTGAGGCACACATTCTCGCAAAACACATCAGAACCATCCACAAGCCACCTTTGAAGATCCAACACCTAGTGAGGCCGGTAAAGGACAAAGTGCACCTTAATGTACCAGGGGTACACCGTATCCCCTGTGAATGCGGGACGCCATACATAGGGCAAACCGGCAGGACCATTTCCACCAGAGTCAAGGAGCACGAACGGTCCGTACGATTAAAGCAGCCTGACAAGTCAGGGCTGGCGGAGCACTGCTTTGAAAAAGACCACGGAGCTAACTTCAAAGAAACGACCATTGTGGCAAAATGTATCGGTTTATGGGAACGGAGGGTTAAGGCTCTGTCCATCGCCTCTGACAAGAGTACACTGAACCGGGACGCTGGATTGCAGTTCAGTCCATCTTGGAAACCAGCCTTAAAATCGACCTACTCAGAACAGATTCCAACGAAGCGATGAACTACCTCCACACTAGACTGGGTTTTTTCTACTCGGTACGTACTGGCTGACAGTATATAAACTGATCCCTTCACTCTTGCTAGACAATTCATCCTGAAGATGGGAGAGATGTGCACTCCCGAAACGTCGATGTCTTCATCACTACACCTGGCTCGAAGCCCGAGAGATTCTTGAATATAACGTCGTATCATTACCCAGGGCTTACGAAAATTAAATTGTTAGGTTCAAACCAGAAGCATCTACGTTAAACTGTAATTGGGTAAATTGGGACGACTTCAGAAATACAGTCGAAAACTATCTACCTGACACTCAAATAAACTCGGCTCTAACGCATTACCAAGAGACAGAAAAATCGTAACTCGCGACAGCAAATTGTGTCCAAACTTAGATACAGGCCAGGACTAAAGTCCGGTATCCCACTGACAGCTCTTGTACCAAAACTGCAATTGGTTATGCCGCAAATCACAAAAGACCAGGAATCCAATTCACCAACAAGATTACTTGGTGCCAAGGAGCGAAAAAACCGCCCAAACTAGCTCTTAGAGCAGGCGCGCGGTGTATTTTCTACACATTACACTACATCCCATTTGTTGCTATTACTTTACTGTTTATTCCGCTAATTAACATCACATAATTAAACTGATCGTAAGTAATGTTATGTAATGCCTAACATCAGTTCCATGCAATACACTCTAATTGGCTACATTACATTAGTAGAACTAGGTACAGGAAATTAAACATCTGCTTCGGGTGAACGCATACTGCAGTTTTCACAGAGAACTGCAGTTTGAGAATTATTTTTGCAAACAAAACGGTTACATGATATACAATCTTATTGTTATGGAGCTATTTTTTGCCCTTCCACAAATTCATCTACCTTTTTCTTCTTTGATTGCTCTTCTGCGTATGTCTTCGGCTTTGTGGCGACACATACGTGCTAACATCAGCTGGCAAACTTAGTATGCCAGATCTTTCTATAATATGTGTCTTCATTATTAGGAAAGCAAGGTTCTTCAGAAAAACTACCAGGATGTTTCTCATCCTTATCATTTGCTTGAAACAGCACTTGCATTGATGCCAGCCACGTTCAGGAATTCGTACCACAAAACCATGGTCCATCTTGTCATTCGTGTTGCTGAATATTACACACTTGGTCAATAATATCAACCTCACTTTTTGTCATATAATGTAGTATAATGTGAGGTTTCTTTGTGTCCTCATCTACTAATCCGTCAGTGTGCATCGTGGAGATGAATGCAACAGCTCTGTTCCGCTTAGGTACATATGATACCATGGTAATATCTATCTGGAATCCAAAAATTACCAGTTTCTCTGTACTTACTGGGCAAAAACAACCGCGATTTCTTTTATTCTTTTTCGTGGTTCCTATACAAGTGATTTTTTCTTGCAGCAGATGCAGCGCCAGTGGATACCTACTATACCAATATCTACTGTCAAATTTCCATTTGTTCCCTTTATTGGCTCCGTTAGTCTACACACAAGATATCAAATGGCTTATTAAAAACACTAAATGGTCCTTCAGGCTATTCGCCAAAATACACTTTCGGCGAAGCAGTGCAGAATGACTTGGTAGCTTCACACAACGCAAATGTTTTGATGCCATATTTTGCTGGTTTGTACGGAATATATTCTAAGAAGCTAAGTCCTCTGAATACTTCTAGTTTCTCGTCAATGGTAACAAATTCCCAAGACTGATTACCCAAGCAGTTTACAAATGAATCCAGAAAGCTCCTAATTGCTGCTAACCTGTTGTGCATCTTATATACCTTGTATCTTTATCGTGAAATCTGACTCATCTAAAAAGTAATGGAAATCTCTTGTAACCAGTGCAAGACCTCAAAATAACCATTCCTGTTGAATGTTTTGACCAAAGTTCCAATGCCTTTGTGTGGCTTCTACTTTTGAGGTCAATCAAATACACAATACTGAGCACATTTCCTTTCTGTCTGTTAGCTTAAAATCCCTTTCCCTAGAATAACTTTTTTCTAGACTCTTTGAATAGAATTGTAAAACGCACAATTTCATCTATTCTGTCAATGTTATTTTACTGACTGATTAAATTTATTCCTCAATACCTTGTGCTACCACTTTAGGGACTGCAAAGATCTTGGGAGACACCAGACACCAGACACCAGACACCAGACACCAGACACCAGACACCAGACACCAGACACCAGACACCAGACACCAGACACCAGACACCAGACACCAGACACCAGACACCAGACACCAGACACCAGACACCAGACACCAGACACCAGACACCAGACACCAGACACCAGACACCAGACACCAGACACCAGACACCAGACACCAGACACCAGACACCAGACACCAGACACCAGACACCAGACACCAGACACCAGACACCAGACACCAGACACCAGACACCAGACACCAGACACCAGACACCAGACACCAGACACCAGACACCAGACACCAGACACCAGACACCAGACACCAGACACCAGACACCAGACACCAGACACCAGACACCAGACACCAGACACCAGACACCAGACACCAGACACCAGACACCAGACACCAGACACCAGACACCAGACACCAGACACCAGACACCAGACACCAGACACCAGACACCAGACACCAGACACCAGACACCAGACACCAGACACCAGACACCAGACACCAGACACCAGACACCAGACACCAGACACCAGACACCAGACACCAGACACCAGACACCAGACACCAGACACCAGACACCAGACACCAGACACCAGACACCAGACACCAGACACCAGACACCAGACACCAGACACCAGACACCAGACACCAGACACCAGACACCAGACACCAGACACCAGACACCAGACACCAGACACCAGACACCAGACACCAGACACCAGACACCAGACACCAGACACCAGACACCAGACACCAGACACCAGACACCAGACACCAGACACCAGACACCAGACACCAGACACCAGACACCAGACACCAGACACCAGACACCAGACACCAGACACCAGACACCAGACACCAGACACCAGACACCAGACACCAGACACCAGACACCAGACACCAGACACCAGACACCAGACACCAGACACCAGACACCAGACACCAGACACCAGACACCAGACACCAGACACCAGACACCAGACACCAGACACCAGACACCAGACACCAGACACCAGACACCAGACACCAGACACCAGACACCAGACACCAGACACCAGACACCAGACACCAGACACCAGACACCAGACACCAGACACCAGACACCAGACACCAGACACCAGACACCAGACACCAGACACCAGACACCAGACACCAGACACCAGACACCAGACACCAGACACCAGACACCAGACACCAGACACCAGACACCAGACACCAGACACCAGACACCAGACACCAGACACCAGACACCAGACACCAGACACCAGACACCAGACACCAGACACCAGACACCAGACACCAGACACCAGACACCAGACACCAGACACCAGACACCAGACACCAGACACCAGACACCAGACACCAGACACCAGACACCAGACACCAGACACCAGACACCAGACACCAGACACCAGACACCAGACACCAGACACCAGACACCAGACACCAGACACCAGACACCAGACACCAGACACCAGACACCAGACACCAGACACCAGACACCAGACACCAGACACCAGACACCAGACACCAGACACCAGACACCAGACACCAGACACCAGACACCAGACACCAGACACCAGACACCAGACACCAGACACCAGACACCAGACACCAGACACCAGACACCAGACACCAGACACCAGACACCAGACACCAGACACCAGACACCAGACACCAGACACCAGACACCAGACACCAGACACCAGACACCAGACACCAGACACCAGACACCAGACACCAGACACCAGACACCAGACACCAGACACCAGACACCAGACACCAGACACCAGACACCAGACACCAGACACCAGACACCAGACACCAGACACCAGACACCAGACACCAGACACCAGACACCAGACACCAGACACCAGACACCAGACACCAGACACCAGACACCAGACACCAGACACCAGACACCAGACACCAGACACCAGACACCAGACACCAGACACCAGACACCAGACACCAGACACCAGACACCAGACACCAGACACCAGACACCAGACACCAGACACCAGACACCAGACACCAGACACCAGACACCAGACACCAGACACCAGACACCAGACACCAGACACCAGACACCAGACACCAGACACCAGACACCAGACACCAGACACCAGACACCAGACACCAGACACCAGACACCAGACACCAGACACCAGACACCAGACACCAGACACCAGACACCAGACACCAGACACCAGACACCAGACACCAGACACCAGACACCAGACACCAGACACCAGACACCAGACACCAGACACCAGACACCAGACACCAGACACCAGACACCAGACACCAGACACCAGACACCAGACACCAGACACCAGACACCAGACACCAGACACCAGACACCAGACACCAGACACCAGACACCAGACACCAGACACCAGACACCAGACACCAGACACCAGACACCAGACACCAGACACCAGACACCAGACACCAGACACCAGACACCAGACACCAGACACCAGACACCAGACACCAGACACCAGACACCAGACACCAGACACCAGACACCAGACACCAGACACCAGACACCAGACACCAGACACCAGACACCAGACACCAGACACCAGACACCAGACACCAGACACCAGACACCAGACACCAGACACCAGACACCAGACACCAGACACCAGACACCAGACACCAGACACCAGACACCAGACACCAGACACCAGACACCAGACACCAGACACCAGACACCAGACACCAGACACCAGACACCAGACACCAGACACCAGACACCAGACACCAGACACCAGACACCAGACACCAGACACCAGACACCAGACACCAGACACCAGACACCAGACACCAGACACCAGACACCAGACACCAGACACCAGACACCAGACACCAGACACCAGACACCAGACACCAGACACCAGACACCAGACACCAGACACCAGACACCAGACACCAGACACCAGACACCAGACACCAGACACCAGACACCAGACACCAGACACCAGACACCAGACACCAGACACCAGACACCAGACACCAGACACCAGACACCAGACACCAGACACCAGACACCAGACACCAGACACCAGACACCAGACACCAGACACCAGACACCAGACACCAGACACCAGACACCAGACACCAGACACCAGACACCAGACACCAGACACCAGACACCAGACACCAGACACCAGACACCAGACACCAGACACCAGACACCAGACACCAGACACCAGACACCAGACACCAGACACCAGACACCAGACACCAGACACCAGACACCAGACACCAGACACCAGACACCAGACACCAGACACCAGACACCAGACACCAGACACCAGACACCAGACACCAGACACCAGACACCAGACACCAGACACCAGACACCAGACACCAGACACCAGACACCAGACACCAGACACCAGACACCAGACACCAGACACCAGACACCAGACACCAGACACCAGACACCAGACACCAGACACCAGACACCAGACACCAGACACCAGACACCAGACACCAGACACCAGACACCAGACACCAGACACCAGACACCAGACACCAGACACCAGACACCAGACACCAGACACCAGACACCAGACACCAGACACCAGACACCAGACACCAGACACCAGACACCAGACACCAGACACCAGACACCAGACACCAGACACCAGACACCAGACACCAGACACCAGACACCAGACACCAGACACCAGACACCAGACACCAGACACCAGACACCAGACACCAGACACCAGACACCAGACACCAGACACCAGACACCAGACACCAGACACCAGACACCAGACACCAGACACCAGACACCAGACACCAGACACCAGACACCAGACACCAGACACCAGACACCAGACACCAGACACCAGACACCAGACACCAGACACCAGACACCAGACACCAGACACCAGACACCAGACACCAGACACCAGACACCAGACACCAGACACCAGACACCAGACACCAGACACCAGACACCAGACACCAGACACCAGACACCAGACACCAGACACCAGACACCAGACACCAGACACCAGACACCAGACACCAGACACCAGACACCAGACACCAGACACCAGACACCAGACACCAGACACCAGACACCAGACACCAGACACCAGACACCAGACACCAGGTCTTATATAGTGTCTTATATAGTGTCTTATATAGTGTCTTATATAGTGTCTTATATAGTGTCTTATATAGTGTCTTATATAGTGTCTTATATAGTGTCTTATATAGTGTCTTATATAGTGTCTTATATAGTGTCTTATATAGTGTCTTATATAGTGTCTTATATAGTGTCTTATATAGTGTCTTATATAGTGTCTTATATAGTGTCTTATATAGTGTCTTATATAGTGTCTTATATAGTGTCTTATATAGTGTCTTATATAGTGTCTTATATAGTGTCTTATATAGTGTCTTATATAGTGTCTTATATAGTGTCTTATATAGTGTCTTATATAGTGTCTTATATAGTGTCTTATATAGTGTCTTATATAGTGTCTTATATAGTGTCTTATATAGTGTCTTATATAGTGTCTTATATAGTGTCTTATATAGTGTCTTATATAGTGTCTTATATAGTGTCTTATATAGTGTCTTATATAGTGTCTTATATAGTGTCTTATATAGTGTCTTATATAGTGTCTTATATAGTGTCTTATATAGTGTCTTATATAGTGTCTTATATAGTGTCTTATATAGTGTCTTATATAGTGTCTTATATAGTGTCTTATATAGTGTCTTATATAGTGTCTTATATAGTGTCTTATATAGTGTCTTATATAGTGTCTTATATAGTGTCTTATATAGTGTCTTATATAGTGTCTTATATAGTGTCTTATATAGTGTCTTATATAGTGTCTTATATAGTGTCTTATATAGTGTCTTATATAGTGTCTTATATAGTGTCTTATATAGTGTCTTATATAGTGTCTTATATAGTGTCTTATATAGTGTCTTATATAGTGTCTTATATAGTGTCTTATATAGTGTCTTATATAGTGTCTTATATAGTGTCTTATATAGTGTCTTATATAGTGTCTTATATAGTGTCTTATATAGTGTCTTATATAGTGTCTTATATAGTGTCTTATATAGTGTCTTATATAGTGTCTTATATAGTGTCTTATATAGTGTCTTATATAGTGTCTTATATAGTGTCTTATATAGTGTCTTATATAGTGTCTTATATAGTGTCTTATATAGTGTCTTATATAGTGTCTTATATAGTGTCTTATATAGTGTCTTATATAGTGTCTTATATAGTGTCTTATATAGTGTCTTATATAGTGTCTTATATAGTGTCTTATATAGTGTCTTATATAGTGTCTTATATAGTGTCTTATATAGTGTCTTATATAGTGTCTTATATAGTGTCTTATATAGTGTCTTATATAGTGTCTTATATAGTGTCTTATATAGTGTCTTATATAGTGTCTTATATAGTGTCTTATATAGTGTCTTATATAGTGTCTTATATAGTGTCTTATATAGTGTCTTATATAGTGTCTTATATAGTGTCTTATATAGTGTCTTATATAGTGTCTTATATAGTGTCTTATATAGTGTCTTATATAGTGTCTTATATAGTGTCTTATATAGTGTCTTATATAGTGTCTTATATAGTGTCTTATATAGTGTCTTATATAGTGTCTTATATAGTGTCTTATATAGTGTCTTATATAGTGTCTTATATAGTGTCTTATATAGTGTCTTATATAGTGTCTTATATAGTGTCTTATATAGTGTCTTATATAGTGTCTTATATAGTGTCTTATATAGTGTCTTATATAGTGTCTTATATAGTGTCTTATATAGTGTCTTATATAGTGTCTTATATAGTGTCTTATATAGTGTCTTATATAGTGTCTTATATAGTGTCTTATATAGTGTCTTATATAGTGTCTTATATAGTGTCTTATATAGTGTCTTATATAGTGTCTTATATAGTGTCTTATATAGTGTCTTATATAGTGTCTTATATAGTGTCTTATATAGTGTCTTATATAGTGTCTTATATAGTGTCTTATATAGTGTCTTATATAGTGTCTTATATAGTGTCTTATATAGTGTCTTATATAGTGTCTTATATAGTGTCTTATATAGTGTCTTATATAGTGTCTTATATAGTGTCTTATATAGTGTCTTATATAGTGTCTTATATAGTGTCTTATATAGTGTCTTATATAGTGTCTTATATAGTGTCTTATATAGTGTCTTATATAGTGTCTTATATAGTGTCTTATATAGTGTCTTATATAGTGTCTTATATAGTGTCTTATATAGTGTCTTATATAGTGTCTTATATAGTGTCTTATATAGTGTCTTATATAGTGTCTTATATAGTGTCTTATATAGTGTCTTATATAGTGTCTTATATAGTGTCTTATATAGTGTCTTATATAGTGTCTTATATAGTGTCTTATATAGTGTCTTATATAGTGTCTTATATAGTGTCTTATATAGTGTCTTATATAGTGTCTTATATAGTGTCTTATATAGTGTCTTATATAGTGTCTTATATAGTGTCTTATATAGTGTCTTATATAGTGTCTTATATAGTGTCTTATATAGTGTCTTATATAGTGTCTTATATAGTGTCTTATATAGTGTCTTATATAGTGTCTTATATAGTGTCTTATATAGTGTCTTATATAGTGTCTTATATAGTGTCTTATATAGTGTCTTATATAGTGTCTTATATAGTGTCTTATATAGTGTCTTATATAGTGTCTTATATAGTGTCTTATATAGTGTCTTATATAGTGTCTTATATAGTGTCTTATATAGTGTCTTATATAGTGTCTTATATAGTGTCTTATATAGTGTCTTATATAGTGTCTTATATAGTGTCTTATATAGTGTCTTATATAGTGTCTTATATAGTGTCTTATATAGTGTCTTATATAGTGTCTTATATAGTGTCTTATATAGTGTCTTATATAGTGTCTTATATAGTGTCTTATATAGTGTCTTATATAGTGTCTTATATAGTGTCTTATATAGTGTCTTATATAGTGTCTTATATAGTGTCTTATATAGTGTCTTATATAGTGTCTTATATAGTGTCTTATATAGTGTCTTATATAGTGTCTTATATAGTGTCTTATATAGTGTCTTATATAGTGTCTTATATAGTGTCTTATATAGTGTCTTATATAGTGTCTTATATAGTGTCTTATATAGTGTCTTATATAGTGTCTTATATAGTGTCTTATATAGTGTCTTATATAGTGTCTTATATAGTGTCTTATATAGTGTCTTATATAGTGTCTTATATAGTGTCTTATATAGTGTCTTATATAGTGTCTTATATAGTGTCTTATATAGTGTCTTATATAGTGTCTTATATAGTGTCTTATATAGTGTCTTATATAGTGTCTTATATAGTGTCTTATATAGTGTCTTATATAGTGTCTTATCAACAACGGTTAATCCCAATGTTAAATGCACTTAGAGGTGTAAATCAACAATATTTATCGTGACTTACGGGCATGCACTTTCAATCACTAAAATAATTCAATTCACATTTTTGCAAACTACCCAGGTGTAGGTAAAAAAGAGAGAGAGAGTAAGAAGCGATCAGCTTTAAAATATTTGACTATCGCACAAAGCCTACTGTATTCCCATATCGCCACTAGGTTGCGCAGCATGCGCTAGCTGTCACTAAGCAGACGGTTTTCACATCTGCCAACACACTAAACACTCGCGCGCGCGTCGGCTAATCTACACCACCAGCGCAACTCCAAAAAATTATTGTGTACATTATCGTTATTGCCCATACAGATATATCACTAGCGCGACTCCATACTATTGTTGTGTGCATTATTGTGTAACACCGTTATTGCCTTGTGACTGGATCCACGAAATGTTGGCTCGTTTTATTTTTTATGTTTTATTTTCGAGTGGAGAAAAAATCCATTTATGGAGCCCAATGGGCGTGGATGGCACACATGGGCGACTGTAGGCTTCGCCCTAGTGCACTACCAACTAAAAGAACTCCACCGGAAGCGCTGAAGTAACACTAATTAATTTTTGTTATGGGGTGTAGCACGGCATCTTAATCCCTGCATAGCATTCAGGTTCTCAGCAGGCCCTCGTCGCAGAGGAATTGTATACATTCTTCCTCATAACACAAAGGTGCTAAATCTACTATGCTAATGAAGCGATTCATTGCACCCTCACAACTTGCTTCTAACAAGTTCACTACCATACTGCTGGGTCCCGCTAAAACATTCAAATTTAAGATTGGCAACAAATTAATGGAGAAATAATGCTGTTGGCAGCGCTGAATTAACACTGCAACTTCGGTAACTTTCGTAAGAATTCGCTAACACTGCCGAGTGGGACAGACGAAATTCTCACGGGACTCTTTCTAAAGAATATCCAATACTACTACTAGTGAGTGATTGTATCCGAGAACTTGCATTCGAATGAAACATTCGATTCTTAAAAGTATTCGATTCTTCAAAGGATTCGATTCTGCCCATCACTACTGATCAGCTGAGACCAATGGGTACCGACGTACCACAGATTATACCAGATGATCGACTCTGTGTTAAAGGATGATGTCACAAATGGCGCTGATGTCGCTATGTTTCACCACGGGGCCGGTACGAACTAACGATCCGTCGGTAATGCAGTGCGCCTCTATATCGACCGAGCAGCGCTACTTCCGCCTCACCCCACCCCTCCTTCGTCCGTATTCCTCGCCAGAATTTCTTTCGAAATAAACTCGCGCACTCACGAATAGTTCTCCGCACATTTCAAAATTTCACATATTAGCGTAATACGCGTTACAGGAACTACATGGAAGCCAAATGCGGTAAACGATTCTTATCCACGTAGCTGATGTATCGCATATTACGCTAATATGTGAGTACTGGAAATGTGCCGTAAGCTCTTCATGAGTGTGCGAGATGCGACTTCGAAAGAAGTTCGGCAAGAAGAACCCACTTCTAAACTTGACATTTTTCCCCCTACAAGTAATAGTTGTCTTCAATTAATCATAATAGCTTTAGTAACCAGATGGATAGTGTTAGATCACAAATTGTTGAGATTATACAATACTTTTATTCCCTTTCCCTCAAGAATTTCAAATAATGGCTATAGCAATTATAACTACATATTGAGTTAGTGGCAGAGGAAAGCAGGAAAGGATACCACAAGGTTATCTGTAATGCAATTTTCTTGTACACAGTGAATTAGTAATCATGTTAAAAAAAACTGTGAAAGATAACCTTAGTGACCAAGAAATGAAAAACTAAACAGATACATGTAAATTCTAAATGAAGATAATTATACCAACAACTATGTACAAAAAAACAGCACTATCTGTTTTAAACAGAAAACAAACAAGTCATATTAATGCTTATGTTTAATAAGATTCTGAAGAGCAATTACAATTTAATATATATGTACATTACTTTCTGCACAAGTTCACAAAAGAATGTATTAAGAGAAAGATATGAAATTTGAGATTGTCTCATATGGCATTCATAATTTAACAAAACATTGAAAATTAGCACATGAGACTGTCACTAATCAAGCGATAAGTATAACAATATCCAAAGTAGGTGCTGCCGAAACCAATTAGGCTTCCCTGAAACAGTGCAAGTAATTCATCAGTGTTTCATATAGTTCATTTCAAAACATTATCAAGTCCCTCCCATTCGAAATTTAGTTTGGTTCAATTTCCTACTCCTAGTGTGTATTCTATAGTTCTACAGACACATCTTTTATCTTTTCCTATCTTGTTTGCTGGTTGGAGTTAGAATGTCGGAGTAGATCATATTCTTTTCACAAAAGTGATCAGTTCAAAACGTATTAAAATCAAGCGTAAATTTCTGAACTTTCTAAGCCTGCTTGATACTGCGCAGATTTGTTTCTCAACTGTTAGTTTGACTTGTGGTTGTTGATTCATTGTGTTGTGATGGCATGTGTATGTGCCCTGGGTGTTTGAACAAGATTTGCAGCGATGTAAACATCTGTAGGATGGTGTCCTTCAGGAGGAAAGCGTGTGCTGCTCCTGTGTTGTAGATTTGCAGTGCGTAAACGAACTCGAGCTTAATTAAGAAGCCTCTGAGAAAAATTACGCAATTTGTCATGCCCTATATAAAATGGGACACTAAGAACTATATCACTTAAAGCGTGTCCATAAATAAAAACTTAATTTTTCCTGTATACATCTCTAAGAGTAAAATAGCATTGTTGTAATTAAACCCCATACTACTAATGATTTGGATTAAAACAAATTGTCAAACACCTATTATACTTCACCTAATGAAATTTCAAAAAGTATATTTACATTAAATGAACATAGCCTATCGCAGTACAACGATAAACATTCTGAATAAATCCAGCAATTAATAATTGTGAAACAGGCATATTTAAGGTATATGATTACCTATCAATTACAGTTGTATAGCTAAAATTAAGTTTCAGGACCATTTGAAAACTTTGTGTTGACATTGTGCTGCAAATATAATTTTAATGCAACACAGAACAAAATACAATTGTACCATCAACTGTATGACTTGTTGAAAGAAAACTGCTTTCACTGCTCCAATTATACTTTAACATGTTTATACACATGCCCCAACCAAATGAAAACATTTGGTTTTTACATGATACTATTGCTTAACAATTGATGGTACAAAACATTCGGTTGGCCCATCATGGATAATGTAGCATATTGACCAATACCCAATTTTCATCACAATTATTTACATTAGGGAATGTTGGGTGCCTTGATAAATAACATCAGTATATTATTATTGTTTTAAGATCATTATATTGCCTCCTAAAACTCTAAAAAACATACAAATAACCTTTTTCCCTACCTCGTTAGAAAGCAACACAACCTATAGTGATGGCATGTAGAGGGGAGTTGAGTCAGGTGTGGGAAGTTGGAGAAAGTGGTATTGCCAACATAAACGCAGGAACGATGTGAGCAACATGCAGGAAATGGCGTGTGTTCTTTGTGAAGTGCTGATGTTGGCAACATCTGGACAGGAGAGGGAAGGGATGCAGCGTAGAGGAAGGCTCCCGTGATGCCTTGCGTGAAGTACCTGCAGATAATTTAATTTCACTGCTTCACTTTCTGCACCTTGTCTCAATAAAATGCAAGTCAAAGACATTTACAGAAATAAATTACCTATTATGTGTGCCAATTGTTATTCCTGAAGATGTATTCTTAATATTTGTACAACAAAACAGTGCAATAGTATTAAAAGTGTGGGAAAATCTATTTGAAGAATTTTGGTCAATACGTTACATTATACCCTATCACTAAATACAAAATATCCAATTATTTTTAATAGATTGTTCCCTCATCCTCAGCAAATCTAAACTCCTCTAATTTTGTAAATGCAAAATTCTAGTTTCACCTGTTTACCATAAACTTGCTTCTTTATTTCACTGGAGATTTTATCACATCCTTCTTTACTGAAGTTTGTAAATTTAAATGAATTTCTTGATAAAATGACAGTATTATTTTGTACAGCTAGTAAAGAAGCTTGACCTTAGCATGTGATCCTAGTCCATTTCTTAATGCTGTACCAACAATATTCAGATTGTGTAAGTAAGCTCTCAGTGACAAAATTGAAGAAAAGATAATTTACGAAAGATGTAGCAATGAGTCTGCCATTGGGTTATGAGACAGTAAAATGGAAAATGTATTAAAAGTAACTTACTTCACATGATACATGAAGGAAATCTGTACCATAGTCCTGAAGATGCACTTCTGTAGGTGTTCAGCACTGCAGCGGTCCAGTTTACAACGTATACAGTTCTGAAATTCAGAGAATGCAAAAAGTGAACTTACTCCAAATGCACTTTTGTTGTTCACTAGTATTAACGAACTATCTGGTTACAAACTGTTTATTATTATTATCATACATAAGCAGACTAGATTCGAACTACAGTTGATTTGCAAAAAGTAATATTAGTCAGGTCTATATTGAAAATAAATGAACAAGTAATGCAGGTACATTACAAATCAGGTTATGTCATGGTTTATTTAATAAATACATACATTAAAGGTACTTACCAATGGCCTTGTGACAACAGATTTACTTCCTTCTTACTGCTCATATGCTCTTGCACGTCTTTCAAATCTTGCGGGTTTTACAAATACAAGAATATTATTTGAAGGTTTACAAGATTTACTTTCGCTCTGCTGTCGTTACGATTTCACAGAACGTTCACCACAACGATCACAGCTTTTAAATTTCGAATTAAATAAGATACAGGTAGCCAACTGTACTGTTTTATTCACATCGTACATTGACTAAAATACTGTGCAAGTTATCCAATATAATATTACGCAAAGGCCTTTATCAGTAGAAACTGACATAAATACACCAATTTGCTTTACTAAATGTGCGTTATTTTGTAAAATTATTTAGAACACAATACAGAGGTGTATAACAATTGTGTTGGCACCCTTTTAATGTTTGTCGCAGGAAGTACGCACTGTCATCTAGCGTGTGAATTTGAAAGTAAAGGTTGCATGCAGCGCTCGATATGTATGTTTCACCACGGTGACCTTGACAGAACGATGTAGAACCGGAAGTGCCTATTCCAGTCGGCACCCACTGGACGTACCGACTGGAATAGGCACTTCCGGTTCTAAGTCGTTCTGTCAAGGTCACCGTGGTGAAAGGTACATTTCGAGCGCTGCACGTCAATTTTAGAACAGCTTATTGTCAACAGATGTATCTTTTTACCGGATGTCAATGGAGGTAGAGCAAGAATCAGTGATGCCAATATGCCTTATTATGAAAGTGTCATTTTATGAAACAATTTAATAGGAAATTCTGAATAAAACAATAAAACGAAGGAATAAATCATACAATAAAAGGAATTACCTAATGACCGAACTCAGTCAATAGCAAATTTGAATAAATTACAGATTTAGTTTCGTAATTTAATGGAGTGTAAGTTGGCGATGCGACACGCAGTGACGTAATTTTGATTTGAAAACATGGTTAACGTTTGTGATATTATTAACGGCAGCGGAGCGAAAATAAATCAGGAAAGAATATTCTTGTATTTGTGAAACTCGCAAGATTTTAAAGATGTGCTAGAGTGTATGAGCAGCAAGAGGAAACAAATCTATTCTTACAAGGTCGTTGGTAAGTATGATGTATGTATTAAATAAATGTCAAATGCTCTCAAATCATGACATAACCTGAATTGTAATATATCTGCATTACTTATTTTCAATATAGAACTGTGTTGGTATGGACTTGACTAATAATACTTTTTGCAAATCAGCTGTAGTTCGAATCTACTCTACTTAGAATAATAACATTAATAATAAATAGCATAGTAACTTGATATTTCATGAACTATGAGTCAGCAACAAAAGTCCATTCGGAAACCTATGTAGGCTTTGTAGTTGTTTGAAGACTGGAATTGAAAGCCTTTTCATTCTCATTTTAATATTAAATTCACTTTTGCATTCTCTCAATTTCAGAGCTGTGCATATTACAAAATGAACTACTGCAGTGCTCGACATCTCCAGAAGTGCATCTTCAGGACTATGACACAGAGTTCCTTCATTTATCATTTGAAGTAAGTTATATTTAATACATTTTCCACTTTGCTGCCATAACCCAATGGCAGACTCATTGCTACATCTTTTGTAAATGATCTTTTCTTCAATTTTGTCACTGAGAGATTAGTGCACACAATCTGAATATTGTTGGTACAGCGTTATGACATGGGCTTGGATCACATGCTAAGATAAAGTTCTTTGTAAAATAATATTGCTGTTTTAGCAAGAAAGTCATGTAAATTTGAACTTCAGTAAAGAAAAATGTGGTAAAATGTCTGGTATTCATTTGTTGTAGCAATGTTTGAGTCTGCAGCACTATCTTAATATTGTTGTGATGTTACTGGTACACAGTTATTATAATTTCTTTGAAGAACCATTGAGATAAGCTTAAAGCCGGTATTCCACGGTCCAACTTTTTTTACCAAACTTTTTGTATCCAATGGAATTGTACTCAAAAGACACAGTGTATGTCACACTATAATGAATTTTGGTCCAACACAAATGACAGTTCACGTAGCAAGTGTGAAAAATAAACATGGCAGAAGCAAATATTAATTTAGTGATTGCTATATTAAGTATAGGTTTGTGATATATTTCCACGAGTCTATGTAGGAAGAAAAGATGTATTAGAAGTAAAAGACGGTGGGCACGGTCATGAGAACAGGACACGGGTCAGGATATATTGGGTCTGCTACAGAACAAATTGAGGTTAGAGAAATTGGAAATTGATAGCAATTTTCTACAAATTGGCGAAGCTTTATTTCTCAACCTTTTACTTCCTGCAGAAGGCAATATACACTAGGACACAAATATGACACAAACTATTACAGTGCAAAAGAGATAAGGTACAATTGTAATGGTGTTAATCTTAGTATACATGGACAGGGGATTTGAACTCATTTCATAACGTAAAATTTAAACTCCTGTTAACTGGAAATTTATGAAATTTAGCTATGTAATGATCACCTCAGTAATATATGTTAATGGTCATGAAAAATCGATAATGAATTTTCCACAAAAAGTTTAAACGTTTTATTAAAATACCCATCACATTAAAAGAACCATGAGCTGTACATATAAAACAGCTGACTACATGTTGCCTAGTTACTTATACTGCTTGGCTGTTTTCAGGTTGTCGGATGAAAAAATTAGATGCAACTTAATCACATTAGATTGCATAAAAAATAGGATAGAAATTCTATGCAACAAAATTGTATCCAACTCTCGATATTCCCACGATGCTCTTTTGTTGTATATAATGTGTTGGACCTTGTACATCAGCATAAGTAAAAATATTGAAATAAAGAAACAAGTTTATGGTAAATAAGTGATACTACAATGTTGCATTTAGAGATGTTTTGATCTGTGTTGTTGCTGAGAATGAAGAGAGAATGTGTTAAAAGTATCAGAATATTGTATAGTTAGTGATGGGCCAGCTAAATTCTAGTATCCTGTAAAAACCAAATGTTTTCATTCGGTTTAGCCATTCATTTAAACATGTTGAAATATAATTGGACCGATGAAAAAAGCTTTCTTTTCAATATTCATACAGCTGATGCTACAATTGTATTTGGTTCTGTGTTGCTTTAAAATTATATTTGCAGCACAGATGCAAACAGAGTTTTCATGTGGCCCAGAAACAGAATTCTGGCCGTAAAAGTGTAATTAATAAGTAATCAATGATCTTAGATATACTCTTACACAGTTATTAATTGCTGAATTTATTCAAAATGTTTGTCATTGTGTTAGGTTATGTTTATTTAAATGTAAATATACTCTTTGAAATTTCACTAGGTGAAGTACAATAGTTATTTGACAGTCTGTTTTTGGTCGAGATCATTTATAACTTTGGGGTGTAATTACCACAATTGTATTCTTGTGTTAGAGATATATACAAGAAAAATTTAGTTTCTTTTATGGATGCACTTCAATAATATAGTTCTCAGCATCCCATACTACATTAGGAATGACAGATTGCTTAATTTTGCTCAGAGGCCTCCTTAATTAGGCTTGACGCCCTTCTTTGTGCTCCATATCTACAACACAGGATTCTTCCCTTCTGAAGGAAGCTGTGCTAGAAATTTTTATGCCTAAAAATCCTCGCCCTCAGCCACATTCAAACACCCAGGGCACATACACAAAATCAACAATCAGTGTGCAGTCAAGTCACACCAACAATATAGAAACAAATCTGCGTTGTATCAAGCACGCTTAAAAACTAGAATTTAATATGTTTTGAACTGATCAGTTTTGTGAAAAGAATGAGATTTACTCCGACATTCTAACTCCCACAAGGAAAAAGGATAGCAAAGGATATAAAATGTGTCAGTCGTACCATAGAATACCCACTGAGTAGGAAATTGTACCAAACTAAATTTTGATTATTGTGGGACTTGATATCGTTTTGAAATGAACTATATGAAATACTGATTAATTATTTCCACTGTTTCCTGTTTGTTTCAGGAGAGCATAATTGGATTTGGCAGCACCTACCTTGGATAGTGTTATATGTATTGTGTATATTTTTCATACTGCTTGGTTGCTGACACTCTCATGTACTAATTTTAAACATTTTATAAACTATGAATGCCATAGAGACAATCTCAAATTTCAGGTCTTTCTCTTAATACATTCTTTTGTAAACTTGCACAGAAAATAATGTACATATTAAAGTGTAATTGCTTTTCAAACTCTTATCAAACATAGGCATCAACATGACTTCTTTGTTCTCTATTTGAAATAGTGCTGTTTTTTTTTTTTTTTTTTTTTGTACATAGTTGTTGGTGTATGTTCATTTAGTTCAGCTCAAAAAGACTATTTAAATGTAAGCTAAAAAAAATATTTAATAGACAAAGCCTTGTATGATTTAAATGAACTGTAAATGTGTTATTATTTTATTTATGTCAACATAATTTATGAATTTATGAATATGTAAATTTGTGATATTTGTAAATAATTTGTATTTGTAAAATTGTATAACTGTATGTATAACTGACATGTCCAAAGTCAATGTAAAATTGATAAACTGGTGCAATAAATTACATTACATTACATTTAGTTTTTTATTTTTCTTGATCACTAAGGTTATCTTTCAGAAGTTTGTTTTAACATTATTACTAATTTACTGTGTACAAAAAAAGTTGCATTACACATAACTTTGTGATATCCTTTCCTGTTTTCCTCTGCCATTAACCCAATGTGTACTTATAATTGCTGTAAACTTTGAAATTCTTGGGAGAAATAAAATAAAAATATATTGCATAATCTCAACAATTTGTGTGATATTACACTCTCCCTCAGGTTACTAAAGTTATGATTAATTGAAGACATAAATATTCATACATAGAAAAAAATGTCAAGTTTAGAAGTGGCTTCTTCTTGCTAATCTTATATTCAGGAATTGATTGAACTTCTTTCGAAGTCACATCTCGCACACTCATGAATTGTTTACAGCACATTTCAAATTTTCACATATTAGCATAATATGCATTACATCAGCTACATGGGCAAGAATCATGTAGTGCATATTAGGCTAGTATGTGATAATTTAAACTGTGCCGGAAACAATTCACGAGTGCGCGAATTGTGATTTCGAAAGAAAAAAATTCGGCATTTGATTTTGGTGCGGAATAGGCACGACGGATGGATGGATGTAGCGCTGCTCGGTCGATATAGAGGCGTAATGCATTATCGACGGATCGTTAGTTCGTGCGGGTGCCATGGTGAAAGGTAGCGACATCAACGACATTTATGACAACACAGAGTCGATCATAGGAGCTACCGGCAGCGTGAGGATTCGGGAGCGCGATTTCTCATACTTTAGTTCCAACGCAGCGCTTTTTGTTGGCAGTTTAACAAGGGAGTTTAATTTCTTGTTACTAAGTGTTCTTTGTGTGTGTACTTGTTCATTACTGTAAGTAAAATACATTTTTATGCTCTTATCTTATTTAATAAGTTTCCTGTGATATTTAGCCTAGGATACGTGAAAAATAAAGTTAACTATGAATAATTTAGCGTCTGTTTACACGTCGCGTACAGTAATATCGCCTTACAGGGGGAAATCTTTAATTATGTTTCTAATATTCAATCTGTGAAACCAAACTGTTCCTCGCATCATTTTTTACTTTATTCTTTATTATGTACTTTTGAAGCTTATTCTGTAGATGGGCGGCCCCAGCTACCGATCCAACGCGTTGGTGACGTATATGTTACCAACGCCGGAAGTATGAAATCCGCGAAAGCACGTGAATGTTGCCAACGCCGGAAGTATAAAATCCGCGAAAGCATGTGAATGTTTCCAACCAACTTCATAACGTTATTTCTTCTAAGAATTATTATTGTTCTGTTATTGTGATGTGACGTAAGTTCATAATGTAAATACTAGCCTGTAAGCAGGGCCCTGTGTACCGGCACCAGGCAAATTCTCGAATAAAATAACTTGAACTTTGAAAAATAACTTGAACTTGTGCATTTTCAGATAACTATACTGATAAAAGATACAAAAATTCTTATTTGAGGTTGTATAATACGGTAATTTTATTACAGATTACCCAGCATTAACGACAACGGTATTAATAACAACAACAATAATAAATAATAGGAATAGTAATAATTATAATAGTAACAATAATAATAAATAATAATTAATAAAGGAATTGTTTCTTCATGAACTGTGGTGTCGGCAATTTTCTGATGCGTGGTTGGTACTTTCAGTGAGTTGTACAATGTCACGTTGGCAACACATTTGTGCGTCGTAGCGCCATCCTCTTGCGTTGTATCTCTGTGGCAGACCAACTATCAGTGAACCACGTAAGGCCGCTCATCTACAGTTTTACTCTTTTGAATATTACTTGATTTGATAAAAGGTACACACTATAAGGCCATTTACTCGACCACAAT
The DNA here is from genome assembly GCA_030765045.1 of Tenodera sinensis. Lineage (NCBI taxonomy): Eukaryota > Metazoa > Arthropoda > Insecta > Mantodea > Mantidae > Tenodera > Tenodera sinensis. Next base: position 128,876,796 of record CM060970.1, read on the forward strand.
CTATAAAAATCAGTGAAATACATAACCTGAATACGCTAATATGGTTAAACGTTCCACAAATCGGTTAACCATTAAATATACCCAGGATACCGACAGTAACGGAAGCAGTATTCATGCTGCGACCTCTTTCTCTTTCTCTCTGTACTACACTGATGCAGAACTGCCTTTAATGGGTGTAACAACTGCATCTCTAAAGAGCGGAATGTTTTTGGAGCTTAATTACTGTTTGTTCACCAGCTCATGGTTCCTGGCAGCAATACAGCCAACCACTACGTCGGTAAAGAATTTCAGATAAACAGAGATATCGCAAGCAGCAGTCCTGCTTCTAACCGCATTTATGATAACCTTGCCAACTTTGGAATCTACATCCACGTTAGATTTCAATAAAGAGGTCGCTTAAAATAGCACAATTTAAATGTTATCAGTTCGTGCAGCATATTTAGCTTATAACATGTAAATAATGTTTTCAGCTATTCCGTCTTTTGCCCCGCTGATCTTTTCTGCCTGTTCTATATTTTTCAAAAAAACACTACCTGTGTGTTTCGGTCTGTACTTCGGTCGAGCGTTATGTCGTGCAATTCCTGTAAGAATAAGTCACCTTTTACATTTAAGTAGGTATTCGTTTTACCTTGTCGCAACCTAGTTCTATGGGATTGAGAACACACAAGTATGGGGCCAAGTAAACGACAGTGTGACTCAATAAAATAAAAATAACCAATAATAACAACAATCGAGGAAGAATTCAGTCTAACAACTTCTCATTGTCTCCTGCACGATCAAACAATGAAGTATTAAAATTTCGGTTGTTTCATCCTATAAAGATCTGTTTTACGGATACTACTGTCACACAACCACCCTTCACAACACTCCTAGGCGGAACTTTAACTGCTTCTATATTACTTTTACCATAACTTCCAACAAAAGTATTGATAAGTACGATTTTACAACTGAAATCTAGAGAAATTTGCAGCGAGTAAACAGTGAGTGGGTGAGTAGGGTTTAAGGGTCCGTCGACAGCTAGGTGATTAGGGTGCCAAGCCAAAAGATAAAACGCGGGGGAAAACTCACCACCACTTAACACTCAAAATTAAATATTAAAACGGCAAAGCTAAAACAGTTAAAATGTAAAACTGGTCTAAAAAGGTAAGCTAAAAACAGTTAAAAACTAAAAACGGATCTTAAAGAGTAAGCAGATAATAATGCGAAGGTTAAAAATAAGACCACGAAATAAAATACAAGTTAAACCGGCTTACCGTAAGTGTTTGGTCTTCATCTTTTTCTTTTTCATTCTTCTCTTGACCGACTTGGGACCTCGTATGTTCAAGCCGCCATCCTCTAGTGACTCCGCCGATGTGCCGGAGTCCCAACATCCCTGGCGCGTTGTTGAGTGGGACAGGGACTTCTTTCAGGATGAACGACTACTCGCCGGGTGTTTAGGTCCCGAACGATGAGCCTTGACAGGTAAAACGGTGAGGCTACCGCGCAGGCGTCTGCAGGACGGAAGATGTGATTGCCGGTGCAGGCTTCTGAACATCTAAAATCATATGAAAATTATAATACCTTTAAAAATATGATAAAAATTATTTAATAACCAAAGCTTTTTACAGTATTGAAGAATACCTATACTTATAGATCTTTTCTATGATGTTTTGATTTAATTGTACTTTTAACTTCTAATCTAATTATATTGTATATACCATGTAATCACTAAATTCTTTTCTATTTATGTTTCTCATGACATGGGCCCTTATAGGGTACCTTTTTATATCATCTTATGTATTGACTCATGATATGGTTCAATTATGTATTCCACTGTATTGAATTGAATAAATAAATCACGGGACGGTGGAGAGGCGCTCGTTGGTGAGAGTCAGTCTGCGTGGCAGCATCAGCGACTGGAACGTGCTGAATGGCCACAGTGCGGCCAGGAGTGCGGTGGACTGCTGACGCGAAACCTAGGGTGGTCGCAGGTTTCAGCTGTATGGCCTTCCCGTCCATAAATGTGGAACACTGACGCGAGTGAGCTTGATGGATGACTCCCTCCACAGTTCACACAGAGGATTCCGTGTGCATGCCGTGTCCTCATGGGCTGGTAAACCACAACGCTCACAAATGGCGGGATTATTGCAGGAGATCTTGGTATGGCCGAACCGCTGACATCTAAAGCAACGCTTCGGGTTCGGCACATACTGGCGCACGGCGGCACGTTCATAGCCACTAAAGATGCATTCGGGCAATTGCTACCTTTGAAAGTTAAAAACACCTTACGCAAAGCTAACTCCTTGCCATCCTGTTTTCGAGAAAGACGGTAGGCCTGACATACACGCTGGTCGGAGAGGCAGATGACAATCTCCTCGTTCGACAGATTGTCCAGACTGGAGCTGGTGACAACTCCCTACATGAGTCGAGCGATTTGTGTAGGGTTACCCGAATTGGATAGACTCCCAACAAATTCGCTTTTAACAGCTGAGTCTGGTCTGTCGTGTTAGTTTCAATCAATAATGTACCAACTCGAATTCTGGTCGCGTTCTTAACCGGGCCACATATGTCTACTTTGCGTTTTACATAAAAGGGGCTAAGGTCCTTTACAGTTTTCCCGTCACATGCCCAGGTCAATACCAAAATAGGGTCAAGTGAAGAGGTGTTGCCCGGGTGAATTTTGAATTGAACCACCATCCGGAACCCTCGGCGTCAGCCTGCTATCCGGGGTCAAAGATAAAAGACACCAAAATCTCCACGGTCTGTGACGCCATGGAGACCCCTCCATGACCAACCTCAAGGCGTGCTTCAGAGGGACTACCCTCCGATCTCCACTGCTTGTCCACGTGGATAAACCGTTCACCACGCACACCTCGGCTTTATTCTCTTAACACAAGAATAACCACCTGTGGCTCCCCGCTTTAGACCACGCTGCTTCAACGGAATCAGCGCGAATTCAGGGGAGTTGTGGTTGATTACACCGTGGTTCCGTCAGCGGTAACACGCCCGGCCGGTGATACTAACTCAACGGCACGCGGCCGTCGGGGAATTAACACGGGCCGGCCCCTCAGAGAGCTACATACATGGGTGTACATGACGGTGTGGACAGGCTCCGCACCTAAGGCTACACATGGGAGCAATGTGAAGGGTCCGCCCAACCTTCTCGCCTGAGACCCGAAGAGCACACAAGTCGGGGGCCGCGCTGAAAACCGCCCACGGAGATAGAAAAGATCCCTGCTGGTGAGACAGGAGGTATAAACCTAAGACCTTACAAACCAATAATCATAATAAACATAGAAGAGGAAGACAGTGATGAAGAGTAGCGGTCAAAACAGCTACACGTGGCAGCAGTTCATTAATATGAAGGGGCTGAAATGATGGTGAGCGGCTCGGGAACCTGGGTGCGCCTAAACCCTTACCTACCTTGCGAGGGGGAGTAAACAGCACGAATAATATTGCAGGTAAATTGGCAACGTGACCAGCAGAGCAACGTTTGCGCGAATGTTTACAAAACTCAGGTTACTCTACTGGAATATCTCTCTCCTGCCCTTTACTCCCTCTAGATCTTGAGCTGGTTAACAGACGGTACAGTAGCATTCATCGCCGGCGCCACCGCCACCATTATTATATAATTCATTGCTCACATGTAGATCATATTGTACTCTTTTATTGCACAACTTGTCTGTGATCTGTGTATTAGATCGAACAGCAATACACCAGAAACCTCTGGCTAATTCTTTGCTGAGTCATGCACACGTGCAGCGGAAAGAACTCGAAGGAGAGTATGTCACACTGGCTCCAGTATAAATAGGACAGTCAGCAGTCAGTCAGTCAGTTTTTAGAGTTGAGTGAATGATAGTTAAGTTGAGGTGTATAGTTAGTTTTAGTTACGTGAGTGCATCAGCCAGCCTCTAAACAAGTGTGTATATGTTCTGGAGTGATTGTATCGTAATAGCAAGAGACAATGAAACTGGAGAAAGACATTGAAAGATCATCCAAACAACAACTATGAATTGTAATAGTAGAGATTATAGACTGTTGGCAACAAAAAAGAAATTGTGCACTTGTAGTAAGATTTAGAGGAAATGAACTGTTAGTAAAGTAAATGGACTTTACGTTTCATCATCTCTGTTACAATAAGTAAAACAGGGCCTAAGACAGAACCCTCTGGAACTCCATACTTTACCTCCAACATTACTGATTTTATTTTATTTACGTTGTTGCTATTAAGATAATTCATTTCGATGGACTCTTGTGTTCCTGTTAGGTAAGATGCTATTAGTTTGTTAGGTAGGCCTCTGATTCCATACAGATTAAGCTTACTTAATAAAATATGCCTTACACAGTCTAAAGCTTTCATTAGGTCCACCACTAGGCCACTACCTTCTTATTTTGATTAATTTTTACCATAATATTATGCACAAGGAGATTACAGCTGTAGTGGTTGAATAAGATTTGCAAAAACCATGTTGCAATTGGGTATAAATTTTATTTTTCTCTACAAAGTGTTCCAGTTCTTTGCAATATAATTTTCTCAAACAGTTTACCAATGTTGGAGGTTAGAGTTATGGGCCTTTAATTGTTAACATCATTTTTATTGCCCTTTTTATAAATAGGCTTACTGACATCTATTTTAAGGATATCAGGAAAGACACCTACTTCAATACTGGCATTTATTAGATGCATATATTGTTTTGCATTGTTTTAATGTTTTTAGAGGAAATGCCATCTAATCCACATGAGCATTTTGCAGGCATTTCACTGAGGATTTTTATAATTTCCTCCTCTGAGGTAGGATGCATAAAGAGAGACCTCTCTTTAGTTACAATATTGCAGATGGTGCTTTTTTTTATATTTTTAACTAATTTGTTAGCACATTTGCAAAAAAATAAAAAAAATTATCACTTTTTTAATTACTGGGCACGTGTAATAAACATATTTGATAAAAAGATTGCAACTTACTATTAATATCCTTTTTACAATAAATAGATTCCCAGTTTTCATTTTCAAGGGTACAATTTAAGTTTTCAATATTATCAGCACCTAAATGTTGAAATAACTTAGTCCTGTTATCATTATTATCATCTTTATTATTGTTCCACTTATTATCATTACTTTAATTTTTATCCCCAATTATAACACTGGCAAGTTAAGTGAAATGATCAGATAGCTGTTTACAACTTGAGTAGTTATCATTTTATCAGGTATGTTACTGACAATATAGCCAATAACAGTGGCCATTTTTAGTATTATGTGTGAGTGATTTAGTGTATGGGCATTTAATATATTGTGCAGTTTAAGGTAATTGGTGTTGCTGAAATCTAGCTTAATGATACAACCAAGGAGGAATAGACTCAGATCAATAGGTAACAATGAAAAATATAAATTATATATTATAAAGTGAAAAATAATTGTGAATTTGATGCGATTCTCATAAAAGAAACTGTATTGCAAATGACATTAAAATAAATTAATCGCCATCAGTTTCACAAGGAATAGTGAGTTTTTACAATTGTTGGCTGTGCCTAGCCATTTTTTATTAGTGTCAAAGTCCATCATTGTTTAGTGGAAAATTTATAAAAGCATTCATAGGAAGGCTGATGATTTTTGAGTGCCAATAAAATGTTTAAGACATTCTTGAATGTAATATTGGTTCATCAATATAATATATCCGTACTTCCCCTGTGATAATTATAAGAATCTTCAAGCCCTCCGACTGATGCTAGGCTGCGAGGACTAAAAGCCTTTCACTCCAACACAGGATTATAAAAGCTAATTATCAAAGAATAATATTCCAAATGACACTGCAATGTTTGACACGATCTGCAGTAACATATATACTGGGTGTCCCAAAAAAGCACTATATGTTGTGGAGGATGGCAAACTGATTGATTTTCAGATAGAAACCCCTGTCCGGAAATGTATGATTTGGACACTGGAAAGCATCAAAATATGAGAACCAGTGGTTGTGACAATTTGTTAACATTTGTTTTGGTATCTTAATACCAGCCCTTTAGCCATCGGTATACAGGGATGAAGGACCTGAACACAATAACATCCCTGCACATGCACTAAATTCCTCCATAGAGTCCTTGGTGTGCATCCTACTGCGATACTTGTGTAGTTTCCAGTACAGTAACAATTTTAACAGCAGTGCAACACGTATCAGTACACAGCTGCTGAAATGGCTGACATGAGATCCAGCACACTTTGATGTAAATGTGCACAATCACCTCAAAGTTGCATATTCAAATCAACCAACTGGTAAAGGCGAACCCAGCTCGGTTGGCAGATGACACCTCTCGACTATTTTCTGTGCAGTTGTATGAAGAGTATGGTGCATGGCACTCCTGTAACATTAACAAAGGATCTTATGACTCAAGTCCAGGAGTGGTTGAAAATCTTCAAAGACAACCGCACGTATTGGGTCATGTACATGAGGCTCACCACCACCGATATAGGCTCTGCAATGACGTGGGAGGTACACAGATTGAAGCCCATTTATAAGGTAGACAGCTCAATGTTGGGTTTGTTGACAAAGTGTGAACACACACCCATCTCACTAGAGTGTCTAAGCCATGCATTTCCAGACAGGGTAATTTGAAAACCAATCAGTTTCTCTTCCCATACAACATACTAAGCGTTGTGGGTGTCTTTTGGGACACTTATATATATGTAATAAATGTTATAATCTTATGAATATTATATATAATATATTACATCAAATTACCACCATTATATAATTATACTTATACTTGTTTATGCTGCCAGTTTTTATTTGAAATTTAATGAACTTTCAGTAATCGGGTAGCAAACTCATGGAAATATTTAATGTTACTAATATGTTTCTTAAAATACAAAATGATTATCTGGGCTTGTGGGCCGTGGTCTAGCAGAAATTCTCCTTTCACTAGAGCATGGTTCAGAAACCGGGATAATCATTTTGTATTTTATGACACCAGCCATGAAAGCTTATGCAATTTGATGAATGTTTCTTTTTCCACAGAGTTGCTACTGAAGTTTCCAAATAGAGCTGTTCCAGTGCAGCAACTATAGTAAAATGGATGTCAAGGTAGAAATCAAGGAGGAGTCTTGCTTTTGTCCAGAGAGTGAGAGGGAACTTTTGTCCAGAGAACTTGAAAAGAAAGTTAAGATTGAAACTGTTAAAAGTAACAGTGACTATGATGTAGATACCAAAACAGAAATTGAAGATGAAACTATGGATTCCCAATTTGGTTCACAGAATGAGAATTTTTCAAAACATAGTCTAATGAGATGTAATAAACCCGTCAAAGAAAGTGAAACAGAAACCAAAATAGAAATTGATGAACACTTGTGGTTAGAAAGCAGTTCAACAGAAGCTCTGTATATTAATGATATGAAGGTAAGTTCTGCAGAAAAAGTGCATCATACTTTTTATTTTTCTTCTTTAATAGTAAATAATATTCAGCATTACATATGGCATATTGTAAGTATCAGCAGTTTTCATGTTGTCTCAGAAAAAAAGACAATATACATGTAATATTATTGCATCTAGTATTGACACCGGCCGTGAAAGCCTTAGAATTTTGATGAATATACATGTAAATTCTAAACTTTTAAAATATCATTAATCATAAGACTGAGTGTTATCCCCACATGTTTCTTTGTTAAATTTATGTATTGTTGTAATGAGAAGAGATGTCAAAAGAAGTAAAAACTGTAATAATTTTTTTTGTGTATAGTTGAGAACCTTGTGCTAAATTTCACACAGCAGTCAAATGGGTGGAAAGCAATGTAGACACTTCACATTTGTGAAAATACAGCATATGTGTGAACAAGGGTATAGTACCCCAAATACTATAATTGTTAGATAGGTAGGCAAGTGGTGGCTAGCTAGAGTTAAAAAATCTGATGTATTGCACTCACACGACTTTCTCTACTCTTGTACTAACCATTCCTGCAAACTCTTATTCCTATATCTTCATGTTAGTTGCGATAAACATTTGCAGAAATTATCTTATTGCTTACTCCCTTTGCTTATTTCCTCATAAGTGCAAGGAGAATATGAGAATATAGTAGGCTTTGAGCAATAGTCAAATCTTTTAAAGCTTTGAGATTCTGTTCTCTTTGCATGATTAGCATATAAAAAAATTAATATCAATGTTATATTTGACAGAAGTATAAGTTCTCCAAAACTCTATAATTAACAAGGAATATCTCTGATATGGTTCACTCTACAAAAAAATTTAGACATAAATCGTGTATTTTAGCAAGATCTACATTTTTTCTATACTAAGATTAGGTCTATCTCTTATAGTTTACCAGTTATGCAAAAGTCGTCCAGAGTAAATACGACTACTAAAATACGTCAGAAAATTTAAGATATGCATTGAATTTGTCATAAAAATATCTCAAACATATGACATTTTAATCAAAATCATTACAGCCATTTTCAAAAAATTTTACATGTAAAGGGTAATTTAGGGTGAAACAATTTTCTTCAAAATCTTCATGCCGTGTCCTTGAAAGACATTAAACTTAAATACAAACTTTGGTTTTTAACTGACTTTTTGAGTTATGCTGTTCACAGACTGACACACAGACTGACCTTTTTCTAAAAATGCTATTTTTTATTCATGGGTCCTCAAAACATATTTTTCATATATTTCAAGCAGTTGACAGTCGCCGTAATGGAAGGTGGCAATTGTGCGAGGTTACGGTAGCTGTCAGCACTGCCAAGCGAGTTTGCTGCACTGATTTGTAAAGTTAATTACAACTGAACTATTAGAGACTCCATTCTAATTTTTTCTGAGAACATTAAACAAACTTCAGTGTATTTTTAGTTTTTTTTTCTTCAGATTTTTAAATGGTTGAGTTTGTTTTATTATCTAACTTTAAAAACTTAATGGTGTAAAATATAATATTAATAATAATTAATAAAATTTTCTAATAAATACCTCACGAAATACTGCAATTTATCTTTAATTTGAGCCAAAGATCAAGTAATTTGCTTGATTACAATCAGAGGTTGACACTCTTCGATCAAGCCATAACCAAGCAAGTAATTTAAAAACATGGAAATAAAAAAATACGGGTCTCCTTATTTGATGCCTATTAGTCATAAAAGAATGTTGAACCTCCTACGAAAAAGTTGTGTTTTACGGGTGTGCGATTTGACTCCATAGTAGGTCTAGCAGTACATGGATTTCATCATCTACTGTGTATAATCAAGAAATTCCACCAAGGAAACAACCAATGTGTATGTAAATCGTGTGAAAAAATGTGTGAACTGTACAACTACAGCAAGTGCAATAAGGACATGCTCCTTAAATGAACTCATAAGACAATAGGAAAATAGAACCATTCAACATGAATGTTGTTAGCTAATGCTGGATTTCTGACAATGAAGTCATTAATCCTCTTGCTCTCCAACATTTCCCACTGATGATATTGAAGAGAGCAATAGCAGTAATAGTAACTGCTTTTTAGAGAGCACTATATTTTTATGTTTTGGCAGTCACATCGCTCTCTCACAACCCCCAGAATGTGTGGAGGACCACACCTGTTGTTGGTTTACGGGTCTCACTGACCTGAATGATTTTTATGTGAAGCAATTCCTGCTCTGTAGGTTATACAAAAAGTGTGTATAAGGTAAACCAAAATTAGACCGACAAACTTTGGAAGCTGATAGATAATATTATTTTAAACACTTTTTGTTAAGGAAAGTTTTTTGCTGTGGTGCTTCATTTAAATGCTACACAGTTAATGTCATAGATTGCTGCCTTCCACCCAGCTTAAGTATTTGTGGCAAATTCAACAACACACATTAGTATTGCACACAATCTTAATCCAAGAAACAAACACAGAAACAAAACACAAATATCTAATTGTTTACAGTTAATCACAGCTTTACTATTCAAAGTAAATGTTGGAACGCATGCCCACTGCGATTAATACAAAGAATGCATCGGCATGCCCTATTCTGCTGTACTCTTCCAGACACCAGCCATTTCTCTAGCTCAAAAGTTTCTCATCTAATTTTGAATAGTAAGGCTGTGATTAGCTGTAAACACATAGATGTGTATGATTTGTTTGTATGTTCTGCATCTGTTTCTTGGATTAAGATTCTGTGCCTTACTAAGATAAATACAATACTAATTTGCATTGTTGATTTTGCCGTAAATACTTAAACTGGGTGGGAGGCAGTAATCTATGTCATTAACTCATATAGCGCTTCAACAAAGTACCACAGCAAAATACTAACAAAGTGTTTAAAATAACGTTATCAGCTCCCAAAGTTTGTCGCTCAAATTAATAATGGGACACCTGTATATTTCTGCCCCTCTTTCTGAAGATGATCAAGGTAGATGCAGACAATGTGATTTCCGATGAATTATTCTGTTTCAGGATGGGACAAATGATGACCTTTACTCTATAAAATCACCAAGGTAAGTCTTCCACCTTATTCTGTATCCACTACCTGTTTCTTTTAAATTTTCCCCATTCCTTTTAAGTGTTACGTACGGAACTAAAAATGAAATTCAGTTTTATTTATGCTCAGTGGCATCTTTATCAGGCTTGAGGTTCTTTCATGTACCATAAACCTGAGACATGGTACCACAGACTTTCCCTATAAAGAAGGTTGTATTTCACTTCTACAATTAAAGAAAAGTTCAGTGACAAAACTAAAATTATAAAACTGATGGTAGGATGAACTATAAAGTTGTTCCTTATAGAGATGAAGTTTTTGGACCATCACCCATTTTTTAAATTTTTGACTCCTATACTACTGAAAAGATCATTTATACATTGAATGAAATTTTGCCCTTCTAAATACTCGTACTATTATCACTGTTTGTTACTGTCAGTTATTCTTAGGTATTTGGACATTGATAAAAGCTGCAACTAAGACTAGGACTATCTAAATTAGCTATTTCTGTCAGTTTTCTTCATTATTTAATGCCAGTTGAGTATTTTTCTTATCACAAAGATAACCTTCCACTCTTAATTGCTTTTACCCATTATCACAGTATATCCCACAATGGGCTTCCAACAAAATTGCTTTATAGCAATTCTATACTGGAACAATTAGAACTGGTGCACCACTACTTTGCTATAAAAACAAGTTCCAAAATACACACTAATTCAAGCACAGTCTGGATTATGGCTTTCGAATTTCACAGGGTTACTTACATATTACCACCACTGATAAAGTTCATACTCGATAACTGATATATTGACAATTCCACAGGTTGAAAGATAAAAGAAAGCTAATTCAAATTTCAAGAAGCCTTAGGAGGAATTAAATCATAATACATGATAAACAACATGGGAACACAACCAAAGTCTGAGACAGGTGCTATCAAAATCACACCAATACCAGCTATGGAAATACTAACCAACCAATGCCCCATTGAATATGAAATAGAAAAAGCAGCTCTTATTCAACACGAAAAGTTGATCAGACACCCATTCAATACATGGCACAAGAGAAATTATACGCATACACTAAAGACTCAGGAGAGCTTTCTTTCCAAAATTCAAGACATCAAGAAGAATGTATACCTTCCTAATTCAAAGGAAAACTTCATATCTAAAGTCAATCCAACACATACATTAGACATCACATATTATTTACACCTGACAGAAGAAATTAAGAAAAGTGATACTCCAACTAGTGTTCTAAAATGATTGGCATTAGAGACAATCCATACTAGATTTCCAGAACACGAATGGCTCCATATTTATACTGATGGATCATTGATATCAAACTGAGATGGAGCAGGTGCTGGAGTCACATGTCACCTCTTTTCCTATTACAAATCTTTAAGTTATGGAACTACAAACTTTGATGGAGAAATTGAAGCAATTCGAATGGCCCTACAAAATCTTTTGTATAGAATTTCACATTTTCATCAAGCAGTTATTCTCTCCAGAGCGGCAATTATATAAATGAGTTCCAAGTTGTCACCAAAAAACCAAACAATTATAGAATGTTGGAAAATCCTTACCCATCTAATAGCATTTCAAAAACACCTAGTCATCCATTGGATACCAGCTCACTGTGGACTGAGTGGTAATGAGAAAGCTGATTTTCTTGCAAAAATGGGTACCGGCAATGTGCAGCAATCTATAGTTAATCTACCATTTTATGCAGCTAAAAGATTAGTCAACTCTGAATTTGAAAAAGATTATTGCAAAATATTACTATGAAAAATAAAAGAAAGGAACTACCAAACATTCAAACAGTAATTCCTGAGTATCCTCGAAAAACAGCAGTTGCAACCTTCAGGTTGATTACAGGACATGATTGTCTGGCAAAACATTTAAACAGAATTAGGATATATTCTTCACCACACTTGTCCTCTATGTGATCTGCAAGAGGAAATGGACCGAGACCACCTTCAAATATGCCCGGCCACTTCTAGTGCCCTCCCCATCCATCAGTGAAAAATATTGGAGAGGATTAATGACTTCATTATCAGAAATCCAGCATTAGCTAACAACATGGGAATTTACTGCAGAGGGAAATCATTTACTTGTTAAGTGATAGTCTTGCAAATAGACATTTAATGTGATTTTGACAAGTGAGCTGCTTCTCTTATCATAAAAAAAGTTTGCAGCTTATTTTTCTTTTGCCATGCAAGCTTCAAATAAAAATACATTGGGAACAATGTGGATAAATGCAGCTATTCTTGCAAAATAAACACACAACATAAAACAGTACACCATATATAACAATACTTTATTAGCTAAGAAACAAAGGACTGCAAAGAAATAACAATTGACCAATCATTAACAATTATTTTAATTAATGTTATATTGTAATAAACTATGGCCATTCATTTCAGAGGATGTTCGGATGAAAGTATTATTTTGCAAATGCAACACTAATTTATTGTGACAATATTCAGCATCTAATTTTACGCTAGAAAAAAATCACAAAACTAACTTAGAGTAAATGGTTACAGGAATCTTAACATTAATATGTACATTAACACAATATATACAAATAATTTTTGTAACACTGCATAGTACTAGCTTCTAATATTTGGCAGGCTCCTTTGACAAGCTTCATGTATCATAGTTCGTCCTCAGCTCTGAGGAACATGAAACACAACAGTAAACAATGAGGCAAATATATGCATGGCATCATTGTATTTTGGGTATGCATAAATAATATTCCACAAGGAGCATGAGTAAACTAAATAATTTAACTGTAATACTTTCAGATAAAAAAAAAAGGTTTTACTTGATTTTTAATACTATAATAGTCAACATGTAAGATGAATTAAAACATATAATTTAAATACATAAATAATACTTGACAATGAACATGAGAAAAATAAATAATTTAACTGTAATACTTTCAGATAAAAGCAGAGGTTTTACTTGATTTTTATCATTATAATAGTCAACTGCAGGTTGAATTAAAAAATATAATTTATATAGCGAAATTACTTTGTTATAAAGCTAATTGTTATACATATAAAATGTCAGCAATATGCACTAAAGCTATTATTTCCACTCCATCAATGCTTTCACTAAACCTTCATTTTAATGTTCTCTGGAACCAGAAGGACAGTCGATTCCTCGTACTCTCCAGCTGTGATTATGCCCTCTATTTGGATTGCTGGTAGAAGTAATCTGTAAAACAATGTCTAAATTTCTGCTGCAATTGATTCAATACAATACTACACCAAATTTCTTATGTGAACACTATTGAGTACAATATGTAATTTTTGTACAGACATCTTATCACAATCCTGAAGTTCCAGCAACTGATTCCAAAGGGACGTCTGATTCTTTCTCTTCATTTTCATTTTAACTATCCTCGTCGCTGTCTCTGAGGTCAATTAGAAATTCCTCTACCTCTGGTGCATTTCTTATTTCGTCATCTTAGTACTTCATAATTAGCTTTTTTCTGCACTTTACTTCATTGCTCCACATTTCTGGTGTTACCTGTTAAAATATTGGCTTAGTATCATGATCACAGTATTGTGAAAGTTCTAACATTGTTATTAAAGTAAGTCTTATACTTAAAATACCTAATACCATTCAGTTTATGTACCTGGTTGAGTGCTTCCTTCCATGCCGCTCTAGCTCGATCCAATCCATGCCCTGGCCATGAAGCTACTGCCTTATTATATCAATTATATAACCATACAAGCTCTATGACATTGAAAAATGAGTGGTAAGGGGGAAGCCTCAAAACTGAATGGCCTTCTTTCATCAATATTTCATCGCTGACACGTCTGAAACATATTTATTATTTATTACTCTGTAACTTATAAGTCTTAACTGTAGAAGGTATTATTTCACCTTGATATTATGAAAAAAACAGAAATACTATTTCAGGTTGTCTCAATGCATTCTGCATAACTGACGCAATTCAGTTTTGTTTGCACTGTGTGGCACTGGCACACCATTTTGTCTCAACTAGGTCTCAAAACACAAAGGAAAATATTATATACTCAATAAATACAATCAATAAACATTGCTTGTTTCTTATAATACATAAGTATTATAAGCACCATTAACTGATCTTTTCTTCACTTTGATGTTGGCTGCTGTTCTGCAAGTTTGCTATGGTATGATGCATTGTCCATAACAATTAGACTGGGTCCTAAACTCCTCAATCCAGTAACAAGCTGCTTCTCCAACCATTTCTGAAAAGTTTCGCTGTTCATTGCACCATGATAATCTTGTCCTGTCTTCAGATTGGAGGAAAATATCAAATCAGCACCTTTGACACAAAGAATACACATAAGATGCTATTAAAATCCAGAAAAAGAAAATAAAAATGTAATTGGAAAACAGCATACAACTCATCAAAGACTACTTTACCAGAAATAAAGCCATCTTTTGTTCCAGCATGTATTATGACCAATCTTCCTCCCTCAGTAGGTCGACGCATGACTCCCCGAGGTTTACCGTGAACAACCTCATGTTTACTCCATGAATACGTTGCAGACCCTTTAACCAGATTATCATGAGTGATACCTTCATATCAAATGTCTTCTAAAAACTACTATCTATGTATTTAATTGTAAATACTGTTATAAGCTTACCATTCATAAAAATCCATGTTTCATCCAGAAATACCACAGGCTTTGGTCTTTCACTTTCCAGGTTTCTCATGTATTCTCTTAAAAAGCAAGACCTCTTGAACTGAATCTCTGGAGTATCTCTTACATATATAAGGCCATTCTCTTTGGTCCACTTAAAACCCATTTCCTTTAAAATTACTCTCAATGATGACAGCAAACCACTAAACAGATATGTCTCATAATTTTCTTCCATATGCTCTAGCACAAGCTACCTGTTGCTGTTTTTCCTGCACATAAATTAAAGAGGAATGTAATATCACATATTTGTACTTGAAAACCATAAACAAGCTATGCTAAACAGTGTGTCTTACCATGATTCAGTTTATCATATATAAATCGCCCAATAGCTTCCTTAGCAAAATCATCTATACCAGTTACAGATCGAGGTCGGTTTTTATGTTTCCCTGGTGTGAGTAATGGCTCCCCCTCTCAAATGTTTTCATAACTCTTTGCATTGTAGAAAATCCATGCTGTAATAAAGATAAATATAAAGATATTAGGTTTTTTAACACCAGTTGAAAACTGAAACATACCTTTCCTACAAATCTACCAAAGAAAGTTAATGCAGCTTTCCCATATATTATGATAAAATGTGTAATATATGTAATATATATTTAAAACTTATTGCTACCCTAGCAGGCAACCTACTTAAATTGCCCAGGTAATTTAAGGGTAATTGTTTACAAAATCGGCCGCTCGAGAAAAATAATGAAACATAGTGCAATGGATGCAGTTTTTATTGTTGTTTACGATTTTGAAAGTCGTATTGTGCGCTGAAGCTTCGTTTTTGATTTATGAGCAAATTCCATACCTATGATGCAGCAGTTTTTTTCGCTTATGCGGCGGATATTTAGCAAATAAATGTTTATAAATGAGTACAATATATGCTAAATTGATTGATCAATGTATTTACGTTGAAATTGTTGTTGCTGATTACGATTTTGAAAGTTTTATTTGGCGGTTTTCGTTTTCGTTTTGCCCGTGTTAGGTTAGGTTTAGTGTGTGTATATGAGTGGGGTAACAGGGTCCTGTGTTATCGAAATATTTACAATTTGGGCAGTGTTTATGCAATAATTTCAACGTAAATGTATTAATCAATCATTCTACTATATACCTATTATACTAGTTTATACACATTTATTTGCTAAATATCCGCCGCATAAGCGAAATAAAACCACTGCATCGCACGCATGAACTTTGTTCATAGATCAAAAACGAAGCTTGATCGCAAAATAAAACTTTCAAAATCGTAATCAGCAATAAAAACTGCATCCATTGCACTATGTTTCATTCGTTTTCTCGAGCGGCCGATTTTGTAAACATTTATTTACAAATTTAAGTTTAACATTAAACACACAACTGTTTGTATTAAATAAATGCACGAGGTTCTAAAGCACTCATTGTGCAGCAAGTATGAGGAACATACACATGTTCTACTTAACCCTAAAAGACTAGCAATTTTTGTCATGAGATCTGCTTTACTCACGCAGACTTCTTCAGCTTTTAATTTTTGGTACATATGGACAATTGCTTTCTGGAAACTGCTATTAAGCACGCATCTTTTTTTCGCTAGAAGAATGCTTTCCTCACTATTTCTTCTCTTACTCATATTTATACACAACCTTTAAAGGAAATAAAATTAACACTTATCAAAATAAAACTATCTGTAGCCTGAAATATCACTTGCCGGCCAGATTCTAAGTCCGAAGTTACTCGCCCCTATAATAGGTTTCGCTGCATGAGCTAGCTGTCACTAGCAGACGATTTTCACATCTGCCAACATTGCTTTTTACACTACACTAATTTTCGTTGCCAACTTATTAAACACAAATGCACTCGCGTCATTGCCGCCACAGACATACTCCGTGTACATTATCATTTTGCTGAATAGGTGACTTAGCACTTGCCGGCCAGATATGGTGTACATTATTTTGCTCACAGATATATCGCTAGTGCGACTCCATACTATTGTTGTAGAAATTATTGTGTACATTATCGTTATTGCCTTGTTACTGGGTCCACGAAATGCTGGCTAGTTCTTTTTTTATTTTATATTATTTTATTATATTATTATTTATTATTACATTTATATATATATTATTTATATTATAATATCCTCCTCACGGGGTGTGCCACGGCATCACATTCCCTGCATGGCATTCGAGTTCTCAGCAGGCCCTCGTCGTAAAGAAATTGCATGCATTCCTCCTCATTATAGCACAGAGGCGCTAAATCTACTATGCTAATGAAGCGATGCATTGCACTCTCACAACTTGCTTCTAAGAAGGTCACCAGCATACTGCCGGGTCCCGCTAAAACATTCAAACTTACTATTGGCAGCAAACTCCTGGGGAAATTCTGCTGTTGGCAGCGCTGAATTAACACAGCAATTTCGCCAACTTTCCAGTGGCGGCTCGCAGTCAAAATTTTAGGGTTGGCAAAGTGTAACAGTAACAAGCAACAACAACAGCAATAATAATAAAAATAATAATAATAATAAAAATAATAATAATAAAAATAATAATAATAATAATAATAATAATAATAATAATAATAATAATAATAATAATAATAATAAACCCCGTTTATCCGAAATATAGGGGGCGAAGTCATTGCGGATAACGCAAACAATATATTGTTTGGTTGTTTAATAAGAGCAGAGTGAATGACTGTGACTTACGGACGAATTACCGCCAAAACTAAAATCACGAGTGTCGGTAGACTTTTTTCCAGGGGGGGGGGGCACATGTTGGAAATTTGCAATCATATAATATTAAATCATTATTTTACTGCCAAAATTTATAGTATTTGCTGCAGATAACCGTATTAATTTGTGATAAACAAAAATTGTTCTTTACATCAAAATTAAAATAATAGTTTAAAAGTCAGTAACTGACTGCACATGAAGTTCACCAACCTCCAAGGGGGGGGGGGGCGGGGGCCGTGGCCGCCAGTGCCCGCGTTTCGCGACGCCCATGACTAATATAGATTAAGAAATTGAAAAATTGTCTGACTGCAGCTTTGTGTTAAATAGCTAAAACACTCCTCTTTTCATTGTCAGTGCGCCGCGAAAGCGAAATTTGTAATAGTTCACTAATTAAGTCGGTCATACTGGTATTACACAGAGATAACGACAGATTCAGACCTCTGAGATCTTCGTTCGTGGAGTATGGCTGTTCGGAAAATGTCGCATAAATTCGGATTTGGGCAGGCAAGTGTTCTAACTGCTGGCAGACGCGTCTACGCATGCTTGGAGTGCATATACAGACCGAATGTTTCCTTATCCCTGTTCAAGGGCCTCGTACTGAGGATATGGGGCCGGGCAGGCAGAGGTTAAGCTAGCCTGCTCTCCACTACCCAGGTTCCATGCGCATCATTTCTGCCGCGCGTTTCAAACACGCAGCGCAGTTTTGATGAATCGGAATTGAGATTAAAGGATTTGACCATGCGCTGGTCATTATAACCGAGAAAACTTTTCTTGAACTGCAATTTAGGGGAAAATGACGGTTCAAATGATAAAATTCAGAATCATAATTAAACATTATTTGTTGATGTATTACGATAGGGTAGGCAATGCCTACCCTGAGGAGCCGCGCCTGAAATATATTGGTGGGCTTTCCTGAACCTGCTTGAAAACTACGAGCTCAGGTGGCAACATAACATATGTAATAACACCAGCTATGGCCGTAGGTTTACCATGGTTATATGTTAGGAACAGTTGGTGGCACTAATACAACCCAACAGGTGGAATATAACCAGACTGCACCATAATGGGGGGAAAAGGTTGCTTGCTGGGCTATCTCAATAAGCTGCGCCGACTATATAAGTGGAGTATCCACATTCACTTGGCATAAGCTGGAACGAGGTTTTGTATAAAATAAGTAGGAGCGTATTGCTGTCTCTTGCCTGCATGTTTTCTGTCATGTGCTCTACTCTGGGATCGTCTTGTCTTTCACTACTATTTTTCTGTCATCAGAGTCCCAAAGACTTTTTTCCACTTATTTTTTCATCTCTGTGTTCCAATAATTACTGATTGTTATTTTTATATTTCAGTTTATACAAACAGAGTGTTTCCAGTTATACATCAGGTTTATTCTCCATTGAACACCTAGGAAATGATGTAAGTTTCAATATGAAAAAGGATTGTCCTGAATGTGAAAGTGGCAGAAAATGTCAAAGTCAGAGAAATGTAGAGAGGGATATATCTTCAATAGAAATAAGTGTTTACTCAGAAACATCTGATGAACTGATTCATGATGCGACAAATCCATATAAGTGCAGCGTTTGCAATGAGTCTTTTACTGATTCGTCAAATTTTAAAAAACACAAATTGACTCATGAGAGCATAAAGACACACAAGTGTAACATTTGTATTAAGGCGTTTAATCATTTATCAGAGCTGAAAAGACACAAATTAATTCATGACGGTGTAAAGCCATATAAATGTAACATTTGTAACAAACAGTTTACTCGTTTGTCAACTATGAAAAAACACAAATTGATTCATGATGGTGTGAAGCCACACAAATGTAATATTTGTAAAAAGGCTTTTACTCTGTTATCAAATTTGAAAAAACACAACTTGACGCATAAGGGCATAAAACCACACAATTGTAACATTTGTAACAAGGCTTTTAGTCAAGTGCAACATTTGAAATCACATGTATTGATTCATAAGGGTATGAAGCCACACAAGTGTAACATTTGTAACAAGTCTTTTAATGATTCATCAAATTTGAAGAAGCACAAATTGATTCACGATGGTATAAAGCCACACAAGTGTAACATCTGCAACGATGCTTTTACTCACTTAACGAATTTGAAAACACACAAAATGATGCACGAGGGTATAAAGCCACACAAATGTAACATTTGTAACAAAGGTTTCACTACATTATCGAATATGAAAGTACACAAACTAATTCACGAGGGCATAAAGACACCCAAGTGAAACATTTGTATCACGGCTTTTACTGATTTGTCAAATTTGAAAAGACAACTTGATTCATGAGGACGTGTGAGTTGAGTGCTTTCAGTTGTTAAACTCCAGAACACTAAGAGGTGGAATTAGGACTGAAAAATTCAATGCCATAGCCGGGATTTGAGCTACGGATCTTCCGCTTATCGATAAGCGGATTTCACCTCTTAAACCACTCGATAAGCGGAAAATCCGTGGTTCAAATCCCAGCTATGGGATTGCATTTTTCAGTCCTGATTCCAACTCTTAAATATTGCCCACACTTGTGTGTTTAAAAACACCAGGAGTAAGCTTGTTGGCATAAATAAATAAGTAAATAAATGAGTGAATAAATAAACAAATAAGTACATAAATAAATAATTACCATCCAGAACACTAGTCGATTTTTCATGGCAAAATCTACACGAGAGTAATGGTTGAGTCCTTACACTCCTTTTCCCTTTCTCTACTGCGTATAGTATTGTATTTCACCCAAAAATTCGATGTCGAGATTTCATCGGAAATATGTTTTGAGGCCCCTTGAATCGAAACAAAAAGCATTTTTAGAAAAAGGTCCGTGTGTGTGAACAGCATAACTTAAAAGCGTGAAGTCGGTTAGAAACCAAAGTTTATATATAAGTTTAATGTCTTTCAAGGTGCTATACAAGATTTTGAAGACCATTTCTCCTACCCTTTACATGGGATTTTTTTTCAAAATTTTGATTTTCTCAAAAATGACTAATGATTTTAATTAAAATGCCATATGTTTAAGATATTTTTATGGTCGTTGCTCACTTTTTATCTCTTGGCCGTGCAGAGAAAACTTTGCAGATCTAATAAACCTTTGATATGTACAAATTGATGAATAATAGCTTTTTAGGTGGAAAACCCTTTTAAATACAAGAGGTTTGTAGTGAAGAAAGCAATCCACGAAGGGTTGCACGGTCACCGCCATGCAATTCTTATCCGAGCAAATAAATTTTCTCGAAGTGGATGGACATTTCTTGTGTGAATACTGGGTTAATGAGGTCGTCTTAAATGAACTGGTGCAAATAGGGATTACTATCCTGGAACTAGCAAAGCTGAAGGTGTACCACTTTTATTACGATTTAAAGGCGAAATTTGGGGAAATATTACGTTTGTTGTATCATGAAACAGATTCACTAATTATGTACTTTAATAACTGCGAAGTCCACCCACTTAAAGCATGGCTTCTGATCCGGAAAAATTAAAAAATTATTTTGTTGTTCAACGACGCTGTCAATTGCCAGGATCACATCAGCGTCGCCGGTGTGCCGGAATTTTGTCCCGCAAGAGTTTTTTTACATGCCAGTAAATCTACTGACATGGAGCTGTCGTTTTTAAGCACACTTAAAAACAGATAATTATGTCATCCGCACCAAAGATACGGGTAAGGTGCCTGGATTGTTGGCGGATGAGACCGATTACCTACGAATAAGAGTTCTTAGGCCTCAGGGCAAAACCATATGCTTTGTGATTTGAGGATGGCGATTCCTTAATTAAGAACAAAGTAATCACTTACAGCTACCGTAGCTGCAAGTCAAGAGCGTATATCGTTCGAGGATTACAAACGATGTTTGTTCGAGAACCGGTCACTATACATACAGCAGTACTTCATCCGCTCCACAAATCACACCTGTATAGCAATTCCTAACGCAAGTTGGCACTTATTTTAGAGTACAGCAAACGACAAGTATTGGGAGATAGGATACGACATTGCCTCATGGATATAGTGGGGAAAAAGTATAAATAATTGATCAAACATACATTTTATTGTATTTATGTTTACTTTGTGTTACATTAAAACAGTTTATGTCAGAAAAGGTAGTTTTGTTTGTGGTTCATAGTTCTGTACTCCCGACCTCAGTCCACCTCTAGCCCTTAAGTGAGTCATATCCAACGGAGCAATTGCGGATATTTTCTCATCTCTAAAGATAAAAAGAAATTTGAAATTATTGTTCCGCCATGCACGAGGATCGTTGTTGTTGTAGTGTTTAACGCCCGCTTTTACTACTACGGCACCACAGGCGGTGACACTGATGATACATGAAGATGGAGCACCGGTGGAATGAGATGGCGGGGGAAACCGGAGTACCCGGAGAAAACCCGCCCTGACGCCGCTTCGTCCACCACGAATACCACATGTGGGTCCCTGGGATCGAACCCGGGCCGCCTAGGTGGTAGGCGAGCGCACTAACCGCTCGGCCACGGCGCCGCCACACGAGGATCGCTGTATCATTAAAGTGCTGTTATTCGTATGTATACGTACCATAGTGAAAGTGATGTTGCAGCGGTTTGTATTGCGTATGGAGCCACTGATCTCCCAATGTCGCAGTACTGCGGTGCATCTTTGGATTAAAAGTGGAAGGTCACGGTGTAATGCCATACTTTCACAATGTCCACTGAGAGCGTTTTTCGATACCCTTAACCGTAAAATACGAAAACAATCCTGAGGTAAGCGGATCAATGTTGTCTGGATAAAATCCTCCCTCTCCAGATCTGTCTCGATATCAAATTCAACCGTAACCGAGGTACGGACTATTTCTATCTTATCTAAGTTCTTGCATTTAGACATGGCTCGCTTATCAATGGACCAATTACTAGTAACTATTTCCTTATCTCCTTCCTCATCTATCACACCATATGCATAGGTAAGATTATTCCAAACTCTATCCTCGTCTGAATTAGCGTAGGCCAAGAGTTCATACTTATCAGACTCTAAATTATTCAGAACATAACCCTGATACATTTTATTTCTCCTTATTAAATTACCACGAATATTGTGATCTACACCCTTTTTAAAAGTCTCAAAATCATCGGTAATATGTAATCTCACCATTTGATGCTTCCTGTTGTGTCCTGGTAAAGAAGAATAGTTTATTCCAATAGGCTCGTACTTATGTGTTGATCATTGTAATCCAATTGTATACCCAGTCTTCATGAAGTACTTGGGGCATGTAATGTATTACTTTACTCTGCTGCACAAAAGAGGACATTTCCATAGGTGTATTAGCCCTGGTCTGCAATTCATCCGTTAGCACTATGAAGTTTGACATTCTCATGTGCGGGGTATAAGTGCGAAAACCTAAACAAGGTAACACACTTATCACTTTAGTCATTTCGTCGTCCAGGACAGGATACAGTGTGATACTTATGGTTAAGGTACTCAAAATGGTATCTACTTCCTCCCACCAATTTTGAACAAATGTAAACGTCACAAGCTTAAATGGAACTGACCTAGGTATTGGAGATACACCTTCTCCGGGTACGATTCCTTGCTGCTCCGAATTGCCGGTGCCACCACTGCTACTTGGAATCGAGCGGGTCTCTCTTGCACCGTCCTCAGCAGGTGTATCGGTTTCACCCATATCGTATCTAGTGCGGCTCAGAGGAGGAGTTTCAAGTACATTGGGACTGCTGTCTTTTTGTAAAAGTTGCGCAACATTACACATTCCTGTAGATAAATAAGACCCAATTAGGAAATTATTCAGGGGATATGTACGTAGGAGTAAATGTTTCTCGAAATTAATAAAGAATAAGCCTATTCCTTAATGCCTCTTTATCCTTCGGACTCAAATAATCTTTGCTTAGATATTCATGATTACCAGTCACAATTATGAGTGCGACATAAATCCTGTTTATTAATATACTTCTTACCTACTTGAACCCCGGCTCCAGCCAAAATATTTTTCATATCATCACATGTGGCATCCGTTATAAGAGGCTCTTCCAAAAGAATCAAAGATTTGTTTAGAAAATTTTCGTATGTAAATTCCGACATGCTATTTGAAACCTGTCAGAGGGCGATGCAATAGATTGTGCTATAAAACTCTTTCCTGTATTGGATGGTCCGAGGAGAAGTAGGCTACTCATATTTATTTCCTTACAATTAAGAATTTTCTCAAGGTTGACAACAAAATGCCTGGAATAATGTGATTTCTAATAAACAATTTACTAATTGCATTTCCGCTGTGGCTGGTTCCATTTCCGCACGATCCAATAAATGACCAAACCTGCCGTATCTTTTCATTTGCAATCTATGTTTAATATAACTATATAGAAACGGATATTGATAAGATTTGTATGTATTGCTCTTATAGCACCTTAAAGCACAATCCTTGGAGATTGGATAACAGATTTCACTTTTTGAATGCAATGTGTTTCAGATGTCCAACTTCGTTTTGAATGCACTGTTGTATACGTCGTTCGCAGTCACTCATGGTTTGTCTTAATGTACCTGCCTGTATCCTGTTTATCCCCTCTCAGATTCCATATTTGAGTCTTGAACGTGAGCTAGTCTGCTCTCAAACACTTTCTGTTTTAAGTAGCCTCGCAAGAAGTAATCAGGTGTTGCATGGTCTGGAGAAGGAGGTAGCCATGCCACGTCTCCAAACTTGGAAATCACACGCCCAGGAAAGAAGTTTCACTGAGCTAATCCTTACAGTATGTGTGGTTACACCATATTGTTGGAACCAAAGACCATCAGTGTCTTAAACTTACACAAGAAAAATTTAATCACGTCTCTTTAGGTCATGGACGTTACAGTGCACGTTTGTTCATCTTCGTTCTCAAAGAAATACGGCCTGATATACCAATTTACGGCACAATTACGCTCCCTCATTAACCAGTGCTCCATGACTTACTGGCAGAGAAAGGGGAACAAATACGCTGGCAAACTCATTTCCATGGTCTGCTCTACAGTTCTGTCACAGATTCACAGCGATTAATTCAAACCAACTCACTGTTTCTGCTCCACTCTGTATATGGAAACTAGGGAAGCATCGGTTACCCGTTAATTGTTAGTAAGACACTGTACAATCATTGAAGTCGCCCTTGTGGAAACTTTAGCTATGCAATTTTCCACACAGCGTGCGGGAATCGACACACGGGACAGTTTTGCAAGTCGTTTTCTGGAACCGCAACACATCACATGGAGTATTTATTATAGCTCAATATTTAGATAAATTGTCGATATAATCTTGTTTTGCGTAAGCAAGATATTTCTTGCCTATTGCCTCCCTGTGGGTAATACTGCTTGTAAGAGGTTCGGAGAGAAAATAATTAATAAAGAAAAATTGATCTTATTATTATCATTATTATCATCATTATTAGTAGTAGTATCATTACTATTATTATTATTATTATTATTATTATTAAATTCCTTCCATTATGAGTCACATAAAATGTACAATTCAAAACACAAAGATGATAAAACCAGAAACAAAGCACTGGAAATATGTAAAATCATAACAGAAACAATTAGTGAAGTACATAAAGGATGTACAGCGAACACGTTTTTTTCTTGTCTACTATTTACGCAATAACCATTATTGCACTCATGTTTGCTGCACTTAATGTTAAATGTTGGGTATCCGACTTAAAACTGTGATAACATATATGATAAACGGTTCCATATAGTGTAATGTACTCAAAATTATTAAATGAGACCAAATCATGTGATGGATGGATGGTTTTGTCACATTCTGTAACACAGAAATATGATATTGTAATACAGGTCTTGGTCAACAATGACTACGTTCCTCCACTGCTATGGAAATCACATTTATGGTGGCAACAACCTCAGGGAACGCGAATGGGTACATTAAGGTGTGATTACATCGGAGTAAGCTTATAAAAACAAAAATATTAATTTATTTTAGTTTAATACATTTAGTACTTGCATCTGCCACAATGTTTAAACCTATGCTTAAAAGAAATCTGATGTGTTGCACTCACATGACTTTCTCTACACTTGTACTAACCATTCTTACAAACTCTTATTCCTATATTTTCTTCGTGTTAGCTGAGATAAACATTTGTACAAATTATCTTATTGCTTATTTCTTTGTAGGTGCAAGGAGAATATGGGAATACAATAGGCTTTGAGTGATAGTCAAATGTTTTAAACCTGATCGCTTCTTTCTTTCTCTCTTTTTTTACCAACATCTGGGTAGTTTGCAAAAATGTGAAAATAAATTGTCACCAAAAAGTGTGGATTGAATTATTTTAGTGATCGAAAGTGCATTGGCCATAAGTCACGATAAAAATTGTTAATTTACATCTCTATGTGCATTTAACATTGGGACTAACCGTTGTATTTTCGTGGATCATTTTAGTGCTTTATTCGAGAACAACCATGGCGAAAATTGAATAGCATTGCTCTGGCGATAATATCATAGTATCCGAGAACTTGCGTTCCAATGCAAGAGATTTCGATTAGTCAATATTACTACTAGTGAGTTACAGTGCCCGAGAACTTACATTCGAATGAAACATTCGATTCTTAAAAGTATTCGAATACAGAGAATTCGGTTCTTGAAAGGATTCGATTCTGCCCATCACATTGCTTACCGATATTCTGTGATACCTACATACATTATCTTCGGTTTTCCGAAGACATCCGAAGCACTAAAGACGTGCTTCCATTTTCTATGGGTAGATTCAAGTACCATTCTTGCTGTCTTGTTTTGCTTGAAAGTAGAAGTTATGTTTACAAGGTGGCAGTAATATAACCTGTGGTCAGTAACGTCGTATCCACTTATACCTTGGCGTCGAAAAATAACCAAGTGAAGGTTATAACGAGATCCTGATAGAAGCTTGAGTGCATTTGATATTAATTCCCAAGATGATAGCTATAATTCGGCACTCGTGCAAACTTTTGCGTATTTCGTGTTCTGTTAACGCTCCCTCTTATCGTAATTTAATCACACTGCGTAAATTTAGGAGGTTATACAGAGAATTTTGGTACCCTCCTCCAGATAAACCACCTTTTGTACACATATGTCAGGTCGGGGATCCTGTTTTGCGCCATCCAGCTGAACTAGTAAAACCAGGAGACATTGAAAGAAAAGAAATAAAAGACGTAAGTTGACGTTCCACTAGTGACATTTCTCGTTTGGTATCGCTTCAGTTGAATAATTTAGGTTTTTATTTTCCTCCGATGTATGCAAAGTTGGGACAATGTATAGTATTGATCAAAACATTTCCAGTACATTTTCCCGCACTTTTAACACTATATTGCATTGTTGTGTTGCACAAGTGTTAGGAATATACCTTTAGGAATAATAATTGACACACATATGCAATTTATTCATGTAAATGTGTGCAAACTGCACTTGATTGAAGCAAGGTGCAGAAAGCAGCAAAATTTATCCACACGTGGTTTACCCAAGGCATCATGGGAGCTTTCCTCTCCTGTCGAGATGTTGCCAACATCGTCAGTCGACACGGAGGCACGCACGCCATTTTCTGTGTATGTTGCTCACATAGTTTTTGCGTTTCATTTGTTGGCAATGCCATTTTCCCCCTCCCCCTTCAGTGCTTATGTCCCGTCGTCTGCTTTCTAACGAAGTTTGAAAAACGGTTATTTGTGGGTTTTTAAGAGTTTCAGGAGCTAATGAACCTTTAGTTCATAAAAAAAATTAAACTTGGTACCTAAAATAGGTCATCACAAATAAAAAAAATATGATGTGCACTCACATGACTTTCTCTACTCTTGTACTAATCATTCTTAAAAACTCTTATTCCTGTATCTTCTTGTTAGTTAAGATAAACATTTGCACAAATTATTTTCTTGCTTCTTTCTTTTTTTTTTTTTTATTCCATTTATATCCCGCCTTTAACTGCAGAGGTCATATCGGCGGCCTTGACTATTGGTTTTACTCGTTTACAGTGGGGTTTTTATACATTGGATTCACACCACATTCACATTCATACTTCCAGACTCAGAGAAGGATGAGGAATAATCTTGGCTGGAGAAAAATTCCTACCCCCCTGCCGGGAATCGAACCGGGGACTCCTAGCACAGCAGGCAGGTGCTCTACCAACTGCACGTATTTCCTTGTAGGTGCAAGGGGAATATCAGAATACAGTAGGCTGTGAGCGATAGTCAAATCTTTCAAAGCTTTGAGATTCTGTTCTCTTTGCACACTTATCATGCAAAACGATGTTCCATTTCACGAAAGATTTTAAGTTTCCGAAACTCACACACATAACAAGGAATAACTCCGAAATGGTTCCTCCTACAGAAAATTTATTTGTACATAACTTGTGTGTTTTAGCAAGATCTACATTTTTTGTATAGTATGATTTGATCTATCTCTAATGGTTTACCAATTATGCAAAAGTCGTCCAGAGTAAATACGACTACAGGGGCTATAGCTAGAAAATTCAAGATATACATTTCATTTGTCATAAAAATATCTCAAACATATGACATTTTAATCAAAATCGTTAGAGCCATTTTCAAGAAAATCAAAATTTTCGAAATATTTACATGTAAAGGGTTGTTTAGGGTGGGGCTATTTTCTTCACCATCTTCCTGTCACATCCTTGAAAGACATTAAACTTTAAATACCAACTTTGATTTTCAGCCGACTTTTCGTTTTTGAGTTATGCTGTCCACAGACAGACACACGCGGACCTTTTTCTAAAAATGCTTTTTTTTTTGGAGGATTCAGGGGGTCTCAAAATATATATTTCCGGTGAAGTCTCGACATCAAATTTTTGGGTGGAATACAATACTTCCCCTACTTACCAGTAGAGAAAGCAATAGGTTCTAAAATTACAAAAATAGGTAAACAAAAATGACATTTTATTTCCCATTGCAAATTAGCCAAAAGATTTTGCAATGTCTTTATTGTACATAGTTAGAGTCGCAGGAAACAACTTATTAGAAAACTACCTTTTCTAGGATTTCCATTCAGAAACTGCATCACTTGTCAGATAACACCATCTTATAAGCCAAAATTAGCATTCCACACCAACTGATGTGGCCAAAGCAAATTTAAATGTTGGTATTAGACACAAGGGAACAGCACATTCATGTTCAGGTGTTTTGCCAGACAAACTGACAGCAACTCTGCAGAGTTTGAAGTCCTGGGTTTGTTTGAAGCACTGATTTTAGTTTTTCAGAAACTTTTTCACCAAACCAAGAGCCAAGTTGATTCTTTTCTGTCACCTCTTCTGTCAATCCCAGACCGGTTTACCCGAAGACCAGAGCATTAATAGTGGGGACCAGAAATACATCATGTAATTTGATGAATGCAATAAATATTGGGTCCCGCAAAAATTCTTTAGCTGAAGTAATTTTCACTGCATCCTTACCCAGTTTGAAAACAATGTTGTTGATGTCCTCCATATTATGCATTGTTCACTGTGATTGTTGTCAAGGCCCGACAGGCATAGAGGCTAACAGTGTTTCTGTATTACCAAATGAAGAAATTAAAAAAATGGCTGGCACCGTAGCATAGTTGGTAGAGCACGTGACTACTGTGCAAGGGGTTCCAGGTTCGATTCCCGGCAGGGGGGTGGGAATTTTTCTCCAGCCAAGATTATTCCTCATCCTTCCCTGAGTCTGGAAGCATAATGGCAGCGTCGTGGTATTCGTGGTGGCATCTGGACGGGTTTTCTCCAGTTCACCATTCATTCCACCAATTGCTCCATTATCACCCTTCCAATCATCCATGTCGACTGCATTTCACCATTACATTTCCTCACTATCATACCTGGTGCTTAGCTGAGCACCCGCTTCCAGCTCTTCACTCTGACAGGCGTCTGACCCTAGGCACTGGCATAAGTCCTATATAAGGGGAGGGTAATCAGGGAAAGAAAAAAAAAATAAAATTAGGTAAAAATAAGTTTTAACGTGAAATTAAGTGTTTTTAGTTAGTATGGGAACATTATTTTCAAACATATATTTCCATAATTAGTATATATACAACTTTTATTTTCCATACACGATCTACATATTTCCGGTATCACAACAGTTGTTACAGCAGGAATACGTCACCAGCAAATTGTCAGAATTTCTCAACGTGAGCTACAGTGAGTGATGGATAGTTTCCTAAAGAGGTGCCAAAAATATATGGACAAGAACGGTGACCAGTTTCAGCATCCCCTTTCATAAAGTTGGTAAGTAAAGCCTTCAAAAATGGTTTTAAAAATGTATGCTTTCATCCGTACCTTTCTATGATTGCGGCAATAAGCGCCAAGGGTGCAGATGGGCAAAATACTGCACAGCCCAATAATAAATACTGGAAGTTGATGGCAGTGTTGTTGGACCACAGTAATATATGAATTTTGAGTTGATTAATAACATAAAACAACACTCACTTTTAAATTTTCTTGGTACATGTTTCGGAGGCAGATTTTCTTTCCAAAAATGGGTGGCAACTGCTGATTTTTCTAAATGTTTGTATGGTAAGTCATTCAATACCACCCAAAGACATTTGACAAATTTAAAAAGATTTTTAAAGAATACAATATACAATTGGCTCCAATCAACAGATATAGTGTTAAAAATTTACTTGGCTCAAACACTAAAGACAGCATTGCAGCAAATAAAAGATCTGGAATCTAACAAATAGAATGCAGTAACTGCAAACCAGGTGTATACAAGAAAAACTAAGAGGAATTTGGAAACGAGAACAAAAGAGCATTTCAGTTGTATAAAACAACATTTAGAAAAATCAGCAGTTGCCACCCGTTTTTGGAAAGAAAATCATTAATCTGGATCCAAAACTATTAAAACACATCAGGAAACCAAGAATTGTCAACGTGGGAATAGATTTTCATCTGGAAAAACAAAGACAGAGTTTTCAATTTTGATATACTATAAGGCGATTCATTATTGTTGTTGTTAGCTAATGCTGGATTTCTGACAATGAAGTCATTAATCCTCTTGCTCTCCAATATTTTTCACTGATGTATGGGGTACTAGAAGTGGCCGGGCATATTTGAAGGTGGTCTCGATCCATTTCCTCTTGCAGATCACATAGAGGACAGAGTGGTGAAGAATATATCCCAATTCTGGGTCAACAATTACCAGAAACAAAGGAAGCAAAGTATTTAGGAGTTACATTTGATACCAAACTTACATGGGCCAAACAAATAGAAAATGTAATACAAAGAGCAGAGAGGCGCCTTTCACTGTTAAAATGTCTAACAGGAATGAAGTGGGGATGTTCCAGAGCAACTCTTAACACAATAATGTATATATAAAGCCATTATTTACTTACTGCAGTGAAGTTCTTCTAACAGCAAACACAAAAAAGATTCAAATCTTTCAAAACCAAAGTCTGAGATTAATTACAGGTGCTATCAAAACCACACCAATAGCAGCTATGGAAATACTAACCAACCAATGCCCCATTGTATATGAAATAGAAAAAGTGGCTCTTATTCAACACGAAAAGTTGATCAGACTCCCATTCAATACATGGCACAAGAGAAATTTTACACATACACTAAAGACTCGGGAGAACTTTCTTTCCAAAATTCAAGACATCAAGAAGAATGTACACCTCCCTAATTCAAAGGAAAACTTCATATCTAAAGTCAATCCAACACAAACATTAGACATTACATATTATTTACACCTGACAGAAGAAGTTAAGAAAAGTGATACTCAACTATTGTTCTAAAATTATTGGCATTAGAGACAATCCATACTAGATTTCCAGAACACGAATGGTTCCATATTTATACTGATGGATCATTGTTATCAAACCGAGATGGAGCAGGTGCTGGAGTCACATGTCACCTCTTTTCCTATTACAAATCTTTAAGTTATGGAACTACAAACTTTGATGGAGAAATTGAAGCAATTCAAATGGCCCTACAAAATCTTTTGTACAGAATTTCACATTTTCAGCAAGCAGTTATTCTCTCAGATTCCAGGGCAGCAATTATAGCAATTACTTCCAAGTTGTCACCAAAAAACCAATCTATTATAGAATGCTGGAAAATCCTTACCCATCTAACAGCACTTCAAAAACACCTAGTCTTCCAATGGATACCAGCTCACTGTGGACTGAGTGGTAATGAGAAAATTGATTTTTTGCAAAAAAGGGTACCGGCAATGAGCAGAAATCTATAGTTAATCTACCATCCATTTTATGCAGCTAAAAGATTAGTCAACTCTAAACTCAAAAAAATGATTGCAAAATATTGCTACGAAAAATCAAAGAATAAAAGATGGGAACTACCAAACATTCCTGAGTATCCTCGAAAAACAGCAGTTGCAACCTTCAGGTTGATTACAGGACATGATTGTTTGGCGATTCATTATAAAAGTTCCTAAAAGCACCACCAGAGGAGTCTACAAGAGAGCCTGTGAGCCTGTGAACCAGTCTCTACAGTTCAGTCAATGTCTGACTGATAGTGGAGAAAAGCTAGCTTCCGAAATATGTACCAGGAAAATTTAAAAGTGAGTGTTGTTTTGTGTTTGCAGCCTGTTCGACCTTTTTTTGCTCTCCCGGTATATGCTGTGCATGTGTTGCATAGAGCAATATAGAAGTGTGTTTCTGAGAGTGGAGTGAGTGAGTGTATTGGGTTTAAGAGCCCGTCAACAACTTGGTCATTAGGGCCTCCTGAGAGTGGATCTAGTTTAGTTTACGGCTGGTTGAAAAACTCAAAGAAGGCAAGAAAATTTTATGATTTGTTTTAAATCTGTGTAAAGTACCAGTATTCTATGCTACTTTTTTATTTTGAAGAATGAAAAATAGTACTGCTAATCATGCATGTTCTTTAAAGAGTGTATTATGTATTGCTGTCTTATATTTGTTTGTTTACTTGGTCCCATTGCGAGCAGAGCTCAGGGACGTTGAATACTTCATACAACTTGAAAGTAAAACATAATTAGTTTGAGTAATAATTTAAGCAAAACAGTTTCAGTTCCATAAGAAAATTCACTTTTATATTTTTTTATTTGTACATTATTTCAGCTGTCTTCCATTAAAAACTTATAATTGACGATATGTGGTGCTTCTTTTTCAGTTAATTCAACAGATGTGCTATGTAATGCGAGATTATGGAGCTGTTGGATTATCTGCGCCACAGATAGGAATTCCACTACAAATATTTGTCACAGAATTCCCTCCTGAAGCAGTTAAAGAGTTTCCACCAGAAGTTTTTAAAATAAGAGAGATGTGTGTATATCCTAGGAAGGTAAGATCAATTCTTTTTCATGGAGAGAGAGACAGACACAGAGACAGAGAGAGAGAAAGAATACTATGTAGGTCACGATATGAGTGCATTTGAAGTAGGACACCATCGTTTTATTGATAGTGCACAACATCAAAGCTTCTGATCTGAAAGGAGTGTGAAGCAATGTGATACTGAGAAAGTCTAGTTGCACATAGGTGATTCGGCCTTAGGATGGGTCCAGATGTCAACATTATGTCACAGCCCAACTTTTGGTGTGACTGAATGTAATGTGCTGTCCGCATCCTTGGCACTCAGCGCCGTCTACCAGTAACGTAGAAAGGGGCAAATGAAACCACACAACAATTTTAAAACTACTTTTTGGAGGCTTTACTTATCAACTTTTTGAAAGAAGATGCTGAAACTGGCCACCATTATCCATACATTTTTTACACCTCTTGGCAGATATTTTTTTTTTTTTTTAATTCTTACAGAGAGTGTGGGTTTGTCTTGTACAATTTAGGTTTTAAGTTAACCCCTGCGATTTTTATCACTGGGGTAAGTCAGGGGTCTACTAATAATTCTGTCCTGAAACGCATTTTCAATTATTTATTTATGCCAACAAACTTACTGTTGGCTTGTGTATTTAAAAACACCATGTGTGGGCTCTCAAACTTTGGCATAAATAAATAATAAGTACCATGTGAAGGTTATTTAATCCTGGGACATAAAGTACTTGCAATAGTAAGTCACCATTGGGGTAATTTGTCTCTGATGTGAGACTGCCTTTGTGGTTTACCAGGAGAAATATGAACTGGTTTGAGAATTTAATGCCATTCTGGCAGTTTGTTACAATAGCTCAGTTGGTTAGAGAAGCCGCCCAGTAAGCGGGAGGTCTGTGGTTCAAATCCCAGTTGTGGCACTGAATTTTTAAGTTCCAGTTCTACCTCTCAAGCATTTTCAATTGTTGCCGTCGAAAGATTGGCTGTATGAGCTGTTGCAGTGTTATTGAAAAAAGGCAAAATCACACTCGCTGGTTATTAATCTAAAAAAAAAGGATCAAAATTGTATTCATGTATGTACAGGTGTAAGCTGTTGAGTTAAAAAATTGGCCCGATAACTCAGAACCTAATATTATTCATGAAGTGACCCTTCATGATGAAAAAATTGGTATATGGTGAAAGGTTTCTCAGAGCTCCAATAAATGTCTATCTCTGGCATAACTTAAAACAAAGTGCACAAGACATTCCCACACACTCTGGTAGAATCAAAACAAAATATCCACTGGGAAATTGCTAGTATCTGTTTCAGCATCTCCTTTTATAAAGTTGGTAAATAAAGCCTTTAAAAGTAAGAAGTTATAAAAATGTATGGTTTCATCCATGCCTTTCTGTGATAGTAGCAGATGGCAACGAGTGCTGAGGATGCAGACAAGGAAAACACTGTGCAGCATAGCATGTTCTGAAGCTTTTTGCTCCCCCGATACTTTGTGTATATTGTCACTTATTTGATACATTAAAATAATCAAGAGGGGTGAAGTATGCACTGTAATTCAACTTCCAAAGCATTTAAATATTACCTTAAATCAATTTAAACCATGAAGGTGAATTGATTGTAAACACCACACAACACTTACTGGAACATGTTTCGGAGGCTAACTTTCCCCCATTATCAACTGCACATTGACTGGTTCTCCCTGGTGTGGATGGCAATGTTTCCTGAGGTCTCCTCTGGTGATGGTTCAAGGAACTTGCTGAAGATATCCTTCTGGGGGATGCTGAAATTGAATACTCTGTTTTGTTTTTGAAAATGAAGATTTGTTCCCACGTGAACAGCTCTTGTTTTCCTGTGACATGTTTGAGGAGTTTCGGTTCTGGCTTTATGTTGTGGTTTGTCCAAAAGTGACTGGCAACTGCTGATTTTTCCACTCACTTTTGGGCAAAAAACCACAACATAAAAGCCAGAACCGAAACTCCTCAAACACGTATCGGGAAAACAAGAGCCATCCATGTGGGAACAAATCTTTATTTTCAAAATTAGAAACAGAGTATTCAGTTTTGACATCCCCCAGAAGGATATCTTCAGCAAGTTCCTTGAACCATCACCAGAAGAGACCTCAGAGGAAACATCACCATCCACACCAGGGAGAACCAGTTGATATCTGGTTGATAATGGAGGAAAACCAACCTCCGAAACATGTTCCAATAAGTTATAAGTAAGTATTATGTAATGTAAATAATCAACTCACCTTTATGGTTTAATTTGATTATTACAATTCTGCCTTCAAACTTCCAAGAAAGAAGATGACCTTAAATATTTTATTTCCATTTACTGTCGTGATAATTGGTGCTTCTTGCTGTGAAGCAATGTTCTGGTGCTCTCAGTAACCTGCATGCATGCGTGCAGTCATTATGACAAAGTGTTTAGAGGTTTTTACTGTATAAACTATTTACAAGAAAGCTAACAGTGGTTATCTTTTTCAGGTTTTTATTAATCCAAAACTGAAAGTCGTAAACTACAATAAAGTGAAATTTCCTGAAGCGTGTGAGAGTATAAGAGGTTTTTCTGCTGAAGTGCCTCGCTACAGAGAAGTTACTGTTTCAGGTCAGTGTCACAGTTTTACACAGTATGTTTTTTGCTTACAGATATCATTCATGACTAAAATTTAATGCAGAATGAAGACAAGCAATTAGAGCAATAGGAAAAATCTGATGTATTGCACTAACATGACTTTCTCTACTCTTGTACAAACCATTCTTACAAACTCTTATTTCTATATCTTCTTCATGTTAGTTGAGATAAATATTTGCAGAAATTATCTTATTGCTTATTTCCTTGTAGGTACAAGAGGAATAAGGAAATACGGTAGACTTTGAGCGATAGTCAAATCTTTTAAAGCTTTCAAATCCTGTTCTCTTTGCATGGTTAGCATAAAAAATTGAATAACGACATTCCATTTGACAGAAGTATGTACTCCAAAATTCACACAAATAACCATGGAAGTTGAGAAGGACGGAAATCTGCCATTTTTGGACATCCTGGTCTCCAGAAACAACAACGGTACTCTGGGGCATGCAGTATACCGCAAACCAACACATACTAACCTCTATTTGAATGCTCGCAGTTTCCATCATAAGTCTTAACGGGTCGGAGTTCTCAACACTCTGTTCCACAGAGCTCTGTCGATCTCCGATCCCAGCCATCTAAAACAAGAGCTGCAGCACCTGAGGCACACATTCCGCCAAAACGGCTACTCTGTAGAGGATATTGAAGCCTCTATCTCCAAGGCCAAGAGAGGAAAACCACAAACTCAGCAAACACCAGACCAGCCGACTGCCACTGCCTGCATCCCATACACTGGCAATCTTTCCGGCAGAATCAGTAGAATTCTCGCTAAACACAACATCAGAACCATCCACAAGCCGCCTTTGAAGATCCAACACCTAGTGAGGCCGGTTAAGGACAAACTGCTCCTTAATGTACCAGGGGTATACCGTATCCCCTGTGAATGCGGGACACCGTACATAGGGCAAACCGGCAGGACCATTTCCACCAGAGTCAAGGAGCACGAACGGTCCATATGATTAATGCAGCCTGAAAAGTCAGGGCTGGCGGAGCACTGCTTTGAAAAAGACCACAGAGCTAACTTCAAAGAAACAACCATTGTGGCAAAATGTAGCGGTTTATGGGAACAGAGGGTTAAGGAGGCTCTGTCCATCTCCTCCGAGAAGAGTACACTGAACCGGGACGCTGGATTGCAGTTTAGTCCATCTTGGAAACCAGCCTTAAAATTGGAAATCGACCGACTCAGAAAACACAGATTCCAACGGAGTGGCGAACCACCTCCACACTAGACTGGGTGTTTTCTACTTGGTACGTACTGGCTGACAGTACTGGTCCCTTCACTCTTGCTAGTCATTCATTCTGAAGATGGGAG
Organism: Tenodera sinensis; assembly: GCA_030765045.1. NCBI lineage: Eukaryota > Metazoa > Arthropoda > Insecta > Mantodea > Mantidae > Tenodera > Tenodera sinensis. The sequence goes on from CM060970.1 coordinate 128,913,706, forward strand.
AGATGTACACTCCCGAAACGTTGATGTCTTTTCATCACTACTCCTGGCTTGAAGCCCGAGAGCATCTTGAATAAGATAATTTGTACAAAAGTTTATCTTAACAAACGCAAAGAAGATATAGTAATAAGAGTTTTTAAGAATGGTTAGTACAAGAGTAGAGAAAGTAATGTGAGTGCAGCACATCAGACTTTTTTGTATAGTAAGATTTGGTCTGTCTTACGGATTACCAGTTATACCAAAGTTATCCAGAGTAAATAGGACTTCATGTGCTATAGCCAGAAAATTTAAGATATACATTCCATTTGTCATAAAAATATGTCAGATATATGGCATTTTAATCAAAATCTCTAGAGATATTTTCAAAAAAATCAAAATTTTCCATATAAAGAGTAGTTTAGGGTGAAGTAATTTTCTTCAAAATTTTCATGTACCATCCTTGAAAGACATTAAACTTAAATACCAACTTTGGTTGTTAACCGACAATTCATTTTTGAGTTATGCGGTCCACAGACACAGACATACAAACTTTTCTCTAAAAATGCTTTTTTTTTTTATTGGTTCAGGGGCCTCAAAACATATTTCCGATGAAATCTCGATATCAAGTTTTTGGATTGAATATATTACTTTCACTATTATACTAAGTGTAGTAGAGAAAGTAAAAATTAAACATAAGACAAGCACACCAAAACAAAGTCAATCTGAAGAACCTGCTTAACAAGCCACTTGTAAGAACAATCCCCATGTGTAATATACCAGATCAATTGTGACAACTATGAAGAAAGCTACACAGGAAAATTAAAAATTAACTACAAGAAACTTGTAAACCGGGTTAAAGGAACAGCAGACACACATAAACTGAAACAAGCAGAAAAGTCTGCTGCATCACAGCATATTTACTTTCTCTACTACGTATAGTAAAGTAGAGGAAGTATTGTATTCCACCCAACAATTTGATGTCGAGATTTCACCGAAATATACTTTTTGAGGCACCGTGAATCCAAAAAAGCAGTTTTAGAAAAAGGTGTCTGTGTCTCTGTGTGTGTGTGTGTGTGTGTGTCTGTCTGTCTGTCTGTCTGTCTGCCTGCCTGCCTGCCTGCCTGCCTATCTGTCTGTGGATAGCATAACTCAAAAACAAAGTCAGTTAAAAACCAAAGTTGGTATTTAAGTTTAATGTCTTTTGAAGACGCGACACCAAGGCTTTGAAGAAAATTGCTTCACTCTTAACTACCCTTTACATGGAACATTTTTTGAAAATATTTATTTTCTCATAATGGGTCTTGTTATTTGCGTGAGTCTTGGAACATTTTAACTTTTGTCAAATGAACATCATTATTCATTTTTGTATAACTTACGCATGCAAAGAGAACGGAATCTTAAAGCTTTTAAAGATTTGACTATCGCTGAAAGCCTACTGTTTTCTAATGTTCCCCTTGCACCTACAGGGAAATGAACAATGAGATAATTTCTGCAAATGTTGATCTCAACTAACACAAGGAAGGTATACGAATACAAGTTTTTAAGAATGCTTAGTATAAGAGTAGAGAAAGCCATGTGAGTGCAACACATCAGATTTTTTGGATAGATGTCAACATTGGCTGAAACATAAAATGGTTAAAATCACATACTTCGCCAACAGAACTGAACATTTGGGAAAAAATATACATAATTAAGAACAATATTAGACTGGTAAATTTTGAAATCCTGACTATTGAATGAGTTAAAACTTTGCACCCCTAACATCATATGGCAACAGGAACATAGTTACAAGGAAGTGGTAGAGGAAGACATTGACTTCAGTCACCCAACAGCTGAGGATGTGATCAAATGACCTTGAAAACGTTCCAGTTTTTCCAACATTTTGTAAGTGAACGTGAATGTAACTAAAGTGACTCAAAAAACTGGATTTGAATACAAAGAATACTTCACTGTTACTATTGCTTCTGCTTTTACTTTCTCTCCTATGTATAGTAAGTATTGTATTCCATCCAAAAATTCGAGGCCAAGATTTCACCAGAAATGTGTGTTGAGGCCCCCTGAATAAAAAAAAAGGCATTTTTAAGGAAACGTCTGTCTGTGAGTGCGTGCCTGTGATGGTGTGGCATACGTGTGTACACTTATAAAACAATACTATAGTGAAACTAAGACAGTGACGTCCACACAATCCAAAGTTCAACTCTCAACTGAAGCATAGCTGAAATATTATATCAAACCAACATTGCACATAAGCCCACTGTGTTGAGAATTTTGATATCCGTCTAAGAGATGGATGTTACCCTTTAAGGGCTAATGTTTATGCCTCATATTTAGATGAGTAAAGCTGTTGGTTTCTACATTATTGTTGATATTGGTGGAAAACTGAGTGGTATTGTTTTGTGTTGCAGGTCTGAATGAAGACGGAAAGGCAGTGACATGGCAAGTGTCAGGTTGGCCAGCTCGTATCGTTCAGCACGAGATGGATCATTTAACAGGCAGATTATACACTGATATCATGGATCGTTCTTCTTTTGTTTGCACTTGCTGGGAGAAAGTAAACAGGACAAAAGGAAAATTATGTGTCCCATTTTCACCACAGTAGAACAGGCTGCCATTAAGATGACATTAAGTAAGTTTTCTTCAATAAATTAACAACTTTCATATTCATTATCTTCTCCACCACATACATAATGTGTTCCATACAAACACGATATGCAGAGATTTCACTGGAAGTTGTTTCGAGTTACCATGAATTAATAAAAGCACTTTTGGAAGAAAAAGTGTGTGTGTGTGTGTGCGTGTGCGCGTGCGTGCGTGCGTGTGTATTGATTTTGATTAAAATGCCATATATTAAAAATATTAACAAAACAAATAAAATGATATCTAGAATTTTCTGGGAATAACCTGTCAAGTACCATTCATTTTGAAGAAATTTTGTATAACCATGTGTAATTGATAGTTTATATACAGAGTGAAATGACTAACATGGCATGAATTTTGCTGGTAATAGAGTTCATAGATCATCAATTTGAGATAGGAAACCTATGGTCTATTGGCTTGAAGTTACCAAGTTATACATATTCAAAGTATTTAGAGATTGTGGTCAATAAATGATAACCAGAAAGAAATATGTAAATAGTAGTCATTGGAAATCAAATAGGCACTTAGAGCCTGCAAGTTGTCTCTCTGAAGAAGCATTTCTAAACTGTAGTGTTTCCAAAAGCACTTAAATTGGAGACTTAACATGTGGCTGCACTGCAATGGATAACAGGTTGTGGCGAGAGGCTATAGAAACATAGGGAAGTTCTAAAATGTGCGCTTTGGCTGCACGTTTATGTGGACTGGCTGTCAACCTAATAAACCCAAGAAAGCAAGTGCACTTCCTCAGATGGGTAAACTTTTTTTTCTCTTTCTTTTCCATTTTTAGTTTAAAATAGCAAAACACCACTGTCATTTGCAATGCTCAGGTGTTGTTTACTTTTGCTTCGTCTCACATCTGAGCAGTTCCTTTGAATCTGTGCCTTCTCATAATTTGTTTCCTTACCTTTGTTCTGTGTGTATCTATTGTATTGTTAAATTAATATCAATTCAACTTATGTTTATAATAATTCAGTCACATGTAGCTCTTTCAAGCGCTTATTAATTATTTACTTGTTTGTAAGCTGTTAAGTTTGAACCATCTCTTTAAGTGTGTATGCAGCTTTCAGTATATATTTACTATTTAGGCCATGAAAGAATAAATAATAGCTCAACAAATTTGAAAAATAAACATTTGTTAAATGAAAAGCCTGATGTGTTGCATTCACATGACTTTCTCTACTCTTGTACTAACCATTCATACAAACTCTTATTCCTATATCTTCTTCGTGTTAGTTGAGATAAACATTTGTACAAATTATCTTATTGCTTATTTCCTTGTAGATGCAAGGGGAATATTAGAATACAGTAGGCTTTGAGCAATAGTCAAATCTTTTGAAGTTTTGAGATCCCATTCTCTTTGCATGCTTAACATATAAAAAAATGAACAACAATGTTCCATTTCATGAAAGTTTTAAGTTTTCCGAAACTGACACAAATAACAAGGAATATCTCTGAAATGGTTCACTCTACAAAAAACTTTATTTAGACATAAAGTGTGTGTTTTAGCAAGATCTACATTTTTTGTATATTAAGATTTTGTCTATCTCTTACCTTTTACGAGTTATTCAAGTCATTCAGAGTAAACAGGACTACATAGGCTATAGCCAGAAAATTCAAAATATACATTTAATTTGTCATACAAATTATCTTAAAACAGCTGACATTTTAATCAAAATCGTTAAGACCCATTTTCAAGATTTTTTAAAAATTTTGCATGTAAGGGTAGTTTAGGGTGGGGCTATTTTCTTCAAAATCTTTGTGTCACATCCTTGAAAGACATTAAACTTATTGGTTTTTGACTGACTTTTTGTTTTTGAGTTATGCTGTATGCACACACACCTTTTTCTAAAAATCCTTTTTTTGCACTCAGGGGGTCTCAAAACATAGATTTTCTGGTGAAATCTCGACATCATATTTTTGGATAGAATACAATACTTCCTTCCCCTTACTATACGTAGTGCAGAAAGTAAAAATTACAACATGCACCCACAAATTTATTTGTACAATAGTCAACTATCAGTCACCTTTAAATTTTGTGGCTAGCATAAATTCAGCATGTACTTAAGAAAGAAAGAGAGAAAGAGAGGCAGAGGGGGAGAGAGAGAAGGAAGGAAGGAAAGAAGGAAGGAGGTTGGGACTACGTGCTGGCCATTCCATAACATTGATTTAGTGTAATGGAAGCTTCTTGTGCAGTGTGTGACTTAGCATTATCGTGCATTAAAATAAAATTATCACCAACAATTAATGGTGCATGCGTGCTGTCATGGTACCGTTGGGAATGCAACAGAGCTCTGTGTGGCTTGCGACAGAAATTCCAGCCCAGACCATAATGGAACTGCCACCAAAGGGCACTGTTGGCTGTATACAGCTTCTGTGTAGCGCTCTTCATGTCTTATCCATTCACATCTGTAAACAAGACTGTCTCCCAGTCTTTCATGGTCCAACTGACGTGCAGCTCTGTGCTGTGGGCGGTGCCGTGGCCGAGCGGCTAGCATGCTCGTCTACCACCTAGGTGGCCCGGGTTCGATCCCAGGAACCTGCATGTGGCATTCGTGGTGGACGAAGCGGCGCCAGGGCGGGTTTTCTCCAGGTGCTCTGGTTTCCCCCGCCATCTCATTCCACCGGTGCTCCATCTTCATTCCATGTATCATCAGTGTCACCACCTGCGGTGCCGTAGGAGTAAAAGCGGGCGTTAAACACTACAACAATAACATCTGTGCTGTGGGAGAAGTTTTAATACCTTGGAAGGTCTTCTTGTCTTCTTGCACTAACAGATACCATTCCAACCATCATCCTAAGCAGAAACGCACCATCATAAAGACCCTCACTGACTGCGCTGCCCACATCTGTGAACCTAACTCATTACAACAGGAACTCCGACATCTTTAACAGACTTTATATTCAAATGGTTACATGGCACAAGAAGTTCGCAGAGCAATACGCCCACCTAGGCCTCACCCTGCCAACCTCGAATGGGATCTACCCAAGAGCAAAGGCGCTGTTTTTCTGCCTTGCTTCAAAACTGTCACAGATAGAATAGGACACCTACTCAAGCGCTACAACATCAGAACTATCTTCAAACCTACCAGGCAGATTAATACCTTGCTTCGATTGGCCAAAGATTCCAGGGACCCACTCATTTCTGCCGGTGTTTACCAGATTCCATGTACCTGAGGTGCAGTGTACATAGGTACCAACTCACAGAACACAAGAGATGCTGCTGTCTGGGATGGATGCGGAACATGCAATATGGGCTGACAGCAAACACATAATTCAGTATAAGGAGACTACTGTTCTTTCATCTACACCATACTAACATGCCAGACTACAACGCAAAGCCATAGAAATTTACAAACAACCTAATAATTTTGACAGAAAGGAAGAAGCTCTAAAACTGAACAAAACCTGGTATCCAATACTTGAGTATAAAAAAGAAGCACAAATGCAGAGAAATCGTGCAAACCATTTAGCAATCAAAGTGGAGAAGCCCCACCCACCTAGCACACACCTCTCGCTCAAGCTGAGCCAATCCCCCTGCGAGTGGCTCAGATATAAATATGGCATCTTCAGCCAGCAATTCTGTTGTAACTACACCTTCGCTGAGAAGACTAAGAGCATGCCACCGATGATGTCCATCGCAGGTGTGGACAAAACGTCTGGACCTCTAAACTCCAGCAGGCCATGACTTTTGAGCCCGGAGGTAATTTCTAGCTATAATTCTGACTCCAGCCGTGAAAGGTTCTGACTACTCAGACACCACTACTTCTCAAACTTCTGCTAGTTGATGAGCAATAATTGTTGGAGGCAACTGCTGATTTCATACAGTGGTGAGAACGGCATATGTCATCTTGTTTGCTTGAACATTGCCGATGGCCAGATTCTTGCCACCTTTTAAATTTTCCAGACTCATACCTTCTGATGGCAGTACAGGGCAATATGAATTGTTGCACTCAATTTTTTGTTTGCTGAATTTTTCATTCATACTTTTGTAGATTATTACAGTTTTTAAATCGTAGCACGATTTAGAAATCTTTAGTTTTACTAACTCATATTTTGTAGCACAATCGAGATTATACATAGTTTAAGAGGTAGAACTGCAACTTAAAAATTCAATGCCACAACTGGGATTTGAACCACAGACCTTCCGCTTACCGGGCGGCTGCTCTACCACTGAGCTATTGTGACAAACTGCCAGAATGGCATTAAATTCTCAAACCAGTTCGTATTTCTCCTGGTAAACTTTGCCCACACACGGCTTGTGTGTTTAAAAAAATTATTTTATAATCACTTATTTGAAGCCTTGCATTAAAAAGGCACTCAGTCTCTTCGAAGTTGGTGGACCAATAAAAAGTTTAATATTATCACCTCGCTAGGGTAACATGTTCGTACATTGTCTTGCTTAGCTATGCGTTCACTGTGTTCACATCAAACTTTCTGTCTTGCTATAACCTCAAATTTGCTAAGGAAACAACATTAATTTGTGTTTTTAACATTTTTGACATAAAATACACACAAAATAACCTTTAATTATATGAATGCAATTGAAATATAACATTTAACAGTAATTATATTGTAGCAAACACAGCAAAATGCAATTTCTCATTTACTTTTCTAACACTTCATTTTCTTCTAAATCTTACTACAAATGCACAATTTCCTTCTCGTTACTAACACAGTTTATAGTCTTCCCTACTGTTACAATTCACAATTGTTCTTCCGATAATGTTTTTCAGTCTTTCAATGTCTTTTTCCACACTCACTGTCTCTTATATCTTTACTACTATGACACAATCACTCGACAACACATACATACTCACTGACAGGCTGGCTGACGCACTTTGTAACTGTACACGACAACTTAAGCTACTCTGACACCTAACTAAACTCTTAACTCTAATAGCTGACTGTTCACTGTCTGTCCTGTTTATACTGGAGCCGGCATGACGTGCTTTCCTTGCACATGTGTGCATGACTCAGCAAAGAAGCTTCTAGAGCTTGCCAGACACTAAGGTGTTATCATACTGCTCAATCGCATACACACAGTCGTTAGTTGCCCTGTAACCCCAACTCCTTGGTCATGAACACAAATAGCCAGTCGCCGTATGCGAGGTCACTTCCATATATTCATGTCACAATATAATTTTCAATAAATAGACGATCTTGGCAATGAAAGAATGATATGGGACAAAGAAAGTCAAATACATATACATACTGTTGCAATACATTGCTTTAAGCCTTTGCTGGTGTGTATTTACTTGCTATGCACTACATATGTGTGGAATAAGTATTTTTGGATGTAATGCCAGAACTATAGCACTCACTACTGTTTCCTCTCAAAGTATACATTGAATAAACCTGATATTTCAGAGCCAGCATAGTGGTGACTTCACAGAGGACTGCCCCCACACTCTGTGGATGAGCAAGATCACCCCCTGATGGAGGTCCCCGAGGATGGCAGAATGGGTAACGAAGACTTCGCATCCCTCTTGAGGAGCACCAGGGTGATGAATGACATACTAAAGAAGTTGATACTACATCGTGCCAACATAAGCTCAAAAATTTTTAACAGAATGGCAATAGAAGTAAAGGAAATAAAATAAATAAATAAATTTGTATTATGCAGTTGCTTAAATTGAACTTCTTCCAACCAAATTTCCTATGCAATAAGAGATAATTCATAAGAAGTCCAATAGAAAATAGTTTCTGGGCTTGTAGGCTGTGGCGGACCTGTCCAACAATTTTATTAAGGAATTAATTAATTATATCATAGTTCCTTTGACTTTTTGTATAAATGGATGTTTTAAAGAAGGAATTTTTCCAAAATATTTAAAATTCTCAAAGGTAATACCTATTTATAAAAAGGGAGATAAATTAAAAGAAAGTAGCTATAGACCAATATCAGTAATTCCAACAGTAGGTAAAATAATAGAATGTTTAATCAAAAATCAACTCCAAAACTATTTTGAAGACAATAATTTATTTTTTAGTAATCAGTATGAGTATCGTAAGGGAAAGTCAACTATACTTGCGGTCAGCACGTACGTAGAAATGATCTATCAAGCTTTTGAAGAAGGAAGTTCAGCCCATGGCACTTTATGTGATCTTAGCAAGGCTTTTGATTGCGTCAAACATGATCTACTGCTGAGAAAGATGAAAAACTATGGAATAAAGGAACAGAGTCTGAAAATTTTTAAATCCTATCTTGAGAATCGCTATCAGGTAGTATCAGTTAATGGGAAACAATCTAAGATAGCCAAAGTAGAAATAGGTGTGCCGCAAGGCTCGGTCCTGGGGCCTTTATTATTCTTGTTGATGATTAATGATGTATCGGAATGTTCCTCAGCTTATACTGCTGTATATGCAGATGACACTTCATTCTTAAACGTTCATAAAGAACTTAATATATTATCACAGTTAGCACATAACACAATGGAGCAAGCACAATGTTGGTTTAAAAATAACGGTTTTTATATGAACGAAGCAAAATCTCAAAACATACTCTTTACACTAAAGACTCCTAGAGTTCATAATGAGACCACAACTGAAGTCAAATTACTGGGTATAATCTTAGATAATCAATTGTCATGGAATGCGCATATAGATGTTGTATGCAGCAAATTATCCCAAGTAGTATTTTTAATAGCGAGTTTAAAAAAAGCTGTATCAAGGGATTTCCTAAGGGCAGCTTATTTTTCTTTCTTTCAGAGTATATTCAGGTATGGGTTGATTTTATGGGGCAGCAATTCACGTGTATTAGAAGTACTAAGGATTCAAAAAAAGGTAGTTAGAATTCTATGTGATGCTAAAGCAATGGATCATTGTATATATATATATATGATGTACTAATATATGTAAAAGAAAATATGCTTAATCACAGTGTACGGAAAGAAATACATTATTACAATACAAGAAACAAACAAATTGGATATGCCATATCATAGACTAAGCAAGACGAGTAAATGTCATAAACTGATAGGTATAAAGCTTTTTAATGCACCGCCGAACAGAATATGTAACCTAAGTCTTCAAGCATTTAAGAATAGAGTTTATACATGGCTAGTAGAAAATCCTGTATATGATATGCATGAATTTGAAGAGCTGGACAAGAATAATATATGATTTGAAATTTTTAGCCGTAAGTGACGAAGTCTATTGTAAATTGTGTATTTACTTAATGACTTAATAAATAAATTGTAAAATTGTAAATTGTAATTGGTCCAGTCGATTTGGGCAAAACGTCAGATATTTATTCATCGACTGGACCACGGCCTCAAGCCTGGTAACTACTTTCTATTGGATTAACGCTGGCCATGGAAGCCTAAGAATGTATAATTCATAAGAAGGTTAATAGTTCAGTGAAACTTGGATAATTTGAAGCTGAAGGGACAAGAAAAAAATTTAGATTACAAGTTACATCTAAAATTGACATTTTAGTAATACAGCTACCCAAAACGAATTTAGTAATATTAGTTTGGGATCACCTCTCAGTTTCTTATCATCTTATAGGGTCTCACAAGGGATGAGATGTAAGTAGTGACCAATGAGAGTTGCTGTATGGTTCTAGAGGCGTGGCACTGTGATGAGAACAAGGACAGGGTGGGAGGGGGAAGGGTAGATACACCTAATGTCACAGAAAACCACGTTTTAATTTTCTTTACATTTATCTCCAAATTCCTAATGCATGTCATGGAAAAGGTTGCGAATATTGCTTGAAACAAGCAGCATTTGTCGAGTTAAATGATTCTATGTTATAAGAAAATCTAAATCACAAAAACGTGAACACTTTACAGTAAACATAATATAATATTACATTGAAAAAATAAACATTTGTGTTGTTAGCTAATGCTGGATTTGTGACAATGAAGTCATTAATCCTCTTGCTATCCAATATTTTTCACTGATGGATGGGGCACTAGAAGTGGCCGGGAATATTTGAATGTGGTCTTGGTCCATTTCCTCTTGCAGATCACATAGAGAACAGAGTGGTGAAGAATATATCCCAGTTCTGTTCAAATGTTTGGTAGTTCCCATCTTTTATTTTTTGATTTTTCATAGTAATATTTTGCAATAATTTTTTTGAATTCAGAGTTGACTAATCTTTTAGCTGCATAAAATGGTAGATTAACTATAGATTTGTGCAAGAAAATCAGCTTTGTCATTACCACTCAGTCCACAGTGAGCGAGTGTTTTTGAAGTGCTGTTAGATAGCTAAGGATTTTCCAACATTCTATAATTGAGGAGCATCTTCTACCAGTGAGACACAGGGATTTTCAAGAGACTATCCTTTATATGGAACATTATTCAAAAAATTTGGTTTAATCTAAATTGGGTCTAGTGATTTTTATTAAACTACCATAGGTTTAGTATTTATTTATGCCAACAAACTTACTGCTGGCGTTTTTGGATATGCGGGCCATGTGTGGGCAATGTTTGGGAGGTGGAATCAGGAGTGAAAAATTCAATGCTACAGCCAGGATTTGAACCACGGATCTTCTGCTTATTGAGCAGCTGCTTTAACCACTAAGCTACCATGACCAACTTGCCAGCATTACATTATGAGTCAGTTGGGAAATTTAACTCTCTGCAGTAATAAGTTTAGAGAAGTGAAAGAACTTCCAATAAACTGGGTAACTTCCTGTTGCATATCTTGCCACAAGGAGGTTAGCTTGGCTAGGTTGTGAATAGGGCACTGCAATTTTTCGCATGGTTTCCTATTTAAAAGGGACCCTGCCCCTCTATGTCTGCTGTGTGACAATCTTTTGTCAGTTCATCATGTGCTGCTGGAGTGTTCCTCTCTGGCGCACCTTCAAGATTCTCTGCAGCTGCCTGTCAGACTTGCAGAGGTCTTGGCGGATGACAAAACAGCAGTTTATAGGGTTTTTAAGTTTTTAGCAGACTGTAATATCGGTTTGGGGGTTTAAAATTTTATCTCTTTTTATGCTTTTTGACATATTTATCAAAAAGCATAAACTATAGGTTCTATATTACGTAGAATTTTTATTGAAATATATTAAAAAGGGTTTATCCAGGAAATCTCCTTGCTTGCTTTGCTTTATTTTTATGTATATTTGAGTAATTCAAATTAAATAAAAGAAAATGAAAAAAATACCTGATAGCAAGGAAAAATTGAAGCTATTAACAGCGAAGCAACAGAATCTAAAATAAGAACAAATTAGAAACTAAAAGCTGCACTTATCTTAGAAATATTGCAAGTTCTTCCACAGCTGACATGTTTCAAGTTGTATCCAACTATAGCTTTGAAAATAAGCTTTTAGTTTCTAATTTCTTATTTTAGCTGCCTAATATGTTTGAGACCTCTCAGACATTGCCCGCACGTGGCTTGTGTGTTTGGGGTCGCCAGCGGTAGGTTTGTTGTTCTCTTCCGACCCCAATGCTATTAGGGTTCCTGAGGGCTAGGGAGTCTTTATTTTTCCAACCTCTCCATTTCTCTAATTTCTCTCTAAACTCTTAACCCCTAACATGCTGACCTGCCATGGCATGTATACGTCCTCGATTGGTAATCAGAGGATATGGTCAGTGAATTTATTTTGATAATTCTCCCGGTCAGGTCGGTGAGACCCGTAAACCAACGACAGGTGTGGTCCTCCAGACATTCTGGGGGTTGTGAGAGAGCGATGTGACCGCCAAAACATAAAAATATGGTGCTCTCTAAAAAAACAGTTACTATTGCTGCTATTGCTCTCTTCAGATATTGGAGCGCAAGAGGATTAATGACTTCATTGTCAAAAATGCAGCATTAGTTAACAACAACATAATTGAGGATTTGTTTTTCAAAAGTCGATAAATGCAGAAAGGTAAATTTTTGGGGAAATGCCTTTTTTATATAACATACTGAAATACTAATTATATATACAAGATTATTTAATATTTTCACTGTGTTTCTTAGCACAATTCTGAATATGTGTATGACTTTTCTGAACTTTTCACTCTTTATATCAAAATAAATGGACAAAGTTTGCAAGCTTTTTCAAAAGTCGATAAATGCAAGGAGAGAATATAAAAGTTCTTTTCATATACACTGAAAGTATTTTTTGATTTTGTATATTTTAATGTTTTTAACACTAACTATAAAGAAGGATACTTTATTGTTCTTTTTGCATGGAAATACAATAGCATACTACAAATTAGCATTTTTGTATCATTCATTTTTCATACATGTTTGAAAAACCGAAGTGCAAAATAGCGAGAAACATTATTGAAATACAACAGAGCACATTTAAAGCAGTTTTTGTTTTTTAAATCTTTTTAACAATGATTACAAATAAGGCTGCTTTATTTTTCATTTTGCATACAAATACAATGTTATACTATAGGTCTACAAGTTAGAAAAGAACCTTGGAAGGTGTTGGTACTCATGTGACTGAACTGGGAGGGGTAAGCAGCAGGCAGCAGCAGTCCGCTAGGCCGAGTTACACTAGTCCGCTTCTATTTTCTATTCTGAATCTAATTCAGAAGCTGTGTCGGTAACAGATTCATCTGAGCCTGAGTGATCTCCGCCATTAATGATGAAACTGTCGATGACATCATCTATTAGTCCATCTGATTCCCTGTATGTTGCTTCCACTTTTCGTACATGATCACAGCACCTTGTCCACTTATCTCTGGAATATTCAGGGAAAAGCTCCTCACAGAGCGTTTGCCCTGCACCTAAAGTTGCATTGGACAAATCTTGTGCAGCTTCTCCCTTTATTTCTCCCCATACCAACTCTATTGGATTTAGATTGGCGTGATATGGTGGAAGACGCAATATCTCGTGGCCACGTGCATTGAGGATCTGATCGATTGCATACGTCTTTTCTTTGGGCACTGACTTCACTAACTGCAATAACTCTGGTTTATGCATATTGCTGCTGAACGACACATTGTTGTCCCTTAACCACTGCATTACATCCTTTTTCAGCGTCGTCATTGTTGGCCTTTCATTTTTCTGAACACTGTGATAGTTAGCATTGTCCATCACGACAACAGAGTTACTGGGCAAATTAGGAATAACTTGTATTTCTAACCATTTTGTAAAATTTACAGCATTCATATAGTCGTGATAATCGCCCATTTTTTGTTTAGATTTGAACATTAGCAAAGCATTGTGCACAAACCCGTTTTCTCCTCCCGCATGGGCAATTATCAGTCTGGGTCCTTTACCCATAGGCTTTGTAACCCCTAACTCATTTGGAGATGCCAACAAGAACTGAAGGTATGACAAGCATTTATATGTGTTTCGTCTAAATACACAATATTCCTCTTCTGTTCATGGTACCTACAAATAGTTCGCAGGTAATTAGCACGTCAGGACACAATTTCAAGTTTTTCGATTAGGAGCTGCCATTTAGAAGCACATTTTTTCCATTTAAAGCCTAATCGCAAAACCAGTTTCCTCAGGTATTCCCTGCTGCATACCAAACTGCCATCACTCTGCAAATCATGCTTGAGCTTCTGTATCGTTGGCACTGCTTTCTTACTGTATAATATTCGTGTATTTTCCTTCGAACTATACCCTCAGTAAATGTATCGACTTCCACTTTCTTTTTCCTTTCTCTAGCCTTCCCTTTCGGCGTTGAGAATTTGACCTGACCAGTGATAGACAAAGACGTAGTCCCTTCCTTTATGATGCGCTTCACTAAACTAATGGAAACTCCTGTAGCTTCACTTGTCAATGCAGCAACGTTGTAACTCAATTTCAATTCACTCTTTTTATCTTGTAAGTTATTAGCAACATTGTAAACAATATTGCGAGCATCACTTTTCAACGACCGACCAGATAGGCTTGTTTTACTAGTCATGTTAAGCACTTTCGCTATTAGCCACAAAAATACTTACAAAAACTTGTTATAAAGTTTTACACGGAACGCACTACAAAACTGCAAGTGTAACATGTGCTTGTAGGGAGCCGATCTGCACCGTGCGCTGCTGAAACAGAACTGACCCCCATCACTAGCACCATGCGCAGCAAAGAAACATGGTTTCTGCGCAGGTTCTTTTCTAGCGTGTATACCTATATAATACTGTGATACAATACTTCAGTATTGCACTTTAGTACTACACTTTTCAATAAAGTTTTGATAAGAAGATGTGCAAAATAAATATTAATACAAACAAAATACTGCCTACAATAGTACTAAACTGGCAAGCTATAGATCACTTTCAACAATGTCCTTATAAAAATCTTCTGCTCCTTCAGGTACGCTAAAATGCCTCATAAGTTTTAAGTTTCCTTTTTCTTTTCCTTGCTGACCATGTTGTTCTTTTCCAAGGTAGTTGCTTTCCTCACTTCCTGGATTTTCGTACATCAACCTCTACAGCACTTCCATTATAAGTGTCTGATACTGGTAACAATACCTTCTTACACTTTTCATAAGTCATCACTTGCTGAAGTTATTTTGAAAGGCATCTTAGATCGCAGGGCTTTTAGCGCAATTAACTTGAGATCCTTTGCTTCCCAATCTTTATTTAGTATCTTAACTATGCCATGCTGTTGCAGCACTTTGTAGGTAGGTGAAAGAATGTCCTCCTTTTTTCGGTAGTCTTTTTCCACTCTACCAAGACTCAGTCAGAAGGCGCAGTATAGCTGTGTCCACGCATAGAGAAATAATGCACCAGTTTACTCAATTTTCTACTTTCTTCCATAAAGGCCATTAGCATGCAGATCATTACCATATTTTTATTTTGACTGCTACAGGAGTCCGAAAACAAACAAATTTCATTTGGGCCATTTTCTGGTCAGGATGCCTCAGGGTTTCTGAGGAAATGCAGTAGAGCAGAGGCTACATGGTTGCATCCTTTAGGTCCTTCTGTTTCAAGCCAAGTGTAAAGAGTAATCCCTTCCTTTGTATGAATCATAATGTACAAATCATAAAGCCAAACCTGTCTTGAATAGAATACTTCAGCTCTGGAGAGCTTTGGCATTGGCTGATTCTGTTCTATGTCAAGACATACTTTAATCATGTTTGGATTTTCCTCCATTACTGTATAGAACTTTTTTTGCACAGAGTTTGTGCAACCTGTGGTTTCTTCTTAATTGATTCTTTTTTTCCAGAGCTTGTTCCTTCTTCAGTTTCAGCAGGCCAATCTTGCATGTTGTATGAGGAGTTTATATTTCGATAAAGAGCAAGTAAAAAGGCCTGATGCTTCTCGTTTTTTTGCAGAAACTCTTCCACATCTTGATTGTATTCTGTTTTGATGGTAAATATCCCCTTCTGGACTTTTTTCTTGAATAGCGACTCACTCTAAATCTGTATGTTTTGATGTCATTCTTTACAACCTGTGTAACTTCCTTATCTTTCGTGGTGCTGTGGTCTCCTCCTCGGTTTTCAACAGGTAACTTCCCTGTTACATGATATTTAGTGGCCAAATGTGAGAGTTTGTCTTTAGACATCCCTGATGTTGACTGAAATGTTGCAGCGCATGCAGCTACTGTCTGGTATTCTTTTTTCCTTATGTTGTATTTTATTGAAACAGTATTCTTTTTTGCTTCTTTCTTGATCCTGCATTTTGGAGATGTGATTACCACGTACTTTAGTAATAACTTGTCCTAGTCAGTTTTGTTTAAACTATTTACATGATGGTGAAAAGTTGCAATGTCATCATAAGTGAGATCAGCAGCTCTGCACTGGTATGTCCCCCCTGGTATGTCTGGTAGCCCATGTGAATAGACAATAGCTGGTATTTTCTTGTTCTTGTTAAAAGTTCTTGGGTGCCTTCACGTTTGACCTGGACTTCCTACCATCTGCGCATTCAGTTACTTGTATATCATTTTCTGAATCGCTTTTATTAACCTCCATGTTATCATTTAATAGCCTGCTCCATTAAGTACAAACTTCTCCCTGTCAAAGCTGACTCGAAATGAATAATAATAGGAGCTTATATTGTGTGTAAAACAAATTCCTGTTGTTGTAAGAGGTAGAACTGGAACTTAAAAATTCAATGCCACAACTGGGATTTGAACCACAGACCTTCCGCTTGCCGGGTGGACGCTCTAACCACTGAGCTATTGTGACAAACTGCCCACACACGGCTTGTGTGTTTAAAAACACCAACAGTAAGTTTGTTGGCATAAATAAATAATAATTATCCTGTTGTTGTGTCTGGCGGCAAGTGTTCATCCAAAGTTTCTTTATTTCTTTCTCACATTATCACTGACAATGACGTTCTGCATTGTTGTTGTCCCTTCAGGTCCCTCAGAAGCTTACACTGTTAGCATTTATTGACTTTTGCATTAACTGGCTGAGAGCAAATATCGAGCTTTGCAAAAACTAGAAGATTTTAACAACCCATAACAACTGCAAATATTGGATTTTGACATAACCGGTTCAGCAGTTCATGCTGGCAATAAGCTTTATATGTAACCGCAAAAATCTGAATTTCGATCAAATGAGCATTCATCAACTTTTGAAAAAATGCTCAATTGTTTCGTTTTTTGGTGACAACTTGGAAGTAATTGCTATAATTGTCACCCTGGAATCTGACATTCTATACAAAAGATTTTGGAGGGCCATTTGAATTGCTTCGATTTCTCCATCAAAGTTTACAGTTCCATAACAAACATTTGTAATAGGAAAAGAGGTGACATGTGACTCCAGCACCTGCTCCATCTTGGTTTGATATCAATGATCCATCAGTATAAATATGGAGCCATTCCTGAACTGGAAATCTAGTATGGATTGTCTCTAATGCCAGTAATTTTAGAACACTAGTTGAAGTATAACTTTTCTTAACTTCTTCCGTCAGGTGTAAATAATATGTGATGTCTAATGTTTGTGTTGGATTGACTTTAGATACGAAGTTTTTCTTTGAATTAAGGTGGTCTACATTCTTCTTGATGTCTTGAATTTTGGAAAGAAAGCTCTCCTGAGTCTTTAGTGTATGTGTAAAATTTCTCTTGTGCCATGTATTGAATGGGAGTCTGATCAACTTTTCGTGTTGAATAAGAGCTGATTTTTCTATTTCATATTCAATGGGGCTAAATTCTATTCCCATAGAACCCAAAAGTATTTTAATAGGTGATTTTAATGCACACTCCCCTAGGTGGGGCTACAGAGATATAAATTCAGCAGGAAGAGTCATAGAAGACCTATTAAACTCGTCAACAATGGAATTAATATTTAATCCAAATGATCCACCCACTTACCTTCATTATAATGGTTCGGGTACAAATCCTGACCTTCTGATGGTGTCATCTGACATAATTGACAATACAAAAAGAGAAATAATAGAAGACCCAGGTTCAGGCCACAGAATCACCATAAACTCCATAAGAGGTCTAATAAATAAAAGTAACAAACCAAAAGTTAAAACTTCTTGGAATTTTAAAAAAGCAGATTGGTCCAGTTTCCAAAATGAGATAGAAGGGAAGTGTAATATACTGTTAGAATCAGAGTTCAAGTCAACAGATGAAATGAATAAAAAAATTTGTGAAATATTATTGACAGCAGCCAAAACACATATCCCCAAAGGAAAGTTAAAGAAATATAGCTACTTTTGGTCTCCATCTTTATCTAAGTTAAAACACGAAAGAAATATAGCAAGAGTCAAAGCCGAAAGAACCAAGTGTCCAGAAGATGTACAAAACTGGAGAAGAAAAGCAGCCATTTTTAAGAAAGAATTAATTACAGCAAAAAGGGCCAGTTTCACAAATTTTGTAGAACATATGGACTATAGGAAAGATGGAAATAAAATATACAAATTCCTTAATAAAACAAAATTATCAAAAAATACAACTGAACCATTAAAATATAATAACAAAAGCTTAACTACAGATAGGGAAATAGCAGAATCCCTTAACAAGTTTTATGCTCAGTCACAAAGAGTACCCCAAGCGTATAAAAAACAAGATAAGGCTATCCAAAAAACTATCAGAGAAACTAGTAAGCCAAAAGGTATACGAAATGATATTTTTATTCAGGATTTTAATGAAACAGAACTGGATTTAGCAATAGAACAATTACAGAACAAAAAATCTCCTGGACCTGACAAGATCCATCCAGAGTTTATTAAACACCTTGGCAGGAAAGGAAAAGAAATCCTACTTAAACTGTATAACACGTGTTGGAGAATGACTGTACCTTCCGACTGGAAAAAAGCCATTATCATCCCGATTTTAAAGAAAAACAAACCCTCAAACAATATTAATAGTTTCAGACCAATATCTTTGACCAGTGTTATTGCAAAAGTGATGGAAAGAATGGTGGCATCTAGACTTAACTGATTCCTAGAATATTACAACTTAATTAATAGTTCACAGACCGGCTTCAGACAGAATCATAGTACAAGTGAAAATGTACTCCTACTGAGCCAAGACATCAAGGAAGCTTTCAATAGAAAGGAGGATACCTTGGCAGTATTCATTGATTTTAAATCAGCATATGACTCAGTCTGGAGAAATAAATTAGTTGAGAAGTTGCAATCAATAGGTGTGAAAAGTAACATGCTTAAGTGGATAACTCAGTTTATTTCACAAAGATTTTGTGCCACAAAATGTAATACATACATTTCCAAATATAAACAAACACACCGAGGACTTCCACAAGGTGCTGTTCTGAGCACAACACTCTTTAACATATATATAAATGACCTTCCATCAATAATAAAAACTTTAGAAACCAAAATTGCTCTATTTGCTGACGATGTAGTCATTTGGACTTCAGGCTCTTCAAAAAAACCTGAATTAATTAAAGACAGAATAGAAACAGCCCTAAACAAAGTACATGAATGGAGCTCCAAAAACCTCATGACTATCAATGTGGAAAAAACAAATTATGAATTATTTACACTAAAATACAAACCAGTTAATATTAGCATAAATTATAATGGTATACCACTCAAAGCAGTTGATGATGCCAAATACTTAGGCATCACTTTCGACAGAAAGCTAAGTTGGAAAAAACATATAACAAACATCTCAGAAAAGGTTGAAAAGAAATTGCAAATCCTGAAAAGGTTAGCTGGTGCTAAATGGGGCTGCTCAAGGAGAGTCCTTAACACAACATACAAAATGTATATTAAACCAAACCTCTTGTACTGTTCTGAAGCTTTAATAACAGCAGCAAATGCTAACATCAATAAACTTGAACAAATACAAAATCAGGCTCTTCGCCTAATCACTGGAGCAGTTAAATCCACACCTATTGATGCCATGCTTGCCTTAACACGGACCCCATCAATAACAACAAAAATAGAAGAACAAGCATTGCTCCAACACGAGAAAATGTTACGACTGCCAAACTCTAAATGGACAGAAGAGAACCTCCCCCCTTCAATCCTTAAAACTCATAGTAGTTTCCTAGAAAAGGTAACACAGATTAAATTCAAATTGAACATTCCTAACACCAGAGAAAATCTACTTATAAGAGAAAATCCATTGGAATTATTGCAACCTACCTTCAATTTGGAATTAATAGAGGAAATAAGTAAATCAGACACACCAAAAGAAATACAAAAACTTCTAGCTCTGGAAACAATCAATACTAGGTATCCCACAGAAGAATGGCTGCTGATACCGAAATTTAGATTTCCGATCGCATGGGCTTTTGAAAAAGACACGTTTTAATTTAATTGCCGGATGTGAGATTTGCGATAAGTGTTAAGTAATAACATACATAGATAATAGAGTAGCAAGTGTTGTAAGGTGAGCAAGATATGAGTAAATGATAGTCGTTAAATTTGTAGTATAAACGCATTATTGGTTTGAAATTAACGAGTCATGACGTCATACCGCATAGTTTAAATACACGTTCGAAAGTCAAGTCTACCAACCTTAAAAGTCGCGCGATATATTTAATAAAATACAAAGTAAACATCGTTTAATCCTAAAAAGGTAATTATATATTCGAAATTCATAAAAGAACATGTTATAATAGAAAGGGACATTTCTAAATTGCGGGAAAAGGAAATAGCATTTTGGATACGAGGCTTTCTTGGATGACGTCATGACATTCAAATAGGAAGAGAACGGTTTTTCTTAGCGTGGGTAAGAGAGAAAGCGTGATTACTCAACCAGAGACCAGTATGGGAGGTCGTGCTGCGCGGATGTGAGGGCGATTCCTCTACAGATACAAATATTTTCGGCATAACTCCCGAAAATATTTAATAGACAATAAAATGATATGCAAAGTTGTTCTTGGGTTGTCCATTACACTTACGCAAACCCGAGATAAAGAGATTTCTTGCAGAACTAGCCGGGGCGAGCTACATCGAAGGGCAACGTCACGTCACCAACGACTTCAGCTTCAAATGGCGATCCAATAACTAGGACACAACGACTTATACAGCTTCACTGCACATATATACTGATGGATCCTCGAAGGAAAACCTTACTGGAGCTGGAGTTACATGTTCACATTTTTCCTTTTATCATTCTGTTGGCAGAGACACAACAAATTATGATGGAGAAATAGAGGCTATATACATTGCTCTCCAACAATTATTAAATCTTCCCTTAAATAAATTTAACAAGGCAGTAATTCTTTCAGATTCTAAAGCTGCAATTCAGGGAATATGTTCAAATACTACAAAGAAGTCAACAAAAATTAGAGAATGCTACAAAATGTTAACACAACTCCAAAAAGTTAATAAGACTGTTCATCTCCAATGGATTCCAGCACACTGTGGAGTCATGGGGAACGAAGCTGCAGACTCACTTGCAAAGAAAGCCACAACAATAACACAAAAGTCTAAATTCAATTTCTCATATTCCTCAATAAAACGCTTGATCATTAAAAATTTTTGTCATTCATACCTACAAGAAATAGAAACAAATGCCAAAGATAAAAAATGGATTACACTACTTTCCAATCCAGATATAATCCCCCAGAGACCAAGGAAAACAGCGGTTGCAGCCTTCCGACTATTGACAAATCATGACTGCTTGGCAAGTCATCTCTACAGAATAGGTATCTCAGCCTCACCGATATGTGTCCTGTGTAACGATCCAGCAGAAATGAATGAAGACCACTTGAAGACCTGTGAAGCATTAAGATCAGAAGAAACTACAGTTCAAAAGTATTGGAAAGCACGAATGCTAATGGCTTCATTGCCAGATGCAAGGCACTAGAAAACAACAACAACATATTCAATGGGGTATTGGTTGGTTAGTATTTCCATAGCTGCTATTGGTGTGGTTTTGATAGCACCTGTAATTAATCTCAGACTTTGGTTTTGAAAGATTTGAATTTTTTTTGTGTTTGCTGTTACAAGAACTTCGCTGCAGTAAGTAAATAATGACTTTATATATACATTTTATGTTGTGTTAAGAGTTGCTCTGGAACATCCCCACTTCATTCCTGTTAGACGTTTTAACACTGAAAGGCACCTCTCTGCTCTTTGTATTGAATTTTCTATTTGTTTGGTCCATGTAAGTTTAGTATCAAGTGTAACTACTAAATACTGTGCTTCCTTTGTTTCTGGTAATTGTTGACCCTCAAAATTTAGCTTTATTTTTAGTGGTTTTTTCCCTTAGTGAAAAGATTTGGTAGTTTGATTTTTATGTATTAACAGTCATTAAATTTTCTTTGGTCTACCTTTGTAGGTTGGTTAAGGATTGTTGCATGGTTTTTTCTAGTTCTATACTTTTGTTTTTTTGTTTTGAAGTCCACATTACTAAGTCATCGGTAGAGACCGCAATAATTTCGAAAAAATATTGCAATATGGATATAGGATTTCACATTTTATCACAAAATAGTTGTAAGTTAATCGCAATAATTTCGTGTAAATTTGAAAGGGAATTTAGATCAAGAGAGTGACGCTATGTATTGAGACAGAATATTGACTAATAGAAAATTGTTCATGTAAATATTTTTATAAGAGTATGTAAATTTTTAATTTATATAATTTGGGTGTATCAGGGACTTATTTCTTTTGATAATGCTCAAAATAGACAACGTCTTCCCAATTGTTTGAGTTCGACCAATGAGAACTGTTGCGCGGATGAATACAAAAGAATGGCGGTGTTGCGTTATACCCACGCCAAAAACTACTTTCATTAGCGTCTGTGACTTCAAAATGTAAAGACGTATAATTGTTGATGGCGTGTGAGAATGTGAATTACACAAACTTTTAACCGGCATGGACGCCATCCAATCTTAAAAGTTATTTACCAAGTGAAATAGTGATATAAAGTGTATATAAAAAGAATAAATGTGTTTATAATAAAAGTACGTTGAATTTATGCATTCCATTCCACGACCACATCCCCTGATGATAAAAGTGGCGTCTGCTCCAACAAACTTTACACCTTTTAACAAAAACAGTGCTCCATTTGCCGCTATATCCACACAAATATGAGTTAACCATCTTTTTTAATAAAACCCCGCCACAAATGGCTTGCCCAACGTGGGGCGCGAATTTGGAGTGGAATGCAAAGTTGAGGGTGCGAAGTGCTAACACCAAAAGAACGCTATCTCATCGTGAAGGAGAAAGACGCCATTAGACCACCGTCTGATATCAACAAAACATCGATACACGGAGAATCAACGTGGGAAAAACACCGGAGATCATCTAGCGAAGCCAACTACCCAGGAGACGTAAATAACCGGACGAAGAACCAGCAGAAAAAAAAAAGTAGGATCCAAAATTTTTGTATCTTTATCTTATTCCCATTAGTTAATGATACTTAGAAGTGGAAAAGTAGTGGGACTTTTAACCAAAAGTGAATTAGATAAAGGAATTATAATGTCGCGAAAAGAGATAGAAACAGGAGTGGGGGAAGGGGCAGATAGGCCTAGTTATCAGGAAGGATTAGAAGATGAACAGGCGGAAATAAGCAAAGATCAAAGGTTAATGATGC
Source organism: Tenodera sinensis (assembly GCA_030765045.1). Classification (NCBI taxonomy): domain Eukaryota; kingdom Metazoa; phylum Arthropoda; class Insecta; order Mantodea; family Mantidae; genus Tenodera; species Tenodera sinensis. Next base: position 128,937,116 of record CM060970.1, read on the forward strand.
TGATGTTTGAAAGACTAGAACAGAAACTGGAACAAAATAAGGTAGAATTAGGTCAGAAAATGAAACAAAATAACATAGAATTGAAACAGGATATAGAACAAAGTTTAGGTCAGAGTATAGAACAGAAACTGGAACAGAATAAGGAAGAGATAGGTCAGAAAATGGAGGAAGTGAGAAAAGACTTAGAACAGAAAATGGAATTAGGTAGACAGAACTTAGAACAGAAAATGGAATTAGGTAGACAGAACTTAGAACAGAAAATGGAATTAGGTAGACAGAACTTAGAACAGCAAATGGAATTAGGTAGACAGAACCTAGAACAGAAAATAGAATTAGGGAGACAGGAGTGTAAAGAAAATATGAAAGTAATGGAAACTAATTTAAAATTAGTACATAAAAACTTAAATGAAACAAAGGAAGCCTTAGAAGCTAGGATAGAAATTGTAGGAGATAGGATGGGAAAGATAGAATCAGAGATGAGAGAGAGTAAAATTGTGTTAGAAGAAGAAATTGCTAGATGCAGGAATGAAATAACAGAATGTAATACAAGTGTAGACTGTAAGATAACAAATGTAAAAACAGAAATAACTGAGGAATTAAGGAAAGAGATTGAGGTTGTAAAGAAAGACATTATTAATGAAACAGTAGAACAAATAGTAATTCCTAAAATTAAGACAATGAATGATGTGATGCTTTCACAACAGGATGCTATAAATGATATGAAACAAAGCCACTTAGAAATAAAGAATGATTTAAAATCAATTTGTGAAGAAATTAAAAAAGGGAAAGAAAATTTGGCTAATGTAAATGATGTTGTGAAGGCATTACAAAGACAAGATGATTTAGATGTAAGTAATATACAAGATGAGAGTTATTTGAGTAATGTACAAAATGATGACTCACCATACAGAGAAAGAGGTTCACAACCAAACAATGACACAACACACAACATATGTTACACCAACAGCATATTACATGAAATTACACCACCTACATTTGACGAGGAAAAGGGAGACGATCCAAAACTCTTTGTTAAAGAGATGGAGGAATACTTTAAAGTGAAAAGGATACCAAACGAGCTTAGGATGATGATAGTTAAGAAAAGCTTAAAAAACAAGGCATTAGAATGGCTCAGGTTAACACTAGCTGGTCACGAGTCTTATAGCTCATTCAGAAATTTATTCCTATCAAGATATTGGGGCCCAGCTAAACAAAACCAAACTAGGGTAGAGCTAGCGACAGGTAGATACGATCCAGCCAAAGGATTGTCATTAGTCGACTATTTCATGAAAGTAGCCAACAAAGGAAAGCTATTAGACCCTAACTTGTCGGAGGCAGAACTAATTGCCAGCATAACGAGACATTTCCCAGACACAGTGAGAACAGGATTAATTGTTGCAAGGCCGGTAGATTTTGCAGATATGATAGAACTGCTGACAGCCTTCGAAACACAAAATGGTCGACCTAATGAACATAGACATAGGAACGGTCACCCAAACTCACCCATCCTAAACCGAAACACGGCTACGAACAACCAAAGCGAAGGAGAACATACAAATACTAGGAGTACCCATGAAAGGGGGAGAGGGGCACACCATTTCCCACAACCACATAATCATGGCGAGAGGATGGAGAACACAAGACAGCGGTACCACGACACAATACCGAGGGGTGAATCGAGGTACAGAACGCACAGGTATGATCGTGGAAGACCAGGAGATCGTACCCATCAAGTGAATCATATACGATTCTGTAGGGAATACATGAACAGCCATAGGCCGTCGTACAATAGGGGTTCACGTCAAAGGGGCAGAAACCAAGGGAACATCGACAACATAAGACAACAGGAACAGAATGAAAATGTGCCGGATAGGACCGATACTGCACAGAATACAGAAACTACGATCACCTCCAACGTCCAGGAAAACTAAGTACAAGTCAACTTTGTGTCCCGGAAGTTGACCTGTGTGGCAGTAGGGGCGATATTGACCAATATAATGTAGGTACCTTGAGAGGACAGGCGAGTGAAAGAAAGGAAATAACCAATCCACCAATGATTAGGCTGAAGGTATGGGGTATCGAATTGCCAGCGATGATCGATACAGGAGCCAGCACATCAGTATGTGACGAACAGCTGTTCCAAGAACTGATAACTAAAAGAAATGCTGAATTCTTGCCTGTGTGCGGAGTATATTGCAGCACAGCAATTGGCAAGAAGAAAGAACATGTTAAATACCAGGTAAGGCTGGTAATTGAAATCGGAAGTTGGAAGTTCGATTTCATTGCCCTAGTAATACCAAGATTAACAGCTACCCTAATCATTGGCAGTGATTTGCTTAACCTTTGGAGGTCAGTAATTAACTATGACCTACATGTATTTATCATTAAGGAAGGAGCCTCAGAATGCACTGCGAAGTTCCTGGAGGAAGAAACATGCCAGGAAGAACCAGACCAGACAGGGATCCATCCGGATGAACAATTCTTTGTGGAGAACATCAATGTCCACGAGAATAGATTGGTAGACCTAAGGGTAAATAAGAAGAAGACAGGTTGGACGAGCGATGAAGAAACTAACGTTTGCAGCCATTGGATCTGCACGGAAGACGAGTATGTTGCCTGGGACAACTACCAACCTGAACCACTACCAACAGATGGAGAAGAATCGATGTTACAGCTAATCGATGAGAAGGTCTGGGGGGCACATGGCATCTCTGAAGAGGAAAGAAGCCAACTTAGGAAAATATTGGTTAAAAACAGGAAAGTTTTCGATAAAAAGCCAGGTACGTGTAACAAGTACGTACATACTTTCACAGTAACAGATATAACCCCCTATTCACACAAATCCAGGCCCATCCCCAACTCCATTAGGGAGGAAGCTGACAGAGTAATCCAGAAAATGTTAGCGGACGGAATAATAGAGCCGTCGGACTCATGTTATGTGAATCCAGTAGTATGGGTCCATAAGAAAGGGGGAAAATAGAAACTTAAAAATAAGAACAGAAGCATTCTCCACAACAAAAATGTTAGAAAATAGAGCACTGTTGAAAAAAGATACTAAGTGGGAGTGGAATGCCGAACACCAGGTGGCCTTTGAGAATATCAAAGAACTTTTCAAGCACAGTATTCTCCTGGAACGACCGGATCCGAATTCACCTTTTCTAGTATACACTGATGCTAGTGCGCACTCATATGGTGCGATATTAGCACAAGAAGATGCAGATGGCAACAAACATGTGATTGCCACAGCTTCTAGATTCTTAAACAAAATAGAAGCCAATGCCTGCATAACCGAACTGGAAATAGGTGCAATCCATTTTGCGTTGCAGAGGTTCAGACAATATATATATCTTTATAAGATAATTATATATACAGATCACGTAAGCCTGTCCTTCATTCAAAAATGCAAGCTGACCAACTCCAAAATCTCAAGGTACATACATGAGATCATGTCATACGACATAGAGGTCAAACATATCCCGGGGAAGGAGAATATCTTCAGTGACTTATTGTCAAGATTGAGGTCGGAAAGTCACATACCCGAGACGGTATACAGTCCGCACCATGAGATCAAAATTATGCAGATAAGTAGCAAAGAAAGCAACGAGATCTTGCAAGACTTCAAGAACATAGCAAAGCTGCAACAAGAAGACCCTGAATTGAAGAGGCTATTCGACAAGGCTCCAGACATAATACCAAGATTGGATGCCAAGATAGGCAAATTTAGGGACATACTATTTAAACTGCATGGTCGCGACGTAAAGAAATGGAAGATGATGGTACCAAATTCCTTACAGGATAGGGTCATTTTAGCATTCCACCACTCGATGCTTCACTCCGGTACTGAGAGGACAATGCTTGCCATCGAGGAGGTATTGTACATTAAACATCTTGGCAAGAAGGTCAGGAAGTTAATTTCCTCATGCGACCTATGCCAAAAGGCCAAGCCAATTAATGTAAAGTACGATGTCATCCCACAATCCATTGTGAGGAATGAAAAAAATGCATTGGTGTGTATTGACGAGCATGGAGAGCTGCCTAGGGGTAAAGATGGAAACAGATACATATTTGTCATGTTTGATGTCTTTACAAAATTCACCAAAATATACCCCATTAAGAACATCAAAAGCAGGACATGCCTAGATAAAATCGTCAAGGACTACATCCCAAAATATGGGAGAATAAAATGTATTTTATCGGACAATGCGACCATGCATAAGAGCAAATTGTTTCAGAACACCTTAGAAACATTAGGAGTAAAATTGTACTATTCCTCAGCATATTACCCCCAGGGAAACCCGACCGAGAGAATCATGAGGGATATTAGTATTTATTTTCGTTTGCTCTGCCACAGAGACCACACTTCCTGGACGGAAAAATGCGGATATATAGAGGAGGTGATTAACCATTCGGTGAACCCCACGACCAAGTTCGCACCCATCGAGCTAATGACCAACACGAAACCAAGAAAATTAGCAATTGACATTGACACTACCATGGCTGCCCAAAGAGAATTATCAGAGAAAGAAAAATGTCAATTGGCATTCAGAAGATTACAACAGAAGGCTGAAAAAGGGAGGAACAAGGTGAAGAGATTCGTCAGGAAATGGTCCCCACAAATTGGAGAAAAGGTGCTCTTAAAAAGCCACAAAGCATCCAAGGCATCTGAAAAGAGATCTGGGAAGATGGAACTATTGTATACTGGACCACTGGTCATAACAAAACAGCTGGGTGACCACACATATGAGCTACAGAATACAAATGGCAAGTTGGTAGGAAGATACCATAAAAATAAATTGAAGCCATACAAGGAAAGAACCAAATAGCCTTCGTCAACAAATGTGTAAGGCAGGAGTAGTAGAGATGAAGGAAGATAACAATTTTAATGGGTTACTTATAGAAAATCATGTCCAGATTAGGAATTACAACAGGGAAGAAGATCAACATGGTCATTGGCTATATCGACCACAAAGAGCATTGTCAACAAAGACAGATGAGGACACTGATTGTCATTAGATAAATGAATCATAGCGACGAAAGATAATATGTTTTTGACATAAGGATGTCAGGGACAAAAATAAAAATGAATCAATTATGATGAAAAAGATATAATATTTCGACACAAAGATGTCGAGGGTAAATGGAGAAGAAAAATAATACAATTACAGAATAATTGTAAGTATAGAAGTTTTCTCTTATAAAAATAAGAGACAAAGAAATGACAATTGGTGAAGTGAGGAAAACCATAACCAGAAAAACAATGCCCATGAATTGAGATGAATATAGCCAATGATAAGCTCGAAGAAATGTTGAACCAAACAACAATGAATAATAACCCAATCAAGAAAATTAGTACCATTAGTAACATCAAAGTTTAAGAACCAACTCAATAACCTGCCTATACATAAGTTTGTAAGACAAAGAAGGCGAAGAACTGAATAAAATATTGCCATAAATATGATCATAATTATTAGCTCAAAATTTGTATCCTGTTTTTCTCTCCTCATAGCAATGAATACAAGTCAAAAACCACATGAAACACTTAAATTATATTTGTGTCAATGTCAAATGTACAATAACTGAGTATGTGTTATATAATAACTGAATATGTATTGTATGATAACTGGATATATTGTACAATAACAGAATATGTTGAGTAATAACTAAATGCTTTATGTCAAAACTGAATGTGTATTGTGTAATAACTGAATATGTATTGCATAATAACAGAACATATGTATTATGATAGCAGGGTATATTGTACAAGGACTGAATATGTATTGTATGATAATTGGACATGTTGTGTAGTAATCAAATGTGTTGTACAATAACTGGATATGTACTGCATAATGACTGAAAGTGTATTGTATAATAACAACATATGTGATATGATAACTGGGTATATTGTACAATAACTGGATATGTATTGTATAATAATTGAATGCATTGTGTAGCAATCGAATATGTGAAGTTTATAAAGACATGCTGTATCATGTCAAAACAAAGGACAAAGACAAACAGTGAAGAAGACTGTAAAGAAAAAAAAAATATATATTGTACAAAGTGATTGAATCATAGAAGTAGGGAGAAGTATTGTATTGTGTTTCAAGATTGTAAATAAGGTGACAACTTGAAAAACAAAACAAGGGGCATATGAGACAGAATATTGACTAATAGAAAATTGTTCATGTAAATATTTTTATAAGAGTATGTAAATTTTTAATTTATATAATTTGGGTGTATCAGGGACTTATTTCTTTTGATAATGCTCAAAATAGACAACGTCTTCCCAATTGTTTGAGTTCGACCAATGAGAACTGTTGCGCGGATGAATACAAAAGAATGGCAGTGTTGCGTTATACCCACGCCAAAAACTACTTTCATTAGCGTCTGTGACTTCAAAATGTAAAGACGTATAATTGTTGATGGCGTGTGAGAATGTGAATTACACAAACTTTTAACCGGCATGGACGCCATCCAATCTTAAAAGTTATTTACCAAGTGAAATAGTGATATAAAGTGTATATAAAAAGAATAAATGTGTTTATAATAAAAGTACGTTGAATTTATGCATTCCATTCCACGACCACATCCCCTGATGATAAAAGTGGCGTCTGCTCCAACAAACTTTACACCTTTTAACAAAAACAGTGCTCCATTTGCCGCTATATCCACACAAATATGAGTTAACCATCTTTTTTAATAAAACCCCGCCACAGTATATATCGAATGGGCAGCATTAGGCGTGCAAATTATGACAAAAATATTTTATGCATCAATTTATTCTAAATATTACAATTATATACAGTTTTACCACACTGAGAGGAAACAGTAATTCAAAGATGTTCTTTATTTATGAAATGAAAGAATAGCAGATGTCACTATATTATATTTCAATCTGTGTCTTCGGTCACTAACAATTAAGTTATACTTGGAGTGAGCGAGTGAGTGAGTGGCGTTTAAGGGCCCATCGACAGCTAGGTCATTTGTGCCCCAAGTCAAGTTAATAGGTTAAAACATTCACAGATCGCTGATTAAAAACTAAGCTAAAACACAAAACCAAAAGGCGCTAAAACAGTTAAAAGACCAAACCATTAATGTTAAAACAGAAAAAGTGAATGATAAAATACTCAAGGTATAAAAACTGAATAAAAAACTACAAATCTATTTGCAGATTTGTAAATCCTAAAATTAAATCTTAATAATAAAAAACGCAAGTCATACTTGTTTGACAAATCCAATTTCAGTGACGAAGCGCAGCACTGTATCTACGGAGACTGGGTCGTTGCCTAGGATGGACCACAGACTAAAACCCAGGCCAAGCGACTGGTGCACTTGGGCATATCGTGGACAATCAATCAAAACGTGTGACATGGAGAGTTGGACATCGCACGTGGCATCACGCCTTGTTATTCGGCCATAATGTCAACCTTAAAGAAACGCGAGTCCTGTCTTCTACAGTTAACTACTATGCTCGACTACAAAGGGAAGCCATAGAAATCTGCAAACCCAAAGACAACTTCAATCACAAAGAAGAAATACTACGTGTACATAAAGCATGGATACAGATTTTAGATAAACTTTCAGACGCACACAACAGTTATAATAAAACCCCACCTACAACTGGCCAATCACTACCTTAGCCAGCGCAACAATGCCCCGCCCACCCCCACCCATATAAATAACCATAACGGACGTTAACGGTCATACTTCCACTACTTCTCTGCTTCCACATTCAAACTCTGACCAGTGCAGACGGAGGATCGTGTTACCCTGATGATGCCAAGTGCAGTACTTTGAGTAACATTGGCATCTACCATGCCTTCTAGATCACGGCCTACAAGCCCGGAAGAACTAAACATTTCGAATAGTCAACACACCGGCCGCAAAAGCCTAAATACATATATTATCATATTAAACGTCCACATTTAGATTAATTTTCAACTAACATTTTTGAACAAAAACTTTGAATAAGCAAAATGAAATTTGAATTACATGTTAGGTTTTTACATCGCTTTAACACAAACTCGAGGGACTAAGAAAAATCTTCAAATTAATGATTTTGAATTATAGATTTTTCAATTACCCAAGTTTGCTGTATACAGGGTGGAAGGGAAGTTATTACATTAATTTAAACAAGTGGAAGATCTCGTATTTGGAACACATTTTGTATCTTACATTTTTGTCTCTGACCATTTCCTACGGAGATATTTTAGTTTTTCTGAAAACAAGCTGGCAACACTGCAGATTGTGTGGGTAGTCACTTTTCTGAGCCTTAACACTTCCTGTAGCCTGAAATTTATTGTGAAGTTCATGGATTGTTGTACAGTCTGGAACTTTTACCTTTCTGCAAATTGCACTTTCACTTGGCGAGCTGATTGAATTAACACATGCAAGTCATAAATAAATACACACTGCACAGCACACTTTCAGAGCAGAGAAAAACAATTAAAACCAAAAAGGTGAGTCAATTAATAACACTACACAACACGTACCTACATTTTACCGGTACATGTTTCGAAGGCTTGACTTTCCTTCATTATCAACTGACATTGACTGGTTTTCCCTGGCGTGGATGATAAGGTCTTCTCTGGTGGCGGTTCAAGGAACTTGCTGAAGATATCTCTCTCAGTGATGTCGAAATTGAATACTCTGTTTCTATTTTTCAAAATGAAGGTTTGTTCCCACGTGGATGACTCTTGTTTTCCCGTTACATGTTTGAGGAGTTTCGGTTCTGGCTTTATGTTGTGGTTTTCTAACCAAAAGTGGTTGGCAATTGCTGATTTTTCCAGCTGTTTGGTTTTTACGTTTCTAAAGTGTTCCTTGGATTTTATTTCTAAATTTCTTTTGGTTTTTCCTATATACACTTTATTACAGTCACTGCATTCAATTTGGTAAATACCAGATTTTTTACTGGGTGGGATGGCATCTTTGATGTTTGATTCAGTAGGTTCACTGGTGCTAGCTGCATGTTCTGTTCTTTGAATTTTTCAAAGGCCCAAGGATGGAGTGTGAATTTTTTGAATGTCATTTTTGTTTTTTCTGCTGTGAGTGTTGTAGTTTCTTTTAGTAACTTGTTTGTTTCTGTTCGTTTCACTTTTTTGTCTACTAATGATTTGGGGAAGCCATTTTTTTGTGCTATTTCAATTATTTTGCAACCTTCTCCTTTGTATTCTTCTGTTGGAAGGGGGATCTATGTGATAAGCTATTGAGGATTGCCTGTTTGTGACTTCTTGGATTGTAAGTATGAGCTTTTATGTAATTGTCTGTGTTTGTTTTCTGTGAATGCCAAAGTTTATTCTGTTCTTGTTTTTGATCATTTGGAAATTCAAAAATTGTAGTTTCTCATCACTTTCCTATTCCACAGTGAACTCAAACATCAAAGATGTCATCTGACCCAATAAAAAATTTGGCATTTGCCAAATTGAATGCAACGACTGAAGTGTATATAGGAAAAACCAAAAGAAATTTAGAAATGAGATCCAAGGAACTCTTTAGAAACGTAAAAAACAGTTGGAAAAATCAACAGTTGCCACTCACTTTTGGACAAAAAACCACAACATAAAGCCAGAACTGTAGTTTCTCAAACATGTAACAGGAAAACAAGAGGGAACAAATCTTCATTTTGAAGAATAGAAACAGAGTATTCAATTTTGACATCCCCGAGAAACATATCTTCAGCAAATTCCTTGAACCACCACCAGAGGAGATCTCAGAGTAAACATCACCATATACACTAGAGAGAACCAGTCGATGTCCAGTTGATAATGAAGGAATGTCAGCCTCCGAAACATGTACCAGTAGAATATAAGTGTTGTGTAGTGTTAATCAACTTACATGTTTGGTTTAAATTGATTATTACAACACTGTTTTCAAACTTCCAAGAAATAAGATAGAGAAAAACAAGTTTGCTGTGTGACCTTGTGTACAGCAGCTGCTTGTCGTGTTTGTGTGTGCAGTGGAAAAACAGCAGACAGTGGTTCAGATGTTTTCGGGTCTCTCTGTATAATTATTATAATGATAATGTTGTTGTTGTTAGCTAATGCTGGATTTCTGACAATGAAGTCATTAATCCTCTTGCTCTACAACATTATTTCACTCATAGAACAATAGCAGTAATAGTAACCGCTTTTAAGAGAGCACCATATTTTTATGTTTTGGCGGTCACATCGCTCTCTCACAACCCCCAGAATGTCTGGAGGACCACACCTGTCGTTGGTTTACGGGTCTCACCGACCTGACCGGGAGAATTATCAAAATAAATTCACCGACCATATCCTCTGATTACCAGTCAGAGTACGTATTACATGCCATGACAGGTCAGCATGTTAGGGGTTAAGATTTTATAGAGAAATGGAGAGATTGGAAAAATAAAGACTCCCTAGCCCTCAGGAACCCTAATAGCATCGGGGTCGGAAGAGAACAAGAGATGACCAAGGTAAGGTCAGATAGAAAAGTTACTGGTGTTTTGCTCCTCACTGTAAGTGGAAGTAATGTTCTGCTCAGCTTGGGTACCTTGTGGTCGCTATTCACATATCCCCTAGATGGAGCCCTGAGTGTAGAAACAGCAAATTTCGGACTTCTATTGAAAAAAGAAGTTGTTTAGTGTTATTGACACAAAATTCATATTTTAATGTGATTCCAACAACGCTGTCATCAACTTCCAGTATTTATTATTACCTAAAGTTTTACCCACCAAAATACTGTCCTTCTGGTTCATCCTGAGTATGTTATTTAAGCAACACCTGCTAATTGGGACTAGGCTTATACTATGTTCATTGAATATTTTAGCGACTCTCTGAAGGACACATGAGTGGAATATGAATTTTTTAACCTTTATCTTTTATGTTACTTAATATGGTGATTTGACTTATTTATTTATTCTTTTTAGGTTTCTTTATCTACTTGTCTGCAGTCTTTTTGGTATAATGATAATGTAACATACTGTTAAAATAAGAGCCTATTATTATAAAAATATGTTTTATTCCATAATACTCTGCATTTTTTCTCTTCAGGTGATACAATGATAATAATCATTTGCTGTTGTTTGAAATGGAATCACATATACTACTTTTACACAAAAATTAAATCTCAAAATCAATATACAGCACAGTGACAATGTTTGAGTATAGAGAATATGAAAAGATTGAAAATTACAGTATAAAAATTAGTATAATTAATAGGAAATTGTCTTTTAAAGAGTAAATGAGAAGTAATAAAAGTATTCTGAATATAGAATGCTAATTTGATATATCCATAAAAATTTGTAAAAATGGGATGCCTTATTGTCACTGTGGACCCGGAATGCATCCACTTCCTGCTTATTCATAACGGCTTTCTGCTGCAAACATCTTCACTGCTACAACAGCAAGTCTAGGATACTACGGCCCTATTCTAGAGCAATGTCAGGGTGGTTAACCTTCATGTAGTCAAGGAAATTTCTTACATCTCTTTTATTTCCTGAAGTGTCTACCCTCTGGATGTGTGTAAGCCTTCGACAACGCTCAGCAAGATTCTGCACAGTAATACGTGGTATCGCTGGAGTGACGTTAAGGTATTCCAGATATGTGAAGGCATTTTCTTCCAGAAGGCTGATAAGCTGTAAAAAGAGCACAAGCATTAATATCCTCTTTTAAGAATGTCATTTATTTACTCAGTGTGTTTAAGGTGGCATTAACTTGCAAAGTGTATAAGAGGTAGAACTGGAACTTAAAAATTCAATGCCACAACTGGGATTTGAACCACAGACCTTCCGCTGAAGGTCTGTGGTTCAAATCCCAGTTGTGGCATTGAATTTTTAAGTTCCAGTTCTACCTCTTAAACTTTGCCCACACACGGCTTGTGTGTTTAAAAACACCAACAGTAAGTTTGTTGGCATAAATAAATAATAATTGCAAAGTGTATATTTTTCCTCCACTGACGGAAAACATAATATCTCTGGTAAGACATATCCAATTTGTTTCAAATTGTATGTGCTTATTATCATCATTGCTGTCTAACTACTGCATAAATGTCAATGTTTTATACTTAATGCAAGTCATTTTACCAGATATTTCATCCATTAATAAAAAAAAATTCTGATGTGTTGCACTGAAGCGAAATGATGATGTTGCTTCGCTGTAGCTTAATGACCGTTGTCGATACTTGTATTTCAGCTCCGACTATGCTCAACATGAGATTTCTATAATCCAGGGTATGCGCGAGTATATTTTATAGATCACCCAGAATAACTTTGGTAGAATAACTTTGCTCAGTGGTAAAGCATCCACCCGGTAAGCGGAAGGTCTGTGGTTCAAATCCCAGTTGTGGCATTGAATTTTTAAGTTCCAGTTCTACCTTTCACACCAACAGTAAGTTTATTGGCATAAGTAAATAATAATTACCATCTGAAGGTTATTTAATCCTGGGATATAAAGTACTTACAATAGTAAGTCACCATTGGGGTAATTTGTCTCTGATGTGAGACTGCCTTTGTGGTTTACCAGGAGAAATACGAACTGGTTTGAGAATTAAATGTCATTCTGGCAGTTTGCCACAATAGCTTAATGGTTAGAGCACCCACCTAGTAAGCGGAGGGCCTGTGGTTCAAATCCCAGCTGTGGCATTGTATTTTTAAGTTCCAGTTCTACCTCTCAAATGTGCATTGATGTTGCAAAATGAGTTTAACAAATACAAATTATATGAAATTTCAAGGAAAATAAATTTGTGTTAGGAAAGCTATACAGAACACGCACAGTAGTCCATCTTGTTTCATACATTTATAGGGAGCCAATAAAAAATGTAATGTGTAAAATGTTACTTTTGTCCTCGTTCTCCCCTACATACTGTAATATAGGACTGCCCACTTGCAAACTGGTTTGGGACAAACTCTACTGAACAATACAAATACTAGTGCTTCAATAAACTTATCATTGTTGAAGAGGTAGAACTGGAACTTAAAAATTCAATGCCACAACTGGGATTTGAACCACAGACCTTCCGCTTGCCGGGCGGACGCTCTAACCACTGAGCTATTGTGACAAACTGCCAGAATGGCATTAAATTCTCAAGTTAGTTCGTTTGTGGCATTGAATTTTTAAGTTCCAGTTCTACCTCTTAAACTTTGCCCACACATGGCTTGTGTGTTTAAAAACACCAACAGTAAGTTTGTTGGCATAAATAAATAATAATTATCATTGTTGGTTTTTTGGAATTTCAGAGACAAAATATCCGCATTTTAAAAATTTGACTAAGTAGATATTTTTTAGTATCCTACATACACAGGTATACAGGTTAATGATATATCTATCATGCTTAAAAGGTTTACTTGTATATTAGTAGTAGTAGTATTGTGGTTTTAGGGCGCACAACTACGGCGGTCATTAGCGCCCAAACAGAACAGAAGCTAAAAACCCATATATTGTATGACAATTTAAAAACAGTTAAAATAGTAAAACGTCACAGTACCTTGAACACTAAAAGGAGAGATAAAACAAAAGCATAAAGTGACAAGTATTAAAATAACTCGCTGCAGCAAGCCATTTTATAAATTACAAGTAAAAATTAAAATGAAGTAAAATACGCAAATTAAACACGTTTGCCCAGTCCACAATCTCGAATAAAATGTAACACTCGCTCTACAGCACATAAAGTGTCTCCCAGCACCTCGGCTAGGGTTGCTGGTAAACTCAGGGATTGCCGCAGCGGAGTAAACAACTGGCACTGAATTAAAACATGCTTCACCGTCAGAGGCTCATTCCCCTTGTTCCCCTGAACATTACTCCATTCACTATGCCACCGTGAAAGTAGTGCACGACGTAAAAATAAGCTAAGATCATCAGAGGGAACACAAGCGCTAAAAAACCTTGGGGCTAAAACTGCTGCCTTAGCAGCGGCATCGGCAGCCTCGTTTCCTTGCAGGCCTACATGACCAGGTACCCACACAAAGGAGACGCAAGTGCCAGCACTGGCGAGGGTGTGGAGGTGGTCCTGGATACGCTGAACCAGTGGATGATAATTGTGCAGCGTCCGTAGGCTCTGGAGGGCACTCAAGGAATCCGAACAAATAATGAACCGCTGCATGGGCTGTCGACGTATGTATAAAAGGGCTTGATGAATACCAAATAACTCTGCTGTAAAAATCGAGCACTGCGGTAAAAGTTTGAAGCTAAAACTCTGGCGACCGTGGATAAAAGCACATCCTACTCCCCGATCGTCCTTCGAGCCGTCAGTGTATATAAAACTGCAGGATTCAAACTGCGCCTGAATATCTAAAAAGGCAGAACGAAGAACGGAATCTGGCGTCGACGACTTCGGCAGGGACAACAAACCAAGGTGGACATTGGTCTCGCGGCGAAGCCATGGGGGAAATCGAGTTTCACCCTTCGGCAACGTCGCGGGTATTTCGACGTCCAAAGACCGAAGCATTGAGCGAAACCGAACGCCAGGGGGTAGTAGGGCTAGGGAGCTCGCTGAGTATTGGCGGTCCAAGCTATCGTTAAAAAATAAACTAAAAGACGGGTGTTCGGCTAGACTAGAGAGTCTGCAAGCATAGCTGCTGAGAAGAACATCCCGCCGATAGGCGAGCGGAGGTTCAGCAGCTTCCGCGCACAGGCTAATAACTGGGCTTGTAGGAAATGCGCCAATACTCAACCGGATGCCGCGGTAGTGTGTAGCATTAAGCCGATTTAAAACAGATGGTCGTGCGGAAGCATACGCAACACAACCGTAATCTAGCTTCGATCGGACCAGTGAACGGTATAATCGTAAAAGTACTGTCCGATCAGCTCCCCAGGATGTGCCACTTAAAACACGTAAAACATTAAGAGAACGTTCACACCTTGCTTTTAAATAGGAAATGTAAGAAGACCAATTAAGTTTTCGGTCAAAAATCAATCCCAAAAATTTCATGTCGTCTGCGTAAGGGAGTGCATCTGGGCCGAGACAGAGCGAAGGCGGGAGAAACGTCTTCCGACGCCAGAAGTTTACACAGACGGTCTTTTCGGCGGAAAAATGAAAACCATTTTCGACACTCCAAGCGAACAGTCGGTCCAGACACAATTGGAGTCGACGTTGCAAGAGAGAAGTCCGCCGAGAGCTATAGTAAATGGCGAAGTCATCCACAAATAGTGAAGATGAAACGCCAGACTGGACGCACTCTACAATGGGATTGATTGCAATGGCAAATAGTGTGACGCTGAGTACCGAGCCCTGCGGTACTCCGTTCTCTTGACTAAAAACACGGGACAAAACCGAGCCCACCCGTACCCGAAACACTCTATCCCGCATAAACTCCCGAATAAAAAGGGGCAGCCGACCACGAATGCCCCATTTATGGAGGGTACGAAGGATACCGTACCTCCAGCAAGTATCATAAGCCCTCTCGAGATCAAAAAAGACAGCAACCGTTTGGCACTTGCGCACGAAGCCGTCCATCACGTGCGTGGATAGAGAAACTAAATGATCGACCGTTGAGCGGAAGCGACGAAAACCGCACTGAACGTTGGACAGCAGGTGTTGAGTTTCAAGCCACCACGTCAGTCGCCCGTTAATCATCCGCTCCATCACTTTGCAGATGCAACTAGTGAGGGAGATTGGGCGATAACTGGAAGGTAGATGTCGGTCCTTTCCAGGCTTTAAAATAGGGACGACGGTGGCTTCTCGCCAAACGGATGGGAAAGTGGCGGAGCGCCAGATTTGGTTAATTACTCGTAAAAGATACTGCTTGCCAGGCAAAGACAGGTGCTGCAGCATCGAGATGTGAATGCCATCCGGCCCAGGAGCGGACTGCCTTGAAGAGACCAGGACCCGCTCCAGCTCCGACATTGTGAATAAGGCATTATAACACTCGCGGCTGTTTGAGTGAAAAGAAAAATCATGCGTCTCAGCTCGTTGCTTGATTGGTAAAAAATCCGGGTGGTAATGTGATGAGCTAGACACCTCTGCAAAGGCACCTCCAAGGACGTCAGCGACAGCCCTAGGGTAAACTACTATGTCATTATTGATTTTAAGACCAGGCACCGTAATTCGCGAAAGTTTGCCGGCCACGCGACGGAGCTTCTCCCAAACCACCGACGATTTTGTGAAGCAGTTGAAGGATTCCACAAAGCGGAGCCAGGATGTCTTCTTACTAGCCTGTATTATCCGACGAGCGTGGGCACGTGATCGCTTATAGATGACCAGATTATCAAGGGTAGGGTGGCGCTGAAATACACGTAGTGCAGCCCGCCTTGCACGAACCGCCGCCCGACATTCTTCGGTCCACCAAGGAACGGGTAAACGCCGCGGTTGGGCCGACGACCGGGGGATAGCACGCTCGGCAGCGGCTTGGATCACAGTAGTAAGGTGATCCACCATCTGGTCAACATTGCCGAAAACACGGTCGTCGAATACAGCTATGTGGGAAAAAAGAGGCCAGTTCGCTCTGCGTAGCTGCCAGGTGGGTAAACGTGACGAGGGTACGTAATTGGAAAGCAGGCTGATCACACAGGGAAGGTGATCACTCGAGAAGGTATCCGAGACGACGTTCCACTCTAAACGATGGGCAAGCTGTGCCGTGCAAACAGATAAATCCAGGTGAGAGAGAGTGCCTGTGGAATCAGAAATAAAAGTAGGTTCGCCGGTATTGAGAAGACAGAGTTGATTACGATGGAAAAATTCTGCGAGGTGCTTTCCCCTTACGCAAGCCCTAGAAGATCCCCAAAGAGGGTGATGAGCGTTGAAGTCTCCCAACAACAAGTAGGGCGCTGGGAGCTGGGACACCAGATCAGAAAGGTCCCCAATGGCTAAGGGGAAAGAAGGCGGAAGGTAAACGGAGCATAATGCAAAACAAAAACCAGGTAAATTCACAGTAACGGCTACAGCTTGCAATGTAGTAGTGAGCATAATAGGCTGGTAAAATACGTCGTCGAGGATCAGCAGCATGACACCCCCATGTGCAGGAGTACCAGGCTCCGGTGGTAAATCACATCGCACCGGAGTAAAACCAGGAAAGGTGAAAGCATCCTGTTGGTTAAGTTTGGTTTCCTGCAGGCAGAAAAGACTGGGGGATAGCGAATTAGCCAACAGTTGGAGTTCTGATTTATGCCTGCGCACGCCACGTGTATTCCACTGTAAGATAGACATCCTGTGGAAAAAGGGAGAAGCTCGTCACCGAGTTCATTTAGTCGACGGCTGTCGCTTCAATTTGCCCTTCTGATTCCGCGTGGGACTCTGGCTTTGTGGAGCAGGTTCATGCTCCATAGGCTCCTCGGATGGAAGAGGGTCAGTGTCACTAGAAACCTGAGACAGAGGTACAAACCGGTTGCCAGTGGTCACGGGAGGTGGAGAATCCCGCTTCACGCGACTGCGCGCCCCAGTCTCCTGGGATTGAGATCGCCGAGGAGGTGAAGGAGAAGTGGCCTTAAGGGCACACCTTCCACTGGCAGAGTCAGAAGGCTCTTTAAGAAAATCGGAGCGTTTCGGGGTGACTTTGAATTTCCGAGTTTCACTACTTATAGGAAGGATCGTGGAGCTGGTGGAAGTGGAAGCTGGTACTGCAATGCGAGGAGCGACGGTTGTGGAGACTATAGGGCAAGTTTGAGTGCCCATATCCCGCTTTGGCACTGGTGTAGAAACAATTGAACTAAAAGTACCAAACTTCAGGAGAGGAGGCTGGCGAGCGAGATGGCGTTTGCGGGCTTCGGAGAAGGAAAGACGCTCTTTCACCCGCAGCTCTTGGATGGCCTTCTCATCCTGGTATCGTGGACAGTCGCGGGAAGTCGCTGGATGGTTACCTCGACAGTTTACACAGCTAGGAGCCGATGGACAAGCTCCGTCATGAGAGTCCTTACCACAATTGCCACAAACCGCAACCGAAGTCTTACAGGAGGTCTTAGTATGGCCATAGCGTTGGCACTGGAAGCAACGCATAGGCCGTGGAATATAAGGTCGGACCGGAATAACCTCGTAACCTGCCTTGATCTTCTGAGGTAACTCGAGCCGATCAAAGGTGAGAAACAGCGTGCGGGTATCCACCTGCACGCCATCACGCTTAGCTCTTACACGGTACACTTCAGTTACTCCTTGGTCCGACAGATAACCCTGTATCTCCTCCTCCGGCATACCATCCAAAAGCTGGCTGGTAATGACGCCCTTAGAGTAGTTCAGGCTTCGGTGCTTCTCGACACGGATGGGATATCCGTGGAGGAGTTTGGCTTTCAGTATCTTCTCAAACTGTTGGGCAGTGTAGCTCTCAACAAGTAGTGAACCGGATCGCAGACGGGTGCAGGATTTTACAGGACCGGCAATTTTATCGAGACCTGATTGAATAATGAAAGGGTTGACCTTCAGAAATGACTGACCATCTTCCATCCGGTGAATAACTAGGTAACGTGCCGATGACGCGTGTACCTCTTTTTCAACTTGCACTTGTTTGCGGCGTTTAGGTGTATTGGTTGCCATAGAAAAAGGCTAAAAATTTCATCCCCCAGTGCTCCCCAACCACCACGGAGCCCAACGAGGGGTCATCCCACTGGGATGACAGGGCTACACAGGGGATATAGCGGGCTCGCCGTCCCACTCACCCTGGAGTTTGGTGCAATACCTAGTCCTGGCCGATTGACTAGGGGTGGGTTAGTCCCTAGCCTCCCGTTTAGATGAAGCAGAAACCAAAGCAGTGTATCGGAAATGCGCACCCTCCCCAGATTCAGAAAAAAAAAAACTGTCCCGAGCTCAGATACGCACCCCTCAACCACCAGGATAATCCTTTCCACCGACACGGGTCTCCACGCACGGCCTACACGTGGGTGGGCGATTTGACTGACTCCCTCACCACGAAGAGGAGCCCACACCGAGGGAGTCAGTTGGCTCGGGGCCCCGGGTGCGCCAAACCCGGACCTACCGTAGTAGGTCCCCCTGGGGGGTACTTGTATATTATTTAGAGACCTAATTTTAAGAGGTGATTGATTGCATAGTATATCTCGCCATATAATTTTGAAACTTTCTTTAGTAAAACACAATGCAGTTATTTTCATTTATGTGTAAAATTTAGAATTTTTTATACTCTGACTTCATTTTCTATGCCAGAACTTAAAGAAATGTGTTTCAGAGACTGTTGTCTCCATCATCAGTCTTGATTCACTGTCATACTTGCTCCTGTGACTCATAGATGATGTTTTAGTTGGACATACTGTACAGTGGAATCCTTTTCATATGGAACATAAAAGTTTAATAAAATGTATTTATTTTTACCAGATGGAGAGTTCTGCTGGTTTTAAGAGCCTTTGAAAGCATAGGTTTTTCTTTCAGTTGATGATCTGTGAACTAAACTTGCTCTGCAATTGCTAATTTTCCATTTATTTATATTTCACATAATGTCATATGTGATAATTCTCCCGGTCAGGTCGGTGAGACCCGTAAACCAACGACAGGTGTGGTCCTCCAGACATTCTGGGGGTTGTGAGAGAGCGATGTGACCGCCAAAACATAAAAATATGGTGCTCTCTAAAAAGCGGTTACTATTACTGCTATTGCTCTCTTCAATATCATCAGTGAAAAATATTGGAGAGCAAGAGGATTAATGACTTCATTGTCAGAAATCCAGCATTAGCTAACAACAACATTTGCAAATTTGTAGCTTGTCCCAACATACTGGGTATTAGTTACCTGAGGCAGTTCATTTTTCATTAATTGCAACGAGACTGATTCAACCTGTGGACACTGTCTGGCAGCAATCTGAGCAAATGCAGCTCCATCCCACAATTTGAGGCACAGCTTCTTGAGGTGTTTCAGGCTGTTCTCTGGACAGGCATCTTCAAGGAACACTGCCCCACTTACTGTCAAGTACTGCAGGTTAGGGCAGTTGTACAACACTGGCTCCATGTTGAGCGAGGCTGTGTGACTTATCTCCAGAGAAATGAGATTGGCTCCCACAGCCTCCAGCAGATCCTTGATGTCGTTAAAGTAGGATACTCGCAGCGACTTCAGAAACTGCAACAGGTACAACAAATCACATTACTTTCTCTGTCCTTTAGTTGTGGCGATACAAAGTGTTATTAAAGCTTCTTTTTCTATTTACTTCATTTTAATCACAATAAAACCTTGGAGAAACATCTGCAGTGCACATTCTGTTATAGATACAAAGGGAATAGCGACACTCAACTATTTAAGAACTGGACACTATATTTCGGCCATAAAATTATATACTCTTTCGAAATCATTGGGAGAACTCACTGAAAACCAACAGAGACTTAAAAGAATGACAAAGTATTGAACACACCAAATAATTAATAACAGATTTCTCACAAATAGTTTATGCCTCAAAAGAATTCATTGGAAATAAATTATGTATATGTTTTAAATACCAGCTATGGAAATACTTAACCAACCAATACCCCACTGAATATGAGATAGAAAAAGCAACTCTTATTCAACTTTTTCTATTTTCAGACTGCCATTCAATACATGGAACAAGAGAAATTTTACACATACACTAAAGACTAAGGAGAGCTTTCTTTCCAAAATTCAAGACGTCAAGAAGGATGTACACCTGCCTAATTCAAAGGAAAACTTCATATCTAAAGTCAATCCGACATAAACATTAGACATCACATATTATTTACACCTGACAGAAGAAGTTAAGAAAAGTGATACTCCAACTAGTGTTCTAAAATTATTGGCATTAGAGACAATCCATACTAGACTTCCAGAACACGAATGGCTCCATATTTATACTGATGTCAAACCGAGATGGAGCAGGGGCTGGAGTCACCTCTTTTCCTATTGCAAATCTTGAAGTTATGGAACCACAAACTTTGATGGAGAAGCTGAAGCAATTCGAATGGTCCTACAAAATCTTTTGTATAGAATTTCACATTTTCATCAAGCATGTATCATATTGTTGTTAGCTAATGCTGGATTTCTGACAATGAAGTCATTAATCTTCTTGCTCTCCAATATTTTTCACTGATGGATGGGGCACTAGAAGTGGCCGGGGATATTCGAAGGTGGTCTTGGTCTATTTCCTCTTGCAGACCACATAGAGGACAGAGTGGTGAAGAATATATCCCAATTCTGTTTAAATGTTTTGCCAGACAATCATGTCCTATAATCAACCTGAAGGTTGCAACTACCATTTTTCGAGGATACTCAGGAATTACTCTTTGATTGTTTGGTAGTTCCCATCTTTTATTCTTTGATTTTTCATAGTAATATTTTGCAATAATTTTTTTTAAATTCAGAGTTAACTAATCTTTTAGCTGCATAAAATGGTAGATTAAATATAGATTTTTGTAGACTGCTAGTGGTACCCTTTTTTGCAATAAAATCAGCTTTGTTATTACCACTCCATCCACAGTGAGCTGGTATCCATTGGAAGACTAGGTTGAAGATAATTAGCAGTAAAAGTAACCACTTTTTAGAGAGCACCATATTTTTACATTTTGGCAGTCACATCTCTCTCTTACAATCCCCAAAATGTCTGGAGGACCACACCTGTCATTGGTTTACGGGTCTCACCGATCTGACCGGGAGATTTATCAAAATAAATTCACCGACAATACCCTCTGATTACCAATCAGAGGACATATTATATGCCATGATAGGTTAGCATGTTAGGGGTTAAGAGTTTATAGATAAATTAGAGAAATGGAAAGGTTGGAGACTAAACCATTAAAACAATTAAGTGGACCCACAGTTTTGATGGCTTGTTAAAAAATATTGTTACCGCGCCCGCCGCATCTAATTGCCGACAACAGCAGTGTCACCCATTGCATCATTGTCGGCACTACCGCAAAGGAGCCGAAGGAAAGAGACAGAGAATGGCCGCATTGCTGGGGCGCTTGCTGAAAGAGAGAAAAGGATAGAGACTTCGAGAATCTTCTGCTTTGTATTTCACCGCAATAAATGAACTTTCCAGAATAGTGCCTGGGAGATATAAATAGCGGTAAAGTGCGACAGAAAGGAGTCAGACGTATGTGAAGCGTTGAGTAGTCGTGCTGACGGAGAGGACAGACGTATGTGAAGCATTGAGTAGTCGTGCCGACAGATAGGACAGACGTATGTGAAGCGTTGAGTAGTCGTGCCGACTGAGAAGGGACAGTTCTTTGTGTTACGAATTCGGAGCCGTGCTGTTGGAGAATCGGTAAAGACTTTCTTGCTGTTGCAACGAGTGTACAAAGTGACTGTTTACGGAAATAAAAGTGTTTCTTTATCTCAACTACATCTGTCGTCTTTACTTTTTACACCCACCAAAAGTCACAATATTCATTTCTAAAAATAAAGATCGCATACTGAATTTTGAAATACTGCCAATGTATTGAGTGAAATCTATTTCACCTCCAGTAGCCGGCAATGCAGCAGGAAAGAATCCATCGCAAGAGTGGCAGCAACAGTAACAATTAAACAAACATTCCATAGCTGAAGATGCAAATGACAGACTTGTGAAACCATAGTCCCGTTGAACATTACATAATTACAAAAGATAAGCGAAGTTTCACTCACTAATATCTGCTAATAATTATGGATTTAATTTGTTTCACTGTCAAATGCTTCAGTCTTTTTCATTTTGATCAAATGTATAATTTACAATCAAGAATATTTCTCCAAAGAACTTAGTGTATTTGCAAAAGATAGGTCCTCTATTCCATCTTCTGTCATACACACTACAATACTCTGTTTACTATGACTAGGGCAGCAATGTTAGTCATGTTGGAGGACGTTAATTCAAAAAAAAAAAAAAAAAAAAAAATGTTATTACAGTTGTGGAGAGGTACCCGATAGTCAACTGTTTATAATGAGAGGGCTACCTGTACAGGTAAGTCGCAGTATATTGCTGCATGTGAACACTATTCAATGAATTTTGATGTCCTTAAATGCATGGTGAAGACGTTTGATAGTAATGCTGCAACTGCAATAGACACAGCCCAGAGCCTTTTATCTGACCTTAATATTAAACCTCAATTGATATATATTACTTCAAATTTTGGACTTCTTCCTTCTGCAATTCAAGCATTAGAAAAGTCTACAGAAGAATGGTAAAACAAATTACCACGATGAAAGGCATTATGGACCAGTTGAATGCTCTCTGGAAGATAGCATGGGAAAAAGAATGGCTGTAAAACTGCGAAATCTTTTACAGAAAAATGTGATGCGTTGTACTCACATGACTTTCTCTACTCTTGTACTAACCATTCTTACAAACTCTTATTCCTATATCTCCTTTGTGTTAATACAAACATTTGTACAAATTATCTTATTGTTTATTTCCTTGTAGGTACAAGGGGAATATTAGAATACAATAGGCTTTGTTCGATACCCAAATCTTTTAAAGCTTTGAGATTCTGAAGTAAGAACAAATTAGAAACTAAAAACTTCGCTTATCTTAGTATTATTTGCTGACCCTGGGTTTCAAGCTGTGTCCAGCTCATTCTCAAAGCCATTTAAACAAACCCGTTGCCAAGCTACAATCTTTTATTTTTTCCTGAAAAACAATTACTCTTATTCAATTTTTATTTACCAATCTCTGAAAACAAAAATTTATAAATACAATCTATAGATGGTAATTCGAAGTTCATAACACGGTTCCTGTTTTTTAAAATAAAAATTTTTTCCCAAACCATTAAATCTATCGGATTACTTAATTGTTTTAGTAATTTAACCTCTGGATTAATTTCATGATTAAATGACCAAAAATGATCTGCCACAGCTGATTTATCAGTTTGTTTATATTTAATATTTCTAAAATGTTCTTTTATTCTGGTTTCTAGATGACGTTTAGTTTTACCAATATAAACTTTATCACAATCTAAACAGCTAAATTGATAAATGCCAGATTTTTTATAATTTGGTATTTTATCTTTTTTTGAAAAATTAAGTAAATTTTGTATATTAAATTTATTTTGAGGGACCAAATTTATTCCATATTCTTTAAAAATCCTTGTAAATTTTTTATTAGCCCATGGATGGTAAGTAAACTTTTTAAAAATACAATTATCTTTAATTTTTTTAAGGGTTGAAACTTCTTTGACAGCTTTTTGATACTTAAATTCCTCTATCCTTTTATGTATAAAATCTGTATTAAAACCATTAATTACTGCAGTGTTAATAATGTGTTTATATTCTATGTCAAATTCATCTTTATTAAGGGGTATATTTATTGACCTATAAATTAAACTATTAAAAACAGCAAATTTATGTGCAAAAGGATTAAAACTTTTATATTTTATGTAATTATCAGTATGAGTATATTTTCTGTAAATTACAGAATTAATTACCAGGAAATAAAATGAGACCCATTATAAACTATATAAATTCACCTACATATAATTTAGCTAAATGGTTAACTAAAAAATTTAGTACTTTTGAAAAATTTGACAGTTTAAGTATTAAAAATTCTTTTGAACTAGTAAAAAAGATTAATAACCTAATATTATCTGATAATGATAAACTCGTTTCTTTTAATGTAATTGCTTTATTTCCTAGCATTCCTAGAATGAAGCTTTTGATTTTTTTAAAAAAATGGTTAAATTCTTTAGAATTAGACAATGACTTAATAGATGATTTTGTAAAACTTGCAAATCTTTGTTTAGATCAAAATTTCTTTAGTTTTAATGGTAATTTTTTTCAACAAACTTCTGGGTTGGTAATGGGTAGCCCACTTTTGCCATTTCTCGAGTTTTTTTGAAACTCAAGTTACAAAATCATTCCCTCTAATTTTTAAAATATGGTATAGATATGTGGATGATATTTTTGCTGTTGTCCCTAAAAACAGATAAATGATGCTTTAGAACTTTTAAATTTACAATTCACTTTGGAAACTGAGAATAATGGATTCCTTTCATTTCTGGACTTAAAAATTAAAAGACATAACAATAAATTGAAATTTGGTATTTACAGAAAATCTACTCACACTGATAATTACATAAAATATAAAAGTTTTAATCCTTTTGCACATAAATTTGCTGTTTTTAATAGTTTAATTTATAGGTCAATAAATATACCCCTTAATAAAGATGAATTTGACATAGAATATAAACACATTATTAACACTGCAGTAATTAATGGTTTTAATACAGATTTTATACATAAAAGGATAGGGGAATTCAAGTATCAAAAAGCTGTCAAAGAAGTTTCAACCCTTAAAAAAATTAAAGATAATTGTATTTTTAAAAAGTTTACTTACCATCCATGGGCTAATAAAAAATTTACAAGGATTTTTAAAGAATATGGAATAAATTTGGTCCCTCAAAATAAATTTAATATACAAAATTTACTTAATTTTTCAAAAAAAGATAAAATACCAAATTATAAGAAATCTGGCATTTATCAATTTAGCTGTTTAGATTGTGATAAAGTTTATATTGGTAAAACTAAACGTCATCTAGAAACCAGAATAAAAGAACATTTTAGAAATATTAAATATAAACAAACTGATAAATCAGCTGTGGCAGATCATTTTTGGTCATTTAATCATGAAATTAATCCAGAAGTTAAATTATTAAAGCAATTAAGTAATCCTATAGATTTAATGGTTTGGGAAAAAATTTTTATTTTAAAAAACAGGAACCGTGTCATGAACTTCGAATTACCATCTATAGATTGTATATATAAATTTTTGTTTTCAGAGATTGGTAAATAAAAACTGAATAAGAGTATTTGTTTTTCAGGAAAAAATAAAAGATTGTAGCTTGGCAACGAGTTTGTTTATATGGCTTTGAGAATGAGCTGGACATAGCTTGAAACCTCGGGGTTAGCACCAAAACAATAAGATAAGTGAAGTTTTTAGTTTCTAATTTGTTCTTATTTTAGAATCCTGTTGCTTCACTGTTAATAGGTTCAATTTTTCCTTATTTGAGATTCTGTTTTCTTTGCACACTTCACATATAAAAAATGAACAACGATATTCCATTTCACGAAAGTTTTAAGTTTTCCAAAACCCACACACAACAACAAATATTTCCGAAATGGTTCACTCTACAAGAAAATTTATTTGGACATAAATTGTATATTTTAGTAAGATCTACATTTTTTGTATAGTATGATTTTGTCTATCTCTAATGGTTTACCAGTTATGCAAAAGTCGTCCAGAGTAAATATGACTACAGGGGTTATAGCCAGAAAATTCAAGATATACATTCCATTTTAATAAAAATGTTAGAGCCATTTCCAAGAAAATAAAAATTTTTGACAAATTTTCCATGTAAAGGGTAGTTTAGGGTGGAGCTATTTTCTTCAAAATCTTTGTGTCGCATCCTTGGAAGACAAACTTAGAAATGAAAAGTCGGTTAAAAACCAAAGTTGGCATTTGAGTTATGCTATCCACAGACTGACAGATAGGTGCACACACACATGGACTTTTTCTAAAATTGCTTTTTTTTTGGGCTCAGAGGGTCTCAAAACATATTCCCGGGGGAATACATACTTCCTGTACTTACCCGTAGAGAAAGTAAAAGTGAATGTCATTCCGTTTTATGAAAGTTTAAGTATTCTAAAAGTCGCACAAATAACAAGGAATACCTCCAAAATGGTTCACCCTGCAAAAAAATTTATTGGGGAATAAGTAGTGTGTTTTAGCAAGATCTACATTTTTTGTATGGTAAGATTTGGTCTATCTCTCACGGTTTACTAGTTATACAAAAATCATCGAGAGTAAACAGAAATACATGGCCTATAACCAGAAAATTCAAAATATACATTTCATTTGTCATAAAAATATCTTAAACATGACATTTTAATCAAAAGCATTAAAGCCAAATAAGGAAAATTGAAGCTATTAACAGTGAAGCAACAAGATTCTAAAGTAAGAACAAATTAGAAACTAAAAACTTCACTTATCTTATTGTTTTGGTGCTAACCCTGGGGTTTCAAGCTGTGTCCAGGGTTAGCACCAAAACAATAAGATAAGTGAAGTTTTTAGTTTCTAATTTGTTCTTACTTTAGTAGCATTAAAGCCAATTTTGAGAAAATCAAAAGTTTTGAAAACTTTTTCAAGTTAAGGGTAGTTTATGGTGGAGAAACTTTCTTCAAAATCTTCATGTCACATCCTTAAAAATGCTAAGCTTAAATACTAACTTTGATTTTTAATTTATTTTTCATTTTTGAGTAATGCTGCCCACAGACTGACACATACACATGGATCTTTTTCTAAATATCTTAAGGATTCAGGGGGCCTCAAAACATATTTCTGGTAAAAAAATGGTAAAAATTGGTACATTGCCATTATAATTGGAAACAAAAACAATGCTTTAAGACACACCCAGATGTAGACAAAAAGTGTGTAACAGATTTTACATATAACATTGTAGAATGCAGCTCTTCTGACTGAAAGTCTGTATTATTGGCAAGGAGACAATCGTTTTCAGTTCAAAACCTGAAAATGTGGGTTGTAATTCATTGTTACAAAGAGACATAGAAGTTTATACATGTGCACAGTGTGAATTAAGATTTGCATTAATTGTTTAATAAAGAAGTTTCAGTTATATAAGTTAGGAGAAATGCTATAAACATTATTGCAGAAATAAAGTAAATATTCATAAGAGGTGCATAATTGTTGTTGTCTAGTCATTTGGACACTGCCACACAGTGTCAGTGCAGCCCTCATCACTGTACCCTTACCCATCCTATTCTATATGCTTTCTTCATGTAGTGACTCTTATGTCACTATAGTTTCATAAAATGTCCACATCAAGGCGTTACTGTGATTCACGCTGACTGAAAAACAAAAGTTTGCAATACTAATGTGAAAATGCTTGACTAGAGAAATAGGACAAAAATCTGATGTGTTACACTCACACACCCCTCTCCACACCCACTCCTATATCCACCTTGTGCTAGTCAAGATAAATGTTTGCAGAAATCATATTATTGTTCAGTTTCCTGCAGGTACAAAGAGAATATGAGAATACATCAGACCTCGAGCGATAGTCAAATCTTCCAAAGCCTTCAAATTCTATTCCCCCTGAATGGTTAACATACAAAAAGTGAATAATGATGTTCCATTTTACAGAAGTATAAGTTCTCCAAAACTCACACAAATAACAAGGAATATCTATTTAATCTGGTGAAAATTGCCAAAAAATTTTTTTCTTACTTTTTGCATTTCATATTATGCCTATACTTTGTATTTAATGGCTCACTTTAGTTTTCTCAATATCAGCCACTTTTAAAGCTGCAGGAGGGTATTTAAATGTCTCAATGCAGGTGAGCATTCCTTGCTAAACTTTGTTGCTACAGCTTTGAAATGCTTTTTTTTTTTTAATTGGATTGATTTTAGTCTTTTGCAGGGAATTTTGCTTCAGAAAGGTTGTGAGTTAGCTGTGCTGAAACGAATTCAATATATCAAGCTGAAATGTCACTAATCTGACGCAAGTTTTACTTTCAAGCAGAGAAATGCAGTCAGTGTTCTGTAATTCTGTAATCTTGCTAGGTTATTTCAGTGTTCCAGTAATATATTAGGTATTACTTAGGTAGTTAATAGGTTTTAAGTTATTTGTTAGTCTATAGTAGAGACGTAACAAGCAGATATTTTATGAATTTTGTGTATAAATTAGCAAAAGTTCATAGTGTAGAGGTTAGCTAAGAGCAATAAATTCCTAAATTTTGTGAACAATGCGAAGGTGAAAGGAAAGTTTTCATATTAAGAAACAACCAAGTAAACTTAAAATTCTCAAAAATGCTACCAAACCAAGAAGAGAGCAAGAGGGTCCCAAATATGGTGCTGGAGAATCTTAAGTTGATTGATTTAGGTAAAGAACAAAAATATATTCTTAAACTTTAAAATCCATTCTTCTCAATTTCTTTTTTCAGCATTTTTCACAAATCAAAATGTTTCTTGGACCCTAGTTTATAACTTATTAGCTTCGAATTTTCAGGACAGCTTCAGAGATTAAGGTATAGAAGTTTGCCATACACTGGTTAAAATATTAAATAATGAGCTGGAATTAAATATTTTTCATAACTCATACTGTATAAACATTTTTTCCCTCTTAAACTAATTAAATCTAAGCATGGCGGTATGACAACTTCTTTATATCTATACTGAGCTTAAATTAAAAATTTAGGAGATACAATAAATAAACTGTAGAGTTTAAATGTCATTTCATATTAGCATATCAAGTGGTGATTTATAATGAATAAATATATTAATAATTTAAACATGTTTGACATTGGACGTTGAAATTTTGTATATGCTATATATTTTATGTTCTGAGTGTGCGGAAATAAATTCAAAGCAATCAAAAGAAAGCTGTAGATTTTTTAATTTTCATAGATATATTGCCTTAAAAATGAGACTACAGAACATTTTTCATCCCTGTTTGAATGTTTGTGTGTAAAAAAGAAGCAATTTACCTCCGGCTGTGCAGTCACTGCAACATTTCTGTCATATTCATATAAGCGGACGTGTACCAGCCGAGGGCAGGCCAGAAACAGGTTATTAAAGTCTCCACTTGTGAGATTAGCGCAAGTGATGCTGCGAAGATTCTCGCCAACTGGGGAGGACCTCAGCAATAAGATGAGTAGACTCATGCTGACCCTGGTACCTGAATAAAAGTCACCTCTTATAGTGATACATGTGATGAATGCATGCCACTTCTGATCTACATCCATATAAATACAGGATGATACAAAAGAATGGATACACTACTTCAGCCATGGTAGAGGAAGTCAAGAGGAATAACAGTTTTATGTGATAAAATTCAAGTACATTTATTGTTTAGATCCTAGGGCAGGGAAAGACAGGTATCGCTGCTGTGACGTCAGCCCACTCAGCACACATGCTCCCAGAGCAAGCAGGTTAACGTGTGACGTCACAGCGGGCAAGAGGAAATGGGATACGGGACATCGTAATCTTAATGCTGACTGTTTCAATTACGGAAAAGTCACAGCTTATAAATAATTACATTTTGGCTTTATGCCATATATAATTCTAGTGTGTGTTAACAGTAATATTATAATGCAAATAGAACAGAAATTATAACTATTTTGCCTGAGCTAGAGGAGAGCTATACAGAACAATTAGGTGGACATTTTCCGACATTTGTCGTTTTGCTTTTCTTTAACTAGTTTGTCAATGTTAGGGCGTAATGTACGGCGGCACATTTGTAACCGAAGACTGCATGTTAGATTGTGATCTGACAATATGCTTCGGGTTTTGACTTAGAAAGGTTCATAACCGAAAAGAATTGTTCGCACACATACATGGAACTAAACATACATAATATCCATGCAACAAGGGCATACAACCTCAGTAATCTGGTTTGAGGAACAATCTTATAACAATTAGTCTTCCTTGTGTTTATATTTGTCCTTCAGCAAATTGTTGCACTGTAAATTTATCAATTCAATTTGCAACCTGCTAGAAACATTGTTAACATCCAATGTGAATACTGGGTCGCAAAGACCTGAAACGTAGTTGACAATGTTTCTACATCTTGAAGCCTGGTCTCAAACTGGTGTGAAACACGGGGAACTGAACACATGCACCGCTGATCTAGGCAGCATAGCAATACACTGCTCTTGCCTGACGTCACACGAACGTACAAGCTGGCTCTTTGATTAAATATGTCACACCGCCCGAAGTTGTCTTCCCCTGTCCTAGGGGCAAGATAAGGTGGAGCAGATAGGGGTCTGGGGTCTCATTTTCCATTAGAGGTGATGCAACGAAAGCTTGCAAATGAGAGCTGCACAAAACTTTGGTACTACTCGGGTAAAGTAAGGTTAATTTGTTCAATTGAAGGCCACATGCCATTTCCACTTCCCACATTATACCTGCCATTCCCACAGTCTACACTTTCACTGATATTCACACCTTGAGATGTTGTTAGATACTGGAGCCCATAATATAGATACTCTCGCTCTGCAACAGGCTTAACAGTAAGGTATGGTGAGGTATGATATGCTACAGCACGGTATGGTGCATTTACGAAAATAGCCTTCTGCGCCTCCTACAGAATGGCAAGCTTACATTGCAACAGCTCTTCTAGGTACTCTTTGGAAACTGAAAATAATGGTCTACCAATCCTAAATTTAAAGATCACAAAACATAACTATAAATTGAATTTTGGCATTTATAGAACATCTACTCAATCTACTGACAATTAAATAAAAAATTAAAGTTTTAATCCTTTTTCCCACTAATTTGCTGTTTTAATAGTTTAATTTGTAGTTTAATAAATGTACCCCTTAATAAGGAAGAATTTAACACAGAGTACAAATGCATCAACACTGGTTTTAATACAGATTTTATACATCAAAAGTCTGATGTGTTGCACTCACATTACTTTCTCTACTCTTGTATCAACCATTCTTATTAACTCTTATTCCTATATATTCACGTTAGTTGAGATAAACAGGGTTTCCGTCTAGGGGATATGTGAATAGTGACCACAAGGTACCCAAGCTGAGCAAAGCACTTTCAAACTGGTCAGAGGGAAGTCCAAAATGGTGAGGCCAAAAAATGTGTCACGATATGATCCAAAGTTTACTGTCAAAACTGTTAAACATCCAGAAAGTGTGATGGTATGGGGTGCTTTTAGTGGTAATTACGATAGAGGTGGCTTGTACTTTCTCCCAAAGAATATCACAATGAAGGGAAGTAACTATTTAGAAGTGTTACAATAGCATTTGGTCACATTTTGGCCGATTCACCAGTGTCAGTACTTCATGCATGATGGTGCCCCTGCACATAGGACAAAGATGGTTTAAAAGTTCCTGAAAGATAATAATATACCTGTACTTCAATGGCCTGGTAACTCTCCTGACCTAAATCCCATAGAAAATGCTTGGAATCAAATGAAAAATAAAATAGAAGAGCTGCAACCATCAAGTATTAAGGAGCTACAGGAAGTGTTGAAGTTGTGGGTGGAAATGGACAAAAAATATTTTGAATATCTAGCAGACTCAATGCCTAGGAGACTCCTGAAAGTCATAAAAGTTAAGGGAAATATGACCAAGTACTAATTGTACGCACAAGTTAAAAATAAAACCATGTAAAGTCGGTATTTGTTGCTTTTATTACCTTGTAAAGATTTCCATTGCGGCGACTGTATATTATATTAGTTTATGTTATTGAGATTCAATTCTAAAAAAACTAAAACTATGTGCCTTTGACTGCAATGAATACAGTCACTGGTGTGTTGAGTGGCAAAATATAATCTTTTTGAACGAGCCCCCCTATAGTGATGGCCGCATAGTGTCTGGTGGTACTGCGGTGAGCGCAACCTGAAGGCCTGCATTCTTGAGCAACATAGCAGACGAACACCAGAGGTGATGGTTAGGGATACCATTGGATACAACAACCACTCTCACCTACTACGAATTGAGGGCAATTTGAGCTGCAACTGGTACACGAGGGAGATTCGCAAGGTATTCCCCCTGCTTCACACATCTCCACAGTCCGTATTTCAGTAGAACACTGGCCGACTACATTTTGCGAGGAATGTACAGGCCTCCTTTGAAGAGCGACGGATACCATTGCTTCGCTGGCCTGCACGCTCACCTGACATGTTGCCCATTGAACTCTTCTGGGATATGGCCGGTCGGTTACTTGTTCGCCAGTAACCAGTGTCATGGATTTGTGGCCTTGCATACAAACTGCACGCAGGACGATCCCCCGGGAACGTATTCAGAATCTTTTCTCATTCCATCCCACTACATATGCCAGCTCTAATTGCACTGCATGGAGGCTACATCAAATATTGAACAATAGGCCTCATACAGTTTTGAAAAGTTAATCATTTGTTGGTCATATATCTGATCTGTGATATTAAAAGCATTGCATTCATACATTTCCATCTTGGTGTTACAATTTTCACAAACAATGCTATATTTTTGGTGAGTATTGAGCTGTTCATGAAATTTAGTACTATCTCTACTTACTGTAGTGCTTTCTGAGCATTTTCTTGTACTTACCCATCAAATTAAGATGCTCAAGACAGTTCAAACTCAACAAGGAGTTTATACATTTGTTGGAGACAGCCCTAGACCAAAAAATGCTGAGGGACTTCAATTTGGGACAGGCTTTTGGAAGATTGATGAGAATGTTGTCACTGCAGTTCTTATTAATGCTGAGATCCTGGAGGTTCCTCATGTACGACATGGTCCGGATAATGAGCCTGTCCTCATACTTGTGCACCAGACTGCAGCTGAAGTGCCAGGACTTAACATTCTTCACCACCTCTGGCTTAAAGGGGAGTGCTATGCAGCTGTCCATGTGCACACAATCCAGCTTAGACACAGAAGAATGGATCACGGCACTGGATAATTCCTGCCAACAATCAGCATTGGTTTTAAAATAGACGGTTTTCATATTCATGATAGAATCTTATAAGATTGAAATAATACATATTATTTATATTATATAAATATATATTCCCCAAATAGAATCAAATACGTCGTGAACTTGACTTATTTCAAATATGTAATTGACTTTGTATCACATCATTCTTCCATTGTTGAGATTACCTATTTATCGATACTGTAATTGTTAAATGCCACATTTCAATTATACAAGTATGTAAAGAATTAAGACTTATTTAGAATATTTAATGCCAAAAATGTTAAACAAATATTTTAAATCACTTGCTTAGCATTTTTGGAATTATAAAAGTACGCGGAGAATGACACCATAGAAAGGCGCTAATAAAGGTGTGCATGTGCGGATGGATACATGCACATATAACTGAGAAATGCGGCAACATTAGCCTTTCTCTTTGCCGATAACATCGGTAGAAAATGGACAGCTTTTATATGGGCGCATCCAAAGCTAGTAATAGTGAAGTGGCTAAGTGTTTAAAGAGTGTTAATTAGAGAAAAATAAGTTATACATAGATTAACTTCAAGAAGTTAGTTAGCACAAATCGTACAGTTTAGTGAAGGAATATAGGATCAACGAAGTATAAAGTGATAGAAAACACTAAATCTTCAAATGCGAAATCTCGACGGTGCTAAGGAAGTTGATCCAGTGAAATCAAAGGTTTGGTACTGTGATACAATTTAAAAACTGAAAGAGAAGGTATGAATAAAATAGAACACAAAATTAAGGAAAATTGAAGCTATTAACAGTGAAGCAACAAGATTCTAAAGTAAGAACAAATTAGAAACTAAAAACTTCACTTATCTTAGCATTGTTGCAAGTTCTTGGTGCAAAGCTGACTCAAGTTTCAAGTTGAATCCAGCTCATTCTCAAAGCTATACAAACCAGGAGTTGGAGTCAACTCGAAACTTGAGTCAGCTTTGCACCAAGAACTTGACACATTACTAAGATAAGTGAAGTTTTTAGTTTCTAATTTGTTCTTACTTTAGAACACAAAAGTTAAACCCAGAGTCCACTATTCATTTCACCCTCTACCATGACCCTAGATAGCAAAGATGCAAAGGCTCAAAGACCCAATCAACTACGAGTTCCTTTTAAAACAGCACCAAGATCGTTTTTTTAAAGTTTGTTATAAACATAGAAACAAAATATGAATCCTCCTTAGCAACCGTTAAATATGGAGTCCCACAGGGATCTGTGCTTGGGCCTTTACTATTTACATTGCACACTAACAATTTACCTGTGATTAATAATGTGAAAACTGTATCATATGCTGATGACACATCTATAATTTGTTGGGGAAAAGATCAAGACAACTTAACTAATAGTATACACTCAGGTACAGATGTAATACTTACATTTTTTGTTAATAACAACCTAGTTAATAATTTAAACAAGACAAGTACAATATATTTTAAAATTAGTAATTGCATGTACAACAATATGAAAATTAAAATTGGAAATGAAGAAATAGATACAACAGATGATCACTTATTTCTAGAATTGCATATTGACAAAAACTTATGGACAAAACATGTAAATTATATATGCAAGAAAATGAGTAAGGGTATCTATTAAATTACGTGGCACACTATTTGGATAAACCTAATTTAAGATTGATTTATTATGGAATAATTCATTCTTATTTGAATTATGGTATTGAATTATGGGGTACAACGTCTAAAGATAATTTAAAACGATTATTGGTATTACAGAAGAGATGTGTAAGGATTGTATGTTCACTAAAATCAAGGGACTCGCGTAGAGAAATTTTTAAAAAAGAAAGAATTCTTACAGTGGCTGCATTATATATTTTTAGAGTTATTTTACTAGTTAGGAGAACTACAAATATAAGGAGTAACAGCAATATACATAAATATGACACAAGAACTAAAGAGAATATGTATAGGGAAGTGAAGAGTAAGAAATTCTTTGATAAAAATCCATTTGTAATTGGGAAAACTTTATACAATAAGCTGCCAACCACAATTAAACAATCAACTGGTTCCAAGTTTAATAAATGCTTAAAAAATTACTTAATTGAGAGGGCTTTTTATGACAGATGAATATCTGCAATTGTGATTTTGAAGATTTTTTACCATTAAGATAGTTACTTTAGCATTTTATGTAACCTGATATATCCAACATATATATATGTTCTAAAAGGATGAATAAAGATAAAGAACATCCATTCTTATGCACAAATAAACTAATTTTACTCAGATATTCCTGTGAAATCAAATAAAAAAACTGTACAAAATGCAGAGATTTAATGTTTGCTTTTTATTTCCTAATATGGACAACATTTATCCATTGAAATGCTCCTGATGACAGTACTTTATCTACTGCCCTCCCAATTTTAAATGTTATTTTTCTTGAACATTTTTTCAGCATTTTTCATTACTTAAAATGCTTTCTGTATGTCAAAATATCTGACCAATTCACTTCTAATTTTCAATAAAAGTTCATAATTACTTAAGAGATTCACATGGCCACTTTTTTCCAATGTCATAGTTTTGTTATTTTTTGTTAAATATTTTCATAGCCTGATGTTCATAAATCAAAAAGTGCCAAAATGTGAAGAGCTTATTTATCCTTTTAGCATAGCTTTATTTAGATTTTTAAAAACTCCAGTGTGGGATTCTTTATATGTTAAAGACAAAATAAATTAAAATTACAAAAAATGTGTTTGAGAATAACGTATAAATTAGGAAATAGAACTTCATGTAGACCGACTTACAGAAAAGAAAAAATTTTAACTGTAGAATTGTGTATATATAAATTAATACTGCTTGTACATAGAACTAAAAATAGTGTAAATAGAAATAGTAATTTCTATGATTACAATACCAGAGGATGTGATAATTTTCATAGATTAGCATTAAGAACAAAATCAGCTGAAAAAGATCCATTATGCAAAGGAATTATATTCTATAATAAATTGCCAAATAAGCTTAAAACATTAACTGGCAATGGTTTCAAAACAGAACTGAAAAGATACTTAATAGAAATGTGTTTATATAGAATAGATGAATTTTAAAAGCTGTGTAAGCTAGATTGTGACGATGCTTGAAACATATGTATTGTATGTCTATAGGCAAATAAAATTTATTATTATCTAATAAAATACAAATCAAATGCAGTTAGAACATAACACTTAATTTGATCCCACAGCAACTAAACTACTGCGACTACAAAATTAGAAAAAAGTTGTAAAAATCATGAAATGGCAGAACTGCACAGACATACTGTCCTACATCAGTCACGTCAGTCTGGGTGGCTCAAATGGTTAGCCGCTGGCCTACTGATCCCAAGGTTGTGGGTTCAAACCCGACCCAGACTGATGATTTTTAAGTGTGCTTAAGAACAACAGCTCCATGTCAATAGATTTACCGGCATGTAAAAGAACTCCTGCGAGACGAATTTCTGGCAATTGACAATGTTGTTTTAAACAACAAAAATATTTTAGTAATTTTTTATATCTATCAGCCTGTTACGAGGGAAGTCCCAGAAGTTCCTGACCTAACAAAGAAAGCACAAATGTGGATGTTTAGATTATATTACCTTGATGACCACATGGCTGTGTGGCAAATGTAACCGCCTGTAGGCGTTGATTGCGCCCAGGAGTTTGGACGTGACGTTGTCAGCTATTTGGGGTGGTACGGCCGCGTGTAGAGCCATACGTAGTGCTGTACACACTGACTTCACTTGACGTGGCGCCCTACCGCCAGTTTGTTTGGGAATCACTGCTTCTTCCGAAAGCCACTTTGCTATGTAAGTTACATATTTCTGCAAGGCGGTAATGCTGAGATCCACCAGGCTGCGCGGAGAGCTCACACTTGGCATGACTGAACAAACACAATTAATTAACCATTTGGTGCATTGCTACATTCATATTACCTTCTCTACAAACTATTTTAACAAAGCTTATTCTTCTGTCTACTTGTTAATATAGATAAAATTTCAGTACACGTTTACACATTTCATTTTATGTGAAAGGATACAGTAGGCTGAAGTGATAGGCAGAGTTAATTTAAAAGGTGAGGCAATAACACTGAACAACACTTACAACATAGTTTTCCGGGATGCGTTTCGAAGGTTAACTTTCCTCCTTTATCAACTGGACAGTAAGTGGGTTTCCATGGTGTTTCATGGTGCGGATGGTGATGCTTCTTCTGATAACGGTTCAATGAACTTACTGAAAATGTCTTTTTGAGGAATGTCGAAATTAAATACTCAAAAAGGCATTTTCAGTAAGTTCATTGAACCATTACCAGAAGAAACATCAGAAGAAGCATCACCATCTGCACCATGAAACACCATGGAAACCCAGTTATTGTCTGGTTTATAATGGAGGAAAGTTAACCTTCGAAACATGTCCCAGAAAACTATGTTGTAAGTGTTGTTCAATGTTATTAATTTACTCACCTTTTAAATTAAATTAATTACAACAACACTGTTTTCAAACTTCTATGAAAGGATGATAGGGAGATGTTTAAAAGGCAAATCGCTCTGTAATGATTTTAACATTCCATGCTGTTGGCTTTACCACAAGAAAAAGAGGAGTATGTATATTTGAAAATACAAACCAATAACAAGGAATAACTCTAAAATAGTTAGCCTTTTCTTGTTATAACGTCCCTCCAATGTAGTGTCATATCGGACGGTGAGTGAATAAAATGGGTGAAGTGATGCTCAAATGAGCCCGAGGTCCATGGAGCTTTAAACTACCTGACATTCTTCTTCTCAAGGACAAGGGAGAACCTTGGGAAAAAACCTTATCCGGATAACTCACCCAAGACCTCTTGGACGTGAGACGGACGGAAATGGTTAATGCATGTGCGTTTTAAATTTCGCTAATGAAGTAACTTGTGAACTGTACAGAATTATATATTAAATAAGGAAAATTGAAGCTATTAACAGATTAACAGTGAAGCAACAAGATTCTAAATAAGAACAAATTAGAAACTAAAAACTTCACTTATCTTAGTAATGTTGTTATTCTTTTGCTAACCCTGGGGTTTCAAGCTATGTCCAGCTCATTCTCAAAGCCATATAAACAAACTCTGGCTTGGCAATGGGTAGTCCACTTTCGCCATTTCTTGCTAATCTTTTCATGAGTTTTTTTGAAACTCAAATTACAAAATCATTCCCTCTAATTTTTAAAATATGGTATAGATATGTGGATGACATTTTTGCTGTTGTCCCTAAAAAACAGATAAATGATGCTTTAAAACTTTTAAATTTACAATTCACTTTGGAAACTGAGAATAATGGATTCCTCTCATTTCTGGACTTAAAAATTAAAAGACATAACAATAAATTGAAATTTGGTATTTACAGAAAATCTACTCACACTGATAATTACATAAAATATAAAAGCTTTAATCCTTTTGCACATAAATTTGCTGTTTTTAATAGTTTAATTTATAGATTAATAAATATACCCCTTAATAAAGATGAATTTGACATAGAATATAAACACATTATTAACACTGCAGTAATTAATGGTTTTAATACAGATTTTATACATAAAAGGATAGGTGAATTTAAGTATCAAAAAGCTGTCAAAGAAGTTTCAACCCTTAAAAAAATTAAAGATAATTGTATTTTTAAAAAGTTTACTTACCATCCATGGGCTAATAAAAAATATACAAGGATTTTTAAAGAATATGGAATAAATTTGGTCCCTCAAAATAAATTTAATATACAAAATTTACTTAATTTTTCAAAAAAAGATAAAATACCAAATTATAAAAAATCTAGCATTTATCAATTTAGCTGTTCAGATTGTGATAAAGTTTATATTGGTAAAACTAAACGTCATCTAGAAACCAGAATAAAAGAACATTTTAGAAATATTAAATATAAACAAAACCGATAAATCAGCTGTGGCAGATAATTTTTGGTCATTTAATCATGAAATTAATCCAGAGGTTAAATTACTAAAACAATTAAGTAATCCAATAGATTTAATGGTTTGGGAAAAGAATTTTATTTTAAAAAACAGGAACCGTGTCATGAACTTCGAATTACCATCTATAGATTGGATTTATAAATTTTTGTTTTCAGAGATTGGTAAATAAAAATTGAATAAGAATATTTGTTTTTCAGAAAAAATAAAAGATTGTAGCTTGGCAACGAGTTTGTTTATATGGCTTTGAGAATGAGCTGGACATAGCTTGAAACCCCAGGACATAGCTTGAAACCCCAGGGTCAGCACCAAAATAATAAGATAAGTGAAGTTTTTAGTTTCTAATTTGTTCTTACTTTAGAATTATATATATATTTGCAGCATGAGCGTCGGCAGACTTTTTTCCAAGGGATGGGGGCACATGTTGGAAGTTTGCAATCAGATATTATTAAATCATTATTTTGTTGTTACAATTTATATTTGTTGCAGATAACCGTATTGATTTATGCTAAATAACAATTGTTCTTAATTAAAATAATAGTTTAATAGTCAGCAATTGATTGCACATTAAGTTCACCAACTTCCAAGGGGGGCCGCGGACCCCCCCTTGCCCCCCATTCGCGACGCCCATGATTTGCAGGCTCTCTTTTTAATTGTTGAGTCCAGGTTATACAGCGTTCTTCATTTAAAACCTAACGGAGCACGCGGCGTTTCGCCTGTCCTGCGATCTTGCTGGATTCCCCCACTACCGGCTAGCGTTGTACGTACGGGCTGGCGGTACTCACTCCACTCGGCCACCAACATGAACAGGCGCCTGACTCTATAGCACCGCATTTTCGCGTGTAAAAGTTATTATAAATGGGAATCACCAAGCCAGGTTCGCACAGGTGCCTCCTTCCAGATTCACAATTCACGAGATTGTGAAGAGATTACAAACCACTGGTTTTGCGGCAAATAAAAAACGAAAGCCTAAACTACAGTTTTAATAGAAGAAAAGTTAGACAAAATAGGTGCATGTTTTGAATGTTCACCAACAGTCCATCCCAAAATTAGCAAAACAAGTGGGAATTTCAGTCTTCTGCAGATAGAGCAACTAAATTCTTAAAACTAAAACCGTATAAGTGTACAAGTGCCCATGCTTTAAAACAAGGCGACCCAATATCATGAACGCATTATTGTGAATGGTTTCTCTCATCAGTGAATGATGGTTTAATTTATCCACAACTTCTGTTCTTTTCCGACGAGGCGTGGTTCCACCTAAATGGTCGTATCCACACTCATACTGGTTTCAGCGAAGGAATTGGTCGTGATGTAAACAATGCCTAGAAATGTATCCTTCCGCTTTCTCGCTCTGATTGGAGCAGTAACGGCACTATTTTCGTAACCACGTGTTGCTAAGAGAGAAGACCACGTGGAGCCTGCAACTATCATCGCCCGCATTCGACCCACCAATACTTCACGCTGTAGTTTAAAACACGCTGCTGATTAGATAACAATCGCGTGTAGCACTCTGAACTTAAAATATAAGTTTCTAAATACAGTAACTATACTCTGTTCATCAAGAGATTAGAGGAGACGTAAACAAAGCCACGTGCGTTTTAACCACAGCGCACCCTCTTAACGCTTTCGCCGTATAAATAGTCCCTTGAGGAAATACTGTTACTAAGGTCTGAAATGTCACTTAATGTTTGCTAAAGCACGAACTAAGTGTACTAAGCATAGTTAAAGTGTAAGAATACGCAGTTAAGTGAATCTGTAACCAGCCTAATTCATTCTGCGCGCGCATTATTCAGTATGAAAGTAACATGGCGGAACAAGTGAGTTGTGAAACATAAGTGCGGCAAACCGTTGCGAAGTGGTGAAAAGACAACAATATTGAACGCGTTTAACAAGTTCTGCGAGAAATATGCCTAACTTGCTATCGAAGACTTGATGAAATTAACATCCGAGTTTACCGGTGTGTCAGTTGCAAGTATTTACAGTACACGCAAAGAAAAATCGTCAGTTGGTGAAGATCCCGGCCAAAAGCGATCACGTACCAGATAAATGGTGGATGTAGTTTGCGAAGAATTTGTGAGATCTGCAATTCGTCGAAAAGTTCACCAGTTCTTTGTTAACAATGAACCCCCACCTTAAAGTGCTGTTGGCAGTTAACTCTGATCCCGATGTTCCAGATTTAAAACGAACTTCCCTCCACAAGCTGCTTCTGGAGATTGTGAGCAGGAAATGAAAAAGTGTTATTGTGGACAGAGATGACGTAAGTAGCAGTTAATTTCCATGTGCTACATGTTATTTGGATCAAGTAAATATATCCTTTTAGTAGTGTAAAATGCATTTATTATACCTACGCGTAGCGGTAGGTAACCGTGTTGCGTCATTGTGAATGCATGTGGCCACGGAGTGATACAAACCGGTGCTTTGTTTATATCTCTTCTAATCTCTAGAATCTAGATGAACAGAGTAATAACTAAATGAAATTCGTAAAAAAAGAAAAACCTTCTCGCTGAATCCACAGGACTGGAAAAGTATGTGGTAACTCCAAGCTCTTTCCAGACCTTTGAATTCTTGCCACCCGCGTCACAATTCACAGCTTTAATCCTGATGCCTGCTGCTTTATTCCATCTATAATTCACTGGTCATAGTAACATTAAAGTCAAAATACACAAGTTCCTTCCAAGGTGAAAACAAATTGAGAACCATGTCCACCATAACGTTTTTGCTGGGCCCTAAAACCCATCAATTGCTCAGTCGTAGCACACACGACCTTCTGTATTCATCCAGTCAAAATTCAGTACTGCTACATCCTCCAGATGTTTGAATGTCTGTGCGCCTGCTTCCATTAGTTACAGCACTGCTTTAATGCTTCCAGGTCTGCACTTGAATTGTTTGGCACATTTTTGGAGTGAGGATCGGCAAGGCAAAGGACAGTTCTTTTTCCGCAGATACGCATATGCCTTGGTTAAAAGGGCTATTAATGTGAGAGCATTAGCAATATTCTTCAGATCCCATTAAGCAAGGAAAGAATTTGGCCTGGTGTGAAACTGTGACAAGACTGCACTACTCAATGTAGCTTTTATTCCTGTCTTTTAGAAGTATCAACATCTACTTGCAATCACAAAGATATATTGCACAACTAACGAGGAAAAACATGTCAGTAATATGTAATGAGAGTAGACGCACAGTTTGGTTGCCCTCTGCAACACAACGGCCGATTAGCCATCCTGGGAGCTAAAGAAATAAACAGATAAGGTTTTCGTTCTCCCAAACAGTTGAGTGAGGTATAACATTATATGTACTAGTCAGGCGATGCAGAAGAGTGTTCGCTCGAAAACTAGAACGTTTAAATAAACGTAGGGGTCTCCCAGACTTGGCATTTGAAATCAAGAGTACTAGCTAAATTAAACTTTACATAAATGGATTTTGGCGACGATCTGCAAGGACTTCAAGGAGAGATAACATCAGAAACGCAGTTATAAGGGAAAAAAGTGAAAGTTTCGTTGGTAAAAGAAATTAAAACCGAACAATTAAGATGGTTTGGACACATGATGAGAACAGACTGTCCAAGAAGATACATGAATGGACTCCAGTGGGACGTAGGAAAAGGGTACGAGCCAAATAAAATTAACATGGAAGCAATGAAAGAATGAAGGTGGAACCTGGGAAGACAAGAGTGGAGAACGGCTATAATTCCTAAATGAGTGCGGGAAGATATTGTAAACCTGAAATAGAAGACCGCCTCCGTAGCGCGCTTGTCTCTGGTGCGGAGGACCCGCGTTCGATCCCCTGTACCAGCATGGGGATTTTTCCCATGCTGGAAGGTCTGGCAGGGGGTACACTCAGCCTCGTAAGTCTCGGAGGGATCAATTGAGGAGTTATTTGATGGAGAAGTAGCGGCCGGGAGGGCTCGGAGCGTTGACCACATGCCACCCCACCACTGACGCCTGTAGTGAGCAGCGGCCCTTCACTCGCGTGCTAATGTTGGCATGGCGGTGTTCGTTAGTCTTAAACTGGTTCCTCTACCGATGTAAAGATGTAAGCGAGGTAGCTAATAGGAAATACTTCATTTTCACCCGTGAAGTACGAAAGCTTGTCGATTTACTTTATTACAAACTGCCATTATTTTATACAGCGATGCTAATCCTCGTGTGGAAATCAGGGGAAAGTAAAATCTCCTCTGACTAAGAAAATGGCTGAGGAACATTCTTTTGTTTGCAATGTAATTCTCGCTGTTTTTGTGTTTCAGTCAATGTATTTAGTGCTAACTAGTAATCACCACTTACCTTGTTCGATAATGT
This sequence comes from Tenodera sinensis, assembly GCA_030765045.1. NCBI lineage: Eukaryota > Metazoa > Arthropoda > Insecta > Mantodea > Mantidae > Tenodera > Tenodera sinensis. Next base: position 128,980,590 of record CM060970.1, read on the forward strand.
AGGCTGCACAACTGTAGAGGAACGCAAACTCAAATAAAAATATAATTAAATAAATATGGGACGCGTGAGCATTGCTCTAAAATACTGCAACTATCCTCTGAAACAGCAAAGCATATGACTATCGGCATAGAGTATTCTATCCATTGTTTCTGAAGCAGCACAATGGCCAACTAGAAGACTCGTTACTTCTTACTTCAGATGACATAAAATGCTTGAAAACAGGCTATAGGCTCACATGACTTTCTCTACTCTTGCACTAATTCTTACAAACTCTACAAGGGGAATATTAGAATACAGTAGGCTTTGAGCGATAGTCAAATCTTTTAAAGCTTTGAGATTCCGTTCAGAGCTCAGAGGAAACAGGACTACAGGGGCTATAGCCATAAAATTCAAAATACACATTTCATTTGTTATCAAAATATCTCAAACATATGGCATATCAATCAAAATCGTTAGCCATTTTCGAGAAAATCAAAATTTTCCATGTAAGGAATAGTTTAGGTTGGAGGAATTTTCTTCAAAATCTTCGTATCGCATCCTTGCACGACATTAAACTTAAATACCAACTTTGGTTTTTAACCGACTTTTAGTTTTTGAATTCTGCTGTACACGCACACGCACGCACCCCTTCTAAAAATACTTTCTGGATTCAGGGGGCCTCAAAACATATTTCCAATGAAATCTCGACATCGAATATTTGGGGGAAATACAATAGTTCCTCTGCTTACTAAACGTAGTAGCCTATGTAGCCATGTTTACTCTGGATGAGTTTTGCATAACTGGTAAACCGTATGAGATAGACAAAATCTTACTGTAGGACAAAAAACGTAGATCTTGTTAAAATACACAATTTATGTCCAGATAAATTTGTGTATAGTGAACCATTTCGGAGATATTCCTTATTGTTTGTGTGAGTTTTGCAATACTAAAAACTTTCGTCAAATGCAGCATCGTTATTCAGTTTTACTCTTCTCTCTCTCTCTCTCTCTCTCTCTCTCGTATAATAACTAGAGGAAGTAATGTATTCTACTCTAAAATTCAATATCGAGATTTCACCGGAAATATGTTTTGAGACCCCCTGAATTATGAAAAGACATTTTAGAAAAAGGCCCATGTGTCTGTGGGCAGACTAACTCGACAACGAAAAGTCGGTGAAAAACCACAGTTGGTATTTAAGTTTAATGACTTTTAAGGAAGTGACATAGAGGTTTGGAATAAAATAGCTCCACCCTAAACAACTCTTTACATAGATTTAAAAAAAAAAAATATTTTGTTGTTTAACGACGCTGTCAATTGCCAGGATCACATCAACGTCGCCGGTGTGCCGGAATTTCGACCCGTAAGAGTTCTTTTACATGCCAGTAAATCTACTGACATGGAGCTATCGTTTTTAAGCACACTTAAAATCCATCGGCCTGGACCGGGTTTGAACCCGCGACCTTGGGATCAGTAGACCAGTGTCTAACCAACTGAGCCACCCAGACCGACTCTTTACATAGAGGTCTATTCGATAATGTTGATTTCGCTGAACATGGCTCTAGCGACTTTGATTAAAATGCCGTATATTTAAGATATTTTTATGGCATATTAAACGTATATTTTGAATGTTCTGGCTATACCCACGTAGTCCTGTTTACTGTGGATGGCTTTTGCATAATTGGTAAGCCGTAAGAGATAGACCAAATCTTACTCCACCAAACTGTAGATCTTCGTAAAACACAAACTTATGCCCAAGTAAATTGTTTTGTGTAGTGAACCATTTCTGAGATATTCCTTGTTATTTGTGTGAGTTTTTGAGAAATATACAACTTAGCTCAAATGTAACATCGTTATTCATTTTTACTTTCTCTACCACGTATACTAAGTAGAGGAAGTATTGTATTCCACCCAAAAATTCAATATAGAGATTTCACCGGAAATATTGTTCAGCCCACTGAATAAAAAAAAAGCATTTTTAGAAAAACGTCCGCGCGCACGCGCCCCTGTATGTCAGTCCCTGGACAGCATAACTCGACAATGAAAAGTAGGTTCAAAGCCAAAGTGGGTATTTCAGTTTATCATCTTTTAAGGAAGCGACACGAAGATTTTGCCGGAAATTGCTCCACCCTTAACTACCCCTCACATGGAAAATTTTGATTTTCTAAAAAATGCCTCTAACGATTTTGATTAAAATGCCATATATTTAAGATGCTTTTTATGGCACATGAAATATATATTTGGATTGTTCTGGCTATAGCCATGAGCGTCGCGAAGGGGGGGGGGCGGCGTGGAAACTAATGAATTGAATGTGCTGTCAATTACTATCAGGATATTGCTTTAATTTTTATGTAAAGAACAATTTTCATTCAGCACAAATAAATACGTTATCTGCAACAAATACTATAACATTTGGCAGCAAAATAATGCAAACTTCCAAACTGCGGCTCCCCTCTGAAAAAATCTGACATGTTGCACTCACATGACTTTCTCTACTCTTGTACTAACCATTCTTACAAACTCTTATTCCTATATCTTCTTCGTGTTAGTTGAGATAAACATTTGTACAAATTATCTTATTGCTTAGGTACAATGGGAACCTTAGAATACAGTAGGCTTTGTGCGATAGTCAAATGTTTTAAAGCTTTGGGATTCTGTTGCCTTTGCACACTTAACAAAAAAATGAACAACGATTATCCTTTTCACGAAAGTTCTAAGTTTTCCGAAACTCACGCACATAACAAGAAATATCTCCGAAATGGTTCACCCTACAAGAAAATTTATTGAGACATAAATTGTGTATTTTAGCAAGATCTACATTTTTTGTATAGTATGACTTGGTCTATCTCTAACGGTTTACCAGTTATGCAAAAGTCGTCCAGAGTAAATATGACTACAGGGGCTATAGCCAGAAAATTCAAGATATACATTTCATTTGGCATAAAAATATCTCAAACATGACATTTTAATCAAAATCGTTAGAGCCATTTTCAAGAAAATCAAAATTTTCCATGTAAAGGGTAGTTTAGGGTGGAGCTATTTTCTTCAAAATCTTCGTGTCACATCCTTGAAAGACATTTAACTTAAATACCAACTTTGGTTTTTAACTGACTTTTCGTTTTTGAGTTATGCTGTCCACAGTCTGACAGACTGACACACACATGGACCTTTTTCTAAAATGCTTTTTTTGATTCAGGGGGCCTCAAAGCATATATTTCCGGTGAAATCTCGACATCAAATTTTTCGGTGGAATACAATACTTCCTCTACTTACCAGTAGAGAAAGTAAAAAGGTCTGCCAACACCCATAGATCTGGGGTCAAAAGCACCAAACTTTTGCACCTTGAGAGCATGTCACCTTCACCGGTGGCACAAGTGTCTCCAATAAATGCTCCAAAACCAGCTGAATGTTAAAACAGTGAAACATGTTTATCAAATTGTGTTTACTATGCTTCTGAAGTCCTGTTCATCCTGAATGACATTTACTTAACTGATAAACCATAAATGATGCGAGTGTAGATTGCAGAATTAGTCATTTTGGAGTTATTCCTTGTTATTTGTTTACATTTATACTTTTCTCAAATAGAAGGTTGTTATTCATCTGTTTCATGTCCTGGCCATGCAAAGAGAATGGTAAAGTCATCAGATAGTGAACAGCTCTTCAAACAATTAACTGTCGCTTAAGCTTAAATCCATCCCATTATATGTACAGCCAGCTTCAAATGTTTTCTGAGTCACGTGCTCCAAGCCACAGGGGGAAGCCAGGATAGCTTATCTATTAGTTATGCTGATGGTCTCAAAGGTCGACTTGCCAGCTCATACCTGTCTACAAGGGAGCTGGGTGTAATGTGTTTGTAAGTCCAAAGAGAGCATCATTCCACATTTCTCTTACACTTGTTCGAAGAAAGCAATTTCAATATAAAGAAAGCATTAATGTAGTAAATCCAGAACAAACTCGCACCGAGGATGGAAACTAAATATTCAGCATTAGGGGTATCATATCACTCTACAATGAAATTCAATTTAAAATGTTTAAGTTATTTTAAAATACCACTGTTTTCTTTCTCTACTGGTAAGTAGGGGAAGTATTGTATTCAACCAAAAATTTATTGTCGAGATTTCACTGGAAATATGTTTTGAGACCCCCTGAATCCAAAAAAAGCATTTTTAGCAAAAGGTCCATGAGTGTGTCTGTGTGTGTGTGTGTGTGTGGACAGCATAACTTAAAAATGAAAAGTCCTTTAAAAACCAAAGCTGGTATTTAAGTTTAATGTCTTTCAAGGATGCGACACAAAGATTTTGAAGAAAATAGCCCCACCCTAAACTACCTTTACATGGAACATTTTTTGAAAATTTTGATTTTATTGAAAATGGCTCTAACGATTTTGATTAAAATTCATATGTTTGAAATATTTTTATGACAAATGAAATACACATCTTGAATTTTCTGGCTATAGCCCCTGTAGTCGTATTTACTCTGGACGACTTTTGCATAACTGGTAAACCGTTAGAGATAGACCAAATCATACTATACAAAAAATGTAGATCTTGCTAAAATACACAATTTATGTCTCAATAAATGTTCTTGTAGAGTGAACCATTTTGGACATATTCCTTGTTATGTGTGAGAGTTTCGGAAAACCTAAAACTTTCGTGAAATGGAACATCGTTTTTCATTTTTTTATATGTTAAGTGTGGAAAGTGAACGGAATCTTAAAGCTTTAAAACATTTGACTATCGCACAAAGCCTGCTGTATTCTAATAGTCCCCTTGCACCAACAAGGAAATAAGCAATAAGATAATTTGTACAAATGTTTATCTCAACTAACACGAAGAAGATATAGGAATAAGAGTTTGTAAGAATGGTTAGTACAAGAGTAGAGAAAGTCATGTGAGTGCAACATATCAGATTTTTTATTCAAGCTATTCATGGAGACACTCATGCATGCTGTAAAATTTGTAAATTGGTTTTATTCAGTGAACATGAAAATGGTGTATTTGACCAGAAATTACATACTGAAGATTAAAACATCAAATGGCTGGTTGTGAGACATAGCAGGAAAAATCTGATGTGTTGCACTCGCATAACTTTCTCTACTCTTGTACTAACCATTCTTACAAAGTCTTATTCCTATATCTTCTTCGTGTTAGTTGAGATAAACAATTGCAAAAAAATTATCTTATTGCTTATTTCGACATAGGAGCAAGAGGAATATGGGAATACAGCTTATAGGGGAATATGGATTTGAGCAATAGTCAAATCTTAAAGCTTTGAGATTTCGTTCTCTTTGCACAAATAACATAAAAAATGACATATAACATATAACAAATAACATATGTTATATTTGGCAGAAGTGGAAATTCCCCAAAACTTACCTCAATAACAAGGCATGTCTCTGAAATGGTTCACTCTACAAAAAAATCTATTCAGACATAAATTGTGTATTTTAGCTAGATCTACTTTTCTTCTATAGTAGAATTTGGTCTATCTCTTACGGTTTACCAGTTATGCAAAAGTCGTAAAGGGTAGTTTAGGGTGGAAAAAATTTTGATTTTCTTATTATGGAACAGTACATTCGCTTATACAGTATGGGATTGAAATTTGGGGTGAGACATCCATCACAAATATGAACAGTGTACTGACATTATAACCAATAAAGATCTTGAGGTGTATGTGTAACATGAAATGCTGCCAGTCTAAGAAGTATTCCAAGTTCAGCGTATTTTAATAGTAGTGTCACTATATATGCATATTAAGTTATATTGTTAATTAAAAGGGATGCAAATGTTGGCACCCTGAATAACGTAACACCAAAGGCAACAACTTCCATAGAACATCCATCACAAAAGTTGCAACATAAGCATCATCACATTAGAGGTATACTGTTATTCAGTAAGTTACCAAAACAAAATCTGCTCAAGGTAATTCAATTAAATTGTTGAAAAATTACCTCAGAGGTCTTTGACAAATTTTGCATCTGTGTATGTTCTATTGTATTCTGTGACGCTTATATACAATTGATTTAAGAAATTGAACTGTTAGAATGAACATAAAATACTCAGCAAACTTAAGACGTACACTTGCTTTAATTTAGTATACACATACATACAGAATGGAACGGAAGTCATTACATTAATTTAAACAAGTGGTAGATCATTATTTGGGACACATATTGTATCTTACGTTTTTGTCTCTGACCATTTCCTACAGAGATATTTTAGTTTTGTTGAAAATACGCTGGCAACACTGCAGATTGTGTGAGTGGCACTTTCCCTAGCCCAGTACATAAATATGCTTCACTACTGTTACACGTTTCATGAATGTAAATAACACGTCGTCTCCTTCCATGTTTACTGTGCAAGTGTAGGCCAATCACAATTGAGTACCTGGATGCAACAAGAGCGTTAGTGGAAAAATGCCATGTTGAGATATATGGTCTCAAAGTTCTGAAAGTGTAGGAATTGTTTAATAAAACGCTAATACATTGAGAATCAGATTTATTCTCAATAATATGCAAATGTCTAATAGTTTGTCATAACATCCTTTCAAATTTGATGACAAAGATAAATATTGACATATATAGGAACAAAATTAACGCTGTTATTGCATAGAATGTATACTGTTCAGCCTTTTTATTTTATAATTGTTTCAATTTTAATACATTTAGGATTATTGAACAATCTTTAGGCCTCAGATTCTGATTCAACATCTGACATGTTATTTGGGACATCATTATTCACACATTCTGTGTTTAGGACACGTGTAAACCACTCAGCATTTTGTGGTTTCGAAAATTTACATAGTGACAAAACATCTGTTTTTTAGCATGATTTACTCCTGGTTTTGGCTCACAACTCAAATTAAGGGCTGTGTAACGAAAAAAAGGGAAAGAGTGATTGAAAAAATTAAATGGTTGATACATTGCAGTGTATGTATTTGAACCATATTACACCCTTTGGAGAGTAGTATATACGACAATACTTCTGGATGCTAAATCTGTAACCTTTGGCATGTGGTGTCTTAAAAACACTGGAGTAAGAGCCTTTGACCAATCTTAAATTCAGGGAAGCAGCATTAATGACATTGAACGGTTTTGGGGACACTCTACAATCTTCCAACATTTTCAAGTATTCAGAAGGAACGTTTTCAACCCTCCTTACCAGCATACCGTAATTCCCATAAACTGTGTCCAACTCTAATTCTCATCATTTTTTTTTACCATTATTAATTTAAATAGGCATATTTACTTTGTCATTGTTGGCAGCCCTCTAATTTCGGGAAGTTGTTAAATTGATTTTCATTGAAATAAAGAAAAATAAACTTAGTTCACTAGAAGACATTGCAAAGAAAAATTAAAAAATGCGTGCCTCTTCTTGCAACAAGATTCAACTGGCTTGAACTTCTTGGCTGGTATTTTCTTTCCATGCGTTCGGATACACACATCTTATCAGAATTTCGATGTTTCTTAGCAACATTTCGTTTCCACAATTCAGAATCTTGTTGTCTACCCAAACACAGTTACTTTCATTGTCATCAGTGATAATTTCTTCTTCCGAAGTAGCATACTCATCAATTGTGTTTATCTTTACCTTGTCTGCCCGGCCATGTGGTGAGAATGAATGGCTTGGTTACGGGTGCAACAAAAGTATAACACACGATCTAGTTTCCAAGGAGCTCCAGCCATCAAGTGACGTCGTACCGAACTAATTTTTGTACAGATGATAGTTCAATGTTTGACGAACACATTGCATGCATTTACGCAATAACAGCGTTAGCCAGCTAACGCTCTTGTTGCACCCAGGTACTCAATTGTTAGCTCACAAAACATTACACATCAGAACATCCAGAAACTGGTTCAATTCTCTGACCAATGTCAATGCAACATTGTTGAGTTACTTCATCTGAAAGAGCTGCTTGGAGTATTCTTTCAATTCTTTTAAGTGATTATTTCAAAACCCTATTTGAGGTCACAAAATTACTACTGAAGCTATGTAAGAAATACATTACCCTATGCATTTTGCAAGAAACGATTTTATCTTTGTAAATTTTTGTGGAGTTATACATCCAATTTGGAATAAAAACCATTATTTTTTTTTAAATCTGCTGATCAAAGAACAAAATGCCATTTGACTTGTTTGTAATGCTTTTATGAAGCATGTATTAGAAGGAATGTAACGACCACCCCTTGCAAACAATTGTAGACAACTACGAGTAAAAATTTACACATGACTATTATTAGTTAATGTGTAGATCATTCTGACTAAGCCTGAAGCATGCAATTCATTTATCGCTTTCATCAGTTTATGTATAGTACCTGGGCAACCGAGCTTTGGTCGGCCTTTTTCGCCTGTTTTTGTGAAATATTGGTTTTTGTGGGAGAAGACATTTAGATAAGCTTGAAAACTAAAAATGTTCACAATTGTTAGTCATTTCTGAGATACAAGAGATATAGAAATACATACAAATATTTCATAAACACCATTTCCAGTTGTAAAATGTCTACTGCTGAACGCAGGCCTACCCCATAGATATCCACCTAGTTTAAGGTTTTCATCCAGCATTTGTTCCATTATGGAGTTCAGTTGTTTGGTGCTGCAATTGACTCCAGGGCGTTAACACATTGGCCAAGGTTCACCATCTTTCCATCAAGTTCTTCCATTGCTCCCATGACCCTGGCCAGGTTTATAGAAGAGCGAGTAGAGAAAGATGTGAATGTGTTACCTAAAAGTGAGTAGAGAAAACACTGAATGTAATATACAGCTTTTCTGTTTCAAACATACAGAAAATTGTATGACTTATTTGTAGAAGAATGAGCAGAGAAAGAGATGTGAATGTGTTACCTAAAAGTAAGTAGAGAAACCACTGAATATAATATGCAGCATTTCTGTTTCAGACATACAGAAATTTGTATGACTTATTTGTAGAAGAGTGAGCAGAGAAAGAAATGTGAATGTGTTACCTAAAAGAGGAGAAAACAGTGTGAACATAACATTTATATTTCAAACACAGAACATGGTATGACATAAAAGTGGGGATAAAAGTTTTTTTTTTGGTGTAAAATCACATTTATGAAAAATTGCTTATATAAGAGTTAGTAGAGAACAAGATGCGAATGTGTTACCTGAAAGTGAGTATAGAAAACACTGAATGTAATATGCATATATACAAAAATGTAACCAAATCTTTGTAATCGCTTCTGAAATACTGGGAATATATGTATGTATACAAGAATTGTTCTGTAGAAGCAGGAATAAACAACTTATTTTAATTATTATTTATTTATGCCAACAAACTTACTGTTGGTGTTTTTAAACACACAAGCCGTGTGTGGGCATAAAGCTAGAACCGAAACTTCTCAAACGCGTAACCAGAAAACAAGAACTGTCCACATGGGAACAAATCTTTATTTTAAAAAATAGAAACCGAGTATTTAATTTTGACATTCCTCAGAGAGACATTTTCAGTAAGTTCATCGAACTGCCACCAGAAGAAACACCAGAAGAAGCATCACCATCTGCACCATCAAGCACCATGGAAACCCAGTTATTGTCCGGTTGATAATGGAGGAAAGTTAACCTTCGAAACGCATCCGTAAAAATATGTTGTAAGTGTTGTTCAGTGTTATTAATTAACTCACCTTTTAAATTAAATTAATTACAACAACACTGTTTTCAAACTTCTATGAAAGGAAGATAAACGACTTATTTTTTTATGTAAAACCACATTTTTTTGGGAATTACACCTATATAGGTAAACTTAAAAAGCAAAACCCTATCTGAATACAAAATTTGATTGAAATCCTTACAGCTATTTCAAAGTTGCACGGAATATATTTATATACAAGAATTGCTCATTTAAATATATAAGACAATGGGAAATATGTATATAGAAGTTTTAATTACATTGTAAGCTATTTTTGTAAATAGATATTCACCATATCTAATACTTATAACCCACAAGTCTACAGACAATAAAGGTCTTATCTTATGTTGGAAATATGAACTTCTGTAAACCATACTACAACACAACGTGGGACTTGCAAATATTCTGCTCACCTAACGCACTAAATCAGTTTTCCATGGCTGTACTTCTACCAAAATGTATAATAAAACTACATCTACAAATGTTTTATCTTCATTAATGTGTAGCAAACAGAAGAATGAGCTTCCCTAAGCAAAACGTATCCAGCAGGGGTATAGTGTCAATGGATGTGCGTGATGTGTTTCATACCCTGCCAGTTTTCCCCTGAGTTAACTTTACTTTCTATTTATTAAACAAACTGGTGCAATGCTTGCTGAGGGGTATGTTTCAAACAATCTCCTATTAATTAGTATTGTCAGCATATCACGCCAATTATAGAAACAAGGCATGTGATGGTTGTGCTTGCCTCATGCCAGTCATATCAAAAGATGTGTGTGCACAGTGGAAGCACCTCAGAAAAGTGCATCTTGCTTGTTAATATGAGGTTTAAAGCCAGTTTGGCAGTGAAGATTAATTTCATATTTTTAGCTTCTATACATATCAAACTACAACCAGCAGCATTTTCAACAGTAATATGTAAAAATGTAAGACAAAAATATGCCAGGAAACCAAAGGCAGGGTATGCAAACTTCTCATGTGCATGGAGTGCTTTAATCAACAAACGAATGAAAAAAAAATCTGATGTGTTGCACTCACATGACTTTCTCTACTCTTGTACTAACCATTCTAACAAACTTATTCCTATATCTCCATGTTAGTTAAGATAAACATTCGTACAAATTATCTTACTGCTTATGTCCTTGTAGGTGCAAGGGGAATATTAGAATACAGAAGGCTTTGTGCGACAGTCAAATCTTTTTGACCTTTGAGATTCCGTTCTCTTTGCATGCTTAACATATAAAAAATGAACAACAATGTTCCATTGCACGAAAGTCCTAAGTTTTCGGAAACTGACACACAAAACAATGAATATCTCCGAAATGGTTCACCCTACAAGAAAATTTATTTGGACATAAATTGTGTAATTATTATTTATTTATGCCAACAAACTTACTGTTGGTGTTTTTAAACACACAAGCCGTGTGTGGGCAAAGTTTAAGAGGTAGAATTGGAACTTAAAAATTCAATGCCACAACTGGGATTTGAACCACAGACCTTCCGCTTGCCGGGCGGACGCTCTAACCACTGAGCTATTGTGACAAACTGCCAGAATGGCATTAAATTCTCAAGCCAGTTCGTATTTCTCCTGGTAAACCACAAAGGCAGTCTCACATCAGAGACAATTACCCCAATGGTGACTTACTATTGCAAGTACTTTATATCCCAGGATTAAATAACCTTCACATGGTAATTATTATTTATTTATGCCAACATACTTACTGTTGGTGTTTTTAAACACACAAGCCGTGTGTGGGCAAAGTTTAAGAGGTAGAACTGGAACTTAAAAATTCAATGCCACAACTGGGATTTGAACCACAGACCTTCCGCTTGCCGGGCGGACGCTCTAACCACTGAGCTATTGTGACAAACTGCCAGAATGGCATTAAATTCTCAAGCCAGTTCGTGAGACTGCCTTTGTGGTTTACCAGGAGAAATACGAACTGGCTTGAGAATTTAATGCCATTCTGGCAGTTTGTCACAATAGCTCAGTGGTTAGAGCGTCCGCCCGGCAAGCGGAAGGTCTGTGGTTCAAATCCCAGTTGTGGCATTGAATTTTTAAGTTCCAGTTCTACCTCTTATAAATTGTGTATTTTAGCAGGATCTACATTTTTTGTATAGTATGATTTGGTCTATCTCTAACGGTTTACCAGTTATGCAAAAGTCGTCCAGAGTAAATATGACTACGGGGGGCAATAGCCAGAAAATTCAAGATATTCTTTTCATTTGTCATAAAAATATCTCAAACATATGACATTTTAATCAAAATCGTTAGAGCCATTTTCAAGAAAATCAAAATTTTAGAAAAATTCTCCATGTAAATGGTAGTTTAGGGTGGGACTATTTTCTTCAAAATCGTTGTCGCATCCTTAAAAGACATTAAACCTAAATACCAACTTTGGTTTTTAACCTACCTTTCGTTTGAGTTATGCTGTCCACAGACACACACACAGACATGGACCTTGTTCTAGAAATGCTCTTTTTGGATTCAGGGGGTCTCAAAACATATTTCTGGTGAAATCATGACATTGAATTTTTGGGTGGAATACAATACTTCCCCTACTTAGCAGTAGAGAAAGTAATAAACGGAGTGATTTTTCTGTGGTTTCAATATTTACTAGTTGATGAACTATAAAGTTGTATGAAAACTATAAAGATTGTGAAACAATTTTGTTAAAGTTTAATAACTTTTATTTAATAAACTAAAGCATTACATTTTCTGATAGGAATATTCTTTGAGCACTTATCTTAAACAGAATATTTAAAATTATCAACATTTTGAAATCCTCATCTTGGAACATTTCAGGTAAGCTTAAACAAAACAAAAAAGCAACAACTAGAGAAGATAATAAATTTAAAGGTGTTAAAGAGTATACAATGAAAATTTGAATATAAATTAATCCTTACTTGTATTATATCTGATATGGATTTGATACAGAATCTGCCAGTAATTTTAGGATTAATGTGTACCCTTAACACGAGTTCAAAATGCATACTCAAGTCCACACCATGCTCCGCCATGGATATCCAGTCATAGGGTAACACTGGATTTCTTTTTGTGTATCTGAAGTCTTGTATACACAAGGAATGAGTTAACTATGAAAAACAAATGCCAGTATTTCTCCATTTTACTAAACATTTCAGACAAAATCTATATACTCTATTGACAATTTTTAACTGCAACATTAATAATTCTAACATTTTTACAATTTCCACACATGAGCCCTCTAGTATCAAAGTTGGGCATATTCACAGCGAATTCAAGTCCCCGGATGGCATGTCTAACTTCAAGAGTAACCACACATTTTAAATGTCACAATATATTAATTTTGTCCATTTCTGAATGGAACTACATTCGTCATTAAATTCAATGCAAGAAGATTGATGGGAACACTTGAAGTCTCCATGTCGACCGGCTGGGATTATGTCCAGCTTTGATACTAGATGCCTCAAATGTTATATTGCATTGTGTGCTAAACGCAACGTTACACACAAGTTTACCAGACATACATTACAATTTATTATTACCATACTTTGAAATAATTCTTTCCCCCCCTTTACATTTTTAGGTTTTACTTATAACAAGTTTGTTTAGCTTATATTCACATTTACTTAATTTCTTCTCAGAGAATAAACTGGTTATTTTACTGTAACCAAGTTAGAACAGCATCACAAAAATGTTACAGGTGTCCCAACATTACTCCCTCTCCAGTAACAGTTGCTTTACATAATATACATGTGAATGTGATAACTGTCTAGAAAAAAAAATTGTTTAATTTACAAAACCTTTAATCTTTGTTACACATTCACTACATTTCCATGGGAATCTAAATTGATTTGAGTCCAATCCTATTCTCAGTACAATCTGTTTCCATATTGAATTCAATCCAGAATGAGATCAATTTGGATACGCAAGGCTCAAATAATTCAAGCTTTTATGTTGGTCACTTGGTTTATGTTGCTGAATCTGTAAAAATATGATTTCTGCACATTTGAAGTAGGTTTTGAGGTTTGTAATGTTTTTTAGAAGAATAAATTGCAGGATTATAGAAACAATAAGGGTGGCTCTGTTTAATTACACTATTTTTGCTAAGAAAACAATGACCAACATGCAAGCAAGAAGTTGATATTTTTGGCAGATTCAGATAAATTTGAATCCAATCCCACTAAGACGATCGGATCCAAGGATTCAGTTCCACCTGAATCTGCATTTTCATGGAGTATTCAATCCAGAATGAGAACTCAAATCAATTTGGATTTCCTATGGAAACATAGTGATTGTTTTATCCCCATAAAATGCTCACTATTTTCAAATATTCTCCCATTTCATCATTGGCAAAATTAACATCTTTAGGCAGACAGTTTGCCATGTTGCATTTAATTTGGTACTACATATTTACCAGAATATTTTTGTATTATACCATACACACTACTTGGCAAAGCCACGAGACGTATCGGAAAGAATGTGAAACTGCCGAGTTGTTTACATGAGCTTATTGCACAAACACGAGACAGTATGTACACTGTTCAGATACAATCCTATCTCCAGGACAGCAATGTCTCATATTGGCAAGTGCAAGAGATCTGTGTTTTATCACTGACTATATGCCAAGTTACAATCATTTCACTTTTCTCATAAACAAGATAGGATGCAATCACAGTGCGCAACAACTATCGTCAACATGCCTCGTCACTTTGCCAAGTAGTAATAAAGGGTTATCAACGAGTCCCTCTGTACCATGCTGGTGCATACCGCTCAAGGTAAGTTGAAATCCTGTTTATCTACATTACCTTTCATCAATTACATACATGAATCTAGCATAATTTATTTTGTGGAACATTATAAATAACCATAGTGTCACGGCAGCCAGTGCTGTCACCAGAATTCCCATCTCTGGGGGAATTTTGGTTACAGGAGACCGCAGAGCGACTTCTTGATAACCCTGTATTTTCAGCACACTCTACTTAGGTTTTATGAAAACCTCATACGTGTCTGTAACTTACTGTAATATAAACTCCAGTATTTTCACCATAAAAATTCAGTGAAAGTCTTAGTATCTTAGCTTGTATTTATTTTCTTTTGGTCAGGCACTTGATCAAAGATACACTTATAGTTGACTTCCAGTATTATATACTTCTCTCATAAACAGCTGAATCATTTCTAATATAAATGGTCACATATACACCCATGGATAAAAGGAATGTCATATCTGGAATGCCAAATGCATCGAAGTTCTACAATTTTGTTTACAGCAACAAGTTGTCGCAAGTTCCAAATCTTATTAACGCATATGATCAATCAAGGTGTTTGCCATGTAGGACTTAAGACGAATTTGGCATTCCAGATATGGCTGTCCATGGGCGTACATATAGCATCTCAACTTTTCTGTATTTTTTCACAAGTTTTGTTTTTGGTGTATATTATTGCAGAAATGCAATATTTGAGTTTACAATGCCAACTTACATTAACACACAACACACTTGCTACAACCACAAAAATGTATTAAGTCTCTAAAATTTCTCAGTGCCAGATCAACACCAAATCATCTTGACTCTTGCCTTCTTCAGGTTGACCATGTTGCATTCAGTAGCTCTGCGACTCTTCATACTAAAATGATACAAATCATGTAAAACCTGTCTGATTCAATTTATTAGCCATATTAATAAGTAGAAACCACATTCTGTTTATTCATTACACACATAGCTAACTACATAAATACAATGACTCCCAAATTAGGAAAATGTGTACATATATTGGTTATTTTAATGCATTTCTTTTAACTTTTCATCATTTGGTTATTTTCTGGCTCCTTGGAAGTTTTAGTAATTTCCTTGCATTTTTATAAATGCCCTTAGTGCCTAGTGTAGTATATGTAACAGATGTTTAGTAACTTTGCTTTCTGCACTACATATAGTAAAGAGATAAGGACTACATATATTTAACAGAAGGGCTAGAACCAACATAGGAAGGAATACTAGACCTACACTAAAAGGAATACTATGGGGCAAATATTTTCAAAGAAACAAAATGTTTAATAGAATAATCAGAAGCATTATGACCTATGGAGCTAATGTGAGCTTTGAATTCACAACTGAAAAAAAGATTGCTTGCTACAGAAATGGATTATGAGATACTCTGCCAGAATATCTAGGAAAGAAAAAATTAGAAATTCACATAAAAGAAATTATGCAGATCCAATACTCAATTTTACATTTTATCAATTAGAAGGAGCTTACAGTTTGTACACCAGCTCGTGGTCCGTGGCAGAAATGTAACGAGTCGGTACATCAGTAAACAATTCTAGGTACACAGTGGTATCTGAAGCTGTACTTATGCTTCTAATTGCACTTACATCACTTACAACCAGCAGCACAAGTACAGGATCAGCTAACATTTTTTCATATCCCCCACTCCATGTGGTCATTACGGCCCTTTCAAATAGCGCTCTTCCCTTAACGTACGCAGCATGTTCCTATATAAAAGCCTGTTTTTCTCAAAACTACATTTCTGCATGTTCCAAAAGAAGGTAGCGCCTGAGTTTTGCTTCAAATTCAATGAAAATTTCTATAAGTATTCATAAATAGCAGCTAAACAAAACTATGCTTCAATATTGATGTTATCATTTAACAGGAAATCCAAAACCATTTTATTTATGAAAAAATCAATAATTTAAGATTAAACTTTGATTGTTATTAAAAAAATATGTACAGCATAATCAGCAAACGTATTTGAAATATCTATTCATACATGGTTACCCATGTTTTAGAGTACCAGTTCTGGGAGTATAAACCAATTTTGAAAAGTCAGTAGAAGCTGCTTACATTTTGAAAAAGTACCTATTAAATTCATAAAGTAATTTATATATCATAAACAAATTATCCAATTTTAATGAAATTTGGTGTACATCCTATTCTGATATAAATACAAACACAGTAAACATTTCAGAAAAATCTATCAAGAAATGTGGAACTTTCAAATTTTACTCTGTGTCCCTACAGAGCACAGAAGCAAGGTAGTATGAGTTAATAATAGAGTGAACTGCCCCAAAGAAAGTAACAAAAGCTGAAAATCCATTTATATAAGAGTTGAAACTTCATTGTTTTACAAGTTGTGATGATAGAGCCAAATGACTCATCTGCAGGATGTGCGAGAAATTATGTTGAAAGAAGTGTTGAAATTTTGCACCTTGCAATGCACGGGGGCATGCACCCTCAAAACCTGCTGTACAGTAATGGAAATTTTTTGTAACCCTTTAATTTTAGAATATTAAATGACATGCTTTACTATTACTTTCTCTACTACATACAGTAAGTAGAGGAAGTATTGCATTTCACCCAAAAATTTGATGTCAAGATTTCACCTGAAGTATGTTTTAAGGTCCCTGAATAAAAAAAAAAAAATTGAAAAAATATCCATACGTGTGTATCTGTATGAACAGCAAAACTCTCAAACAAAAATTCAATTAAAAACTAAAGTTGGTATCTAAGTTGAATACCTTTCAAGGATGTGACATTTTCAAGAAAGTTCCTCCAAACTAAGCTGTCGTTTACATGCAACATTTTTCAAAAATTGATTTTTCTTGAAAATCAATAACGATCTTGTTTAAAATGCTATATGTTTAAGATATTTGAGAAAACCTGTATTTTGAATTTTCTGGCTATAGCCCATGTAGTCCGGTTGACTTTTGCATAAGTGGTAAACTGTAAGAGATAGATGAAATCTTACTCTACAAAAAAAAAAAAATGTAGTGAGCGAGTGATCAGGGTTTAAGGGCCCGTCGACAGCTCGGTCATTAGAGCCCCAAGTAAAAAGATAAAAAACGGATAAACTCACCACCACTTAAAACTCAAAGTTAAATATTAAAACGCAAGCTAAAACAGACAAAAGCTAAAACAATTGAAACAAAACTTGTCTAAAAGGTAAGCTCAAAACAGTTAAAAACGTGTAAAATGATCTAAAAAGGTAAGCAGATAAAATGTAAAAGGTAAAAAGTAAAACCACAAAATATAATTTAAACTTGCTTACCAAAGCCAATGCTGCCGACGAACCCCAGCAGTAAATCCACACTACCAGGTCGTTGCCTAAGATCGACTTTAAGTAGAACCCAGGCCAAACAACTGGCGCTCACGACTGTAGCGTGGACAATCAACTAGGACATGGGCCACAGAGAGCTGAACGCCACAGGTGGAACACACCGGCGCCGGCTCACCACGCAGATAGTGTCCATGCATGATGCATGTGTGACCTATTCTCAAGCGGGCCAAGATGACTTCTGCCCGCCTGGTATCCCTTGAAGATGTTATCCAAGGTTGCACAGTTTCCTTGATCGTCTACAATTGTGTGCCAGTGATATCCAACGCTTCCCATGATTGTAGCCAGACAGATAAAAGATGGCGACTGAAGTACTGTTGTACATCCGTGTAAGGAAGACTGCATGTAAAAATCTCCAGCAAATGGCAGGAAGACTTAGCAGCCTCATCAGCTGCTTCATTAGCGGCGAAGAGAACAGAAATTCAAACTCTTCATATGGTGATTGGCCTTAAAAGTATTCCCATATTCCTCTCTTACCTACAAGGAAATAAGCAATAAGATAATTTCTGCAAATGTTATCTCTAGTAACATAAAGATATAGAAATAAGAGATTGTAAGAATGGTTAGTACAAGAGTAGAGAAAGTCATGAGAGTGCTACACATCAGATTTTTAAAGAATGAATTTAATTTTATTAACATTGTCTATGAAAGATGACATTTTCAATTTGTGGACCAAAGAAAATTTAATGACTTAATACAACAAAATCAAACTACCAAATCTTTTCACTAAGAAAAAAACCACTAAAAAAAACTAAATTTTGAGGGTCAACAATTACCAGAAACAAAGGAAGCAAAGTATTTAGGAGTTACATCTGATACCAAACTTACATGGACCAAACAAATAGAAAATGTAATACAAAGAGCAGAGAGGCGCCTTTCACTGTTAAAACGTCTAACAGGAATGAAGTGGGGATGTTCCAGAGCAACTCTTAACACAACATACAATATATATATATATATATATATATATATATATATATATATATATATATATATATATATATATATATATATATAAGTTCTTGTAACAGCAAACACAAAAAAGATTCAAATCTTTCAAAACCAAAGTCTGAGATTAATTACAGGTGCTATCAAAACCACACCAATAGCAGCTATGGAAATACTAACCAACCAATACCCCATTGAATATGAAATAGAAAAAGCAGCTCTTATTCAACATGAAAAGTTGATCAGACACCCATTCAATACATGGCACAAGAGAAATTTTACACATACACTAAAGACTCGGGAAAACTTTCTTTCCAAAATTCAAGACATCAGGAAGAATGTATACCTTCCTAATTCAAAGGAAAACTTCATATCTAAAGTCAATCCGACACAAACATTAGACATCACATATTATTTACACCTGACAGAAGAAGTTAAGAAAAGTGATACTCCAACTAGTGTTCTAAAATTATTGGCATTAGAGACAATCCATACTAGATTTCCAGAACACGAGTGGCTCCATTTTTATACTGATGGATCATTGATATCAAACCAACATGGAGCAGGGGCTGGAGTCACGTGTCACCTCTTTTCGTATTACAAATCTTTAAGTTACGGCACTACAAACTTTGATGGAGAAATTGAAGCAATTCGAATGGCCCTACAAAATCTTTTGTACAGAATTTCACATTTTCAGCAAGTAGTTATTCTCTCAGATTCCAGGGCAGCAATTATAGCAATTACTTCCAAGTTGTCACCAAAAAAGCAAACAATTATAGAATGTTGGAAGATGCTTAGCCATCTAACAGCACTTCAAAATCACCTAGTCTTCCAATGGATACCAGCTCACTGTGGACTGAGTGGTAATGAGAAAGCTGATTTTCTTGCAAAAAAGCGTACCGGCAGTGTACAAAAATCTATAGTTAATCTACCATTTTATGCAGCTAAAAGATTAGTCAACTCTGAATTTGAAAAAGATTATTGCAAAATATTACTATGAAAAATAAAAGAATAAAAGATAGGAACTACCAAACATTCAAACAGTAATTCTTGAGTATCCTCGAAAAACGGCAGTTGCAACCTTCAGGTCGATTACGGGACATGATTGTCTGGCAAAACATTTAAACAGAATTGGGATATATTCTTCATCACTCTGTCCTCTAGGTGATCTGCAAGAGGAAATGGACTGAGACCACCTTCAAATATGCCCAGCCACTTCTAATGCCCCATCCATCAGTGAAAAATATTGGAGCAAGAGGATTAATGACTTCATTGTCAGAAATCCAGCATTAGCTGACAACATACTTTTGACTGTCTCTGTAGTGCAGTGGTAATGCACCTGCCTCTAGCATAGGTGACTGCAGTTCAATCCTTGGTACTAACGTAAGAATTTTTCCTCACTGGGAGGTTTGGGCTGGTATGCACTCAGCATCATGGCAATTGAATAGCTATCCTAGTGGAAAGGAAGTGTGCCTAAAAGGTCACGCCCAACTGATGCTGGAGCACACGTCAGCCAAGCAAAAAGGGTACCCTCTTTATAGGGGAGCTGCCCTCATGATTATTATATACCTATACGGCAGTTACATCCATGTATAAATGTGTAACGTTATGCACTTATTTTAATAAATGAATCAACTAGGCAAGCTTTTGTAATGATGTCTTTCAATTTTCTGTCATTTAAAGGCCTTTTTCAACTATTTTAGGTCATCAAACTCTGGGCTTTGTTCCTAACGTGAAAAGTTTCTCAAACATTCTATTTATCAATTTTGCATATTATCAGGTGCGAAGTGGTTAAAATCATATTTAAGATATCTGCATTCACTGTAAGGTTTACATACCTGGTAAACCATCACAGAGCGTTACTGATCCCAAGGACAGAAGTTCAAATCCGGCTCAGATTCATGGTCTTTAAGTGCCCTTATCAGCGACAGCCTTATCTAAGATTTACTGGCAGACTGGTAGTGCTGACATGATCCTGGAAATTAACACCCTCATTAACAAAAAAATATCATGGATAAAAGATGTCTCAATTCTGTCAGAGCAGAATGTCTTTGGCATTAGCCATTTCCAAGTTTTTCAGTGCTTCTACACCTTTTGAAGTGCTTAGTTTGTTACTATGGCCCATGTGCAAAACATACCTCTAACAAAATTTATAACTAAGCAATTTCTGCAAATGGTTGTTATTCTTTCATCAACCTGAAGTAAATAGAAAAATATTTCTGTGATAGATTGTGGAGTGATAAGAGATCTGTCAGCATATTTGCAAAATTTAAAATTTTTATAACTTGTAAGCCCTACTGACTGGTCTCTAGTACCTTGAGATAGAGATGACATATGGTCTTCTTGGATGTTGATCTCGGATACATGAAGAATTTGAAATATTGGGAGTTGTTTCTGATTCCAGAGGCAGTGCTGGTTCACCATCTGCAAAACAGAAATTCTCTTTAAACACCAGAAATATATATGAGAAGGACAATTATTGTATTCTCATCTGTTCTTGAATTTGCTCACCTTTGTGTAGTCCTGCGATGGTTACCAAGGACATATTGCATGCATCGTGTACACAAAACCGACATTAACAGTAACATTCAGTCAAAATGCTGAATTCAACATAGACATCAACACAAAACAAATACATCAAGCACAGGAAACTTCATTGTACAATTATAAAGTAAACAACTGAAAACTCCAAACATTTACACATCATTCAATGGACAATTGAACACTCACCGCACATGACAACTCAACAATCAAACATTTACACACCATGCAGTGTACAAATGAACACATTCAGCATTCAAAAGGTGAACAATCAAAATCACACCATGCAATGTATAATTCAACACTCAGTGCACGACAGTTAGACAGTAAAACATTTACATACCATGTAATGTACAATTGAACACCTTAAGCTCACACAAAAGTTGAACAATCATTTACACACCATGCAATGTACAATTGAACGTACTCAGCTCACATAAAAGTTGAACAATCATTTACACACCATGCAATGTACAATTGAACGTACTCAGCTCACATAAAAGTTGAACAATCATTTACACACCATGCAATGTACAATTGAACACATTCTGCTCACATAAAAGTTGAACAATCATTTACACACCATGCAATGTACAATTGAACGTACTCAGCTCGCATAAAAGTTGAACAATCATTTACACACCATGCAATGTACAATTGAACGTACTCAGCTCACATAAAAGTTGAACAATCATTTACACACCATGCAATGTACAATTGAACATACTCAGCTCACATAATCATTTACACACCATGCAATGTACAATTTAACACATTCTGCTCACATAAAAGTTGAACAATCATTTACACACCATGCAATGTATAATTGAACACATTCTGCTCACATAAAAGTTGAACAATCATTTACACACCATGCAATATACAATTGAACACATTCTGCTCACATAAAAGTTGAACAATCATTTACACACCATGCAATGTATAATTGAACACATTAAGCTCACACAAAAGTTGAACTATCATTTACACACCATGCAATGTACAATTGAACACATTAAGCTCACACAAAAGTTGAACAATCATTTACACACCATGCAGTGTACAAATGAACACATTCAGCATTCAAAAGGTGAACAATCAAAATCACACCATGCAATGTATAATTCAACACTCAGTGCACGACAGTTAGACAGTAAAACATTTACATACCATGTAATGTACAATTGAACACATTAAGCTCACACAAAAGTTGAACAATCATTTACACACCATGCAATGTACAATTGAACACATTAAGCTCACACAAAAGTTGAACAATCATTTACACACCATGCAATGTACAATTGAACACATTAAGCTCACACAAAAGTTGAACAATCATTTACACACCATGCAATGTACAATTGAACACATTCTGCTCACATAAAAGTTGAACAATCATTTACACACCATGCAATGTACAATTGAACGTACTCAGCTCACATAAAAGTTGAACAATCATTTACACACCATGTAATGTACAATTGAACGTACTCAGCTCACACAAAAGTTGAACAATCATTTACACACCATACAATGTACAGTTGAACACATTCTGCTCACATAAAAGTTGAACAATCATTTACACACCATGCAATGTACAATTGAACGTACTCAGCTCACATAAAAGTTGAACAATCATTTACACACCATGCAATGTACAATTGAACGTACTCAGCTCACATAAAAGTTGAACAATCATTTACACACCATGCAATGTACAATTGAACACATTAAGCTCACACAAAAGCTGAACAATCATTTACACACCATGCAATGTACAATTGAACACATTAAGCTCAAACAAAAGTTGAACTATCATTTACACACCATGCAATGTACAATTGAACACATTAAGCTCACACAAAAGTTGAACAATCATTTACACACCATGCAATGTACAATTGAACACATTAAGCTCACACAAAAGTTGAACTATCATTTACACACCATGCAATATACAATTGAACATACTCCGCTCACAAAAGTTGAACAATCATTTACACACCATGTAATATACAATTGAACATACTCAGCTCACACAAAAGTTGAACAATCAAATACACACCATGCAATATACAATTGAACATACTCAGCTCACACAAAAGTTGAACAATCAAATACACACCATGCAACATACAATTAAACACATCCAGCATATAAAAGTTGAACAATCAAAGACTTGCATACCATGCAATTCACAATTTAACACACAACGAACCATCTGAACACATTTAGTATATACATATATTATATACTATACTATATTAAATTATACTATATTATACTATACTATATTATACTATGTTATATTCTATTATATAGTATATGCAATACATCATGCAGTGAACAATCTAAACCCCATTACTCTTCAAAACCCTGAAATAAAATGGTTAAATTGAACAAAACCACCACCAACTACATGTGTAATTATGCATACACATCCAAAGAGATACTGGAGTAATTGTTTGCAAAATCATTTGTGCATCTTCCTACAGTTGCAAGGAATACTGTTGAGATTGTCAAGTTGTCTTACACTCCAGATATTCATAATTATCTTACAAACGAGTCGTGTAGGTGATACAGAAGTCATCTATACATGATACCAGTTCCGTGAACAAGTATATAGCACTTATTTTAAAGAATTTCTTGAAGCGCTAACTGAAAAAGCTTTTGTCCAAGTTATTTGGTTAAGTTGAAGCAAAGGTTCTCCATGGTTTGTTTAGCATGCTTAAACACTGTCCATTTCAACATTCCAGAGCACAAGGCTAACCACTGTGTAATTTTCTACCTGTTCTAGACCGTTAAAAGCCTTTTGTTTTTCTTGCTTGCCTTTTCTTTAACAAGCTCCTAGTTTTCTCTTATTCCCATAATCTTTTACTACTCGGAACTAATTGCGTAAATTTATTGGTTGCCAGTGTTATAATACGTCTACCAATTCTGAAGCATGTTATGATCCCGGAGCCATTCATGTATATCTCCATACCCTTGTCAAATATTTCCTTTACTGATTGAAGCAGTCATTTCTCTCTTTTCCACTCCAAATATTACCAGATTTTTTCCTATGCTCAGATTCCATTCTTCCATCCTTTCCTTGTATGTGTTTAGTTCACTAATAGAGACCAGATGTTCAGGCACTGGATAATGGTAGGCAAAACAGCACTTAAAATCAGTAACAGTAAAACAGCCATTTAAAAAGCAGTATTATTTAGATAGACAAATCAAAATTACATGACTCACCCTTTCAATGAGACTTCGCAGGATGATTCAGTGGGGTAACGTGTGTGATCCACATTCAGGAGCTCGCAGGTTCGATTTCTGCAGATGACCTTCTCAACCTTGGGCTTTTTAGGAGATTTTTCCTGGGTTACTCAGAGGAATGCTGGAAGGATATTTATCTTGCATCTCCTCAAATCACTCTCTTACATTTCATCTCCTTAATGTTTCCAGGTTGTAAGGGTCAGCAGGGCCACTGATAGGCTGCAGTGCAGTGCAGTCTGCAATCTGGCAATACAGTGCTCTGCTGGGAGAACGTGCTGTGGTTGGCTGGCCGTCTACCAGGAGGAATGATAGATCAGAAGGACCTGGTTGGTGATGCACTCTATGGTAACGTGGAACTACATTGAGTTTAACTTCCTGAGCAGGTTAAGGACCCACCATAGTGGTACTGCCTGTGTGTGTCCTGGCCACGGAGGATACTTTCACATCCTTCCTCTCAGGATCTGCGTACAATAAGCCATTGGAGCCGGATATACTTGAAGGTGGTCTCGGTACATTTCCTCTTGCAGATCGCACAGAGGACAGAGTGCTGAAGAATATATCCCAATTTTGTTCAAATATTTTCCCAGACAATTATGTTCCGTAATCAACCTCAAGGTTGTAACTGCCATTTTTCGAGGATACTCAGGAATTACTGTTTGGTAGTTCGTCTTTTGTTTTGCAATTTTTCATAGTAATATTTTGCAATATTTTTTTTGAACTCAGAGTAGACTAATCTTTTAGCTGCATAAGATGGCAGATTAACTAGATTTCTGTACATTGCTGGTACCCCTTTTTTGCAAAAAAATCAGCTTTGTCATTACCACTCGGTCCACAGTAGGTTGTTAGGTGGTCAAGGGTTTTATAATTGGAGAGCCATATAGCAGTAAAAGTAACTGCTTTTTAGAGAGCACCATATTTTTGTTTTGGTGGTCACATCACTCAACTGCCAGAATGTCTGGAGGGCCACACCTGTAGGTTTATGGGTCTCACCGACCTGAGTAGGAGAATTATCAAGATAAATTCACGAACCATATCCTCTGATTACTAGTTAGAGGACATTACATGCCATGACAGGTCAGTATGTGTCGGGGGTTAAGAAGTTATAGAAAAATTAGAGAAGTGGAAACATTGGGAAAAAAAAAGACTCCCTAGCCCTCTGGCACCCTAAAGGCATTGGGGCTGGAAGAGAACAAGAGTTGACCAAAGGAAGTCAGAGATAGAAAAGCTACAATGAGGAGCAAAACACCAGAAAGTGAAAGTAATGTTCTGCTCAGCTTGGGTACCTTGTGGTCGCCATCCACATATCCCCTAGATGGGAACCCCTGAGGTTGGTATTATAAATTATATAATATAATTATATATACTATATATTTCAAATACCATTCACGTGGTTAACAAAACAATTGCATTTCAATTTTTACTCTAGTATGTATAGTATATTAAAGTAGAGGAAGAATTGTTGTGCACAGCATAACAAAACAAAAAGTCAGTTAAAACCAAAGTTGGTATTTAAGTCTGTCTTTCAAGGATGTGACACTAAGATTTTGAAGAAAATTCCTGGCCTCTAAACTACTCTTTATATGGAAAATTTCGATTTTCTTTAAAATGGCTGACGAGTTTTATAATAATGCCATATTTTAGATATTTTATGGTAAATGAAAATTATATCTTGAATTTTCTGGCTATAGCCCATGTAGTCATTTACTCTAAATGACTTCCACGATTAGTAAACTGTAAGAGATAGACCAAATCTTACTGTACAAAAAATGTATATCTTGCTAAAACACTATGCCTAAATAAATTGTTTTCCTAGAATGAACCATTTCAGAGGTATTCCTTATTTGTATGAGCTTTGGCGAACTTTTACTTCTGTCAAATGGAACATTGTCATTCTTTTTTGTGTTAAGTGTGCAAAGCAAATGCAATATGACAGCTTTGAAAGGTTCGACTCGCTCAAAGTCTAGTGTATTCCCATATTCTCCTTGTACCTACAAGATAAACAGTAAGAATTTCTGCAAATGTTTATCTCAACTAACAAATTTATAGGAATAAGTTCTTAAGGATGGTTAGTACAAGAGTAAGGAAAGTCATGTAAGTGTAACACATCAGATTTCTTTTCCTATTCTTGCTTTAGCATTTCTACTTAGGGCAATGCATCTGAAAATCCAAAAACTCTGTTTTCTTTATGTTGCTTTCAATTTAGCATGTGATCAGAACATAAAAGCATTTAAGGCACAAGACTGAAGGAAAATATATTTATATAACAAAGGAATTTGAAAATTGGAATAATTGAATGTAAGAGGAATATTACATTTAAACAAATTGACATAGTAAGCAGGGGAAGTATTTGATTCCACCCAAAAATACTACGTCGAGACTTCATCAGAAATATTTTGAGGCCCCTGAATTAAAAGAAAAAGATCATTTTTTTTAGAAAAAGATCTGTACGTGTCCGGACAGCATAACTTGAAAACAAAGTCTTAAAACCAAAGTTGGTATTTAAGTTTAATATGGTTAAAGGGTGTGACAAAGATTATGAAGAAAATGCCTCCATCCTAAACTATTGTTTACAACATATCCGCATGTTGTGGATATTTTTGACAAATGAAATGTACATATTGAACTTTCTGGCTATAGTCCAATTAGTCCACCACGAATATTACATGCGGGTCCCACCAAAGTGGTAGGTGAACGGCCCATTCATTCAAACATTAAAATTCACATATTTGTTGCAGTTTGTTACTTACAAAACCCTGAGAAAAACAATTCAATTCTGGATGTAACAGACTGCACTGATTCACTGAAAATTTAGTAACTGTGGAATAGCTAGCATTTTGGTACATGAAATGTTTAATATGAAATTTTTGCTTCAAATTTTAGTTTTTGAAAAGAATTACAAGTAAACAAATTATATAGTTACTGATATTTATGTGCAGTAGTTACCTGATTACCCTTCCCTTATGTAGGACTTACAAGCCAGTGCCTAGGGTCAGGCAGCACAGGAACCTACGTACCAGACAGAGTGAAGACCTGGAAGCAGGTGGTCAGCCAAACACCAGGTATGATAGTGACGAAGAGTATGATATGAAATGCAGGCGAAATGGATGATTGGAATGGTGATAATAGAACAGTTGGTGGCGTGAGTGGTAGGAGAAACCAAAGAAAACCACCCAGACATTGCTTCATCCATCACAAATACCACATGTGGGTCCCTAGGATCGAACCTAGGCCACAGTGGTCATAGGCAAACACTTAACTGCTCAGCCACAGTACCACCATTTATGTAAAATTACCGAACTAAATTAATTTGACAAACTAAGGAGTTAACTTCAAAATGTGTAAGCTTTTTAAACTATGCAATTCCTGATATTTGTTCATTTATAAAAATTTTGAGCAACAAAAATTAAATTTTGACTAATGAACCAAAAAGGTTCCTTTCATTTAGTTGCAAATATCTTGAGCAAAGTTTCCTGGTTTTGAACCAAGAAATTGCCATTTCGTTCAGCCAAGCATCATTTTTCTGCTGGACACCGAAAACAAGAATGGCATCTGTTGTAACAATGCAAGCTCAGTATTGCATTGTAGCCATGCTGGGTCAACTTCTTGAAACCTGGGTCTCTTTGTTGTATTATGTTCCTGGAACACAACAATAACAGGCTGTAAAAATAGATTTGTATTTGTTTCAAACCAAAAAGCTGAGTCTATAACATTACACAACACTTATAATTTACCAGAACATGTTTCGGAGGTTGACTTTACTCCATGTTCCAGCAAGTAAGTGTTGTGTAGCGTTATTAATCAACTCACCTTTTTGGTTTAAATTGATTATTACAACACTGTTTTCAAACTTCCAAGAAAGAAGATTGTACTTGGTGTTTTAATTCCTACAATTTGAACTTTTTTAAAAAATGATAACTATATGTTAATTTATATTTGGCAAACTTTAGAGGCTTATTTGAAATATGAACCACAAATTTCTTTGGCTTTTTAATTGAACAGTTTATTGAAATGTATATAATTTTTTTTCACCAAAGTTACAGCAGAGCGACAAGTTTAGCTCGTGGTCCAAATGCATAAATTAGTCTAGAACCTCGGCAATGCCTGCATTGTTGGATCTGTAACAGACTAAAAATATAATTAAAACATGCATATAAAGAGTGAACCCTGAAATGAAAGAAATTATCAAATCTAAAACTTAAAAAGCTATTAAACCTGTAAGAAAATTTAATTAAACATGACATTCAGAAAATTATGATGCTCTGTGAACATCTTAAATTAAATTAATTTTTAAGCTGTGAAATTCATCGTAAATACCATAACATAAGCATGTACTAATCACATAAATACAAAGTAGAAAACATAAATGCATGTCTGACACTAATTTGCTAGTGTCCAAATTCTATAAAGTGCTAGTTTACAATGGTGTAACATTCAGCTGTAAAATTATGTTCAATTTTCTTTACAATACTTGTAAATTCTCAAAAAATGTTGGCATTTGTCATAAAAGTTTCTACTATTTGGTTTTCTTTACAGTGTCGTAATACAACAATATAAAATTCTCTAACGGTGTACATTTATTGCTTTAAAACTCTATAAAGCCAAATAATGGCAAGCATAGGTGGGAAAAGGATGAGGATGAGGTTGAGGTTATGTTTAAATATTGATGGGTCTCGAAGAGACCAAATTTCTCTAATGTGATTCCCCCCCAAGCATAAGATTGGTGGTCTCAGAGAGACAGTATTTCTCTAATGTGATTCCCCCCCAAGCATAAGATTGGTGGTCTCAGAGAGACAGTATTTCTCTAATGTGATTCCCCCCAAGCATAAGATTGGTGGTCTCAGAGAGACAGTATTTCTCTAATGTGATTCCCCCCCAAGCATAAGATTGGTGGTCTCAGAGAGACCGTATTTCACAAGTATTAGATGCAATATCAACAATTGCAGGCTATGAGTGGTACAAAACACACAAGTTGTAGGTTAGGGTGCCCTTTCCTACGACTTCTACTTGCACTTTGCATCGCTCATAGCGGGACCTGACCTAGGATACCCTCACTCACGCCTGTCCACACCCTGAAGCGTGTAGCAAGTCAGGATGCAGGACAGGACTCTACGACTACCCTGTAAGAGAACACACTCACATTCACACTGGTATCCTAGTGTCCTGAGGGAGTCCTCGTGGTGCACTAACCTTACCAGACTCTGCGGGAACATCCAGCCACTAGCCTCCCATCCCGTGCTGCTGAGAGTCACGAGACAGTCTACAACTTATCTACTACCCAACCTGAAAGAGAAGGCGACCTGACTGGGAGGGCGGAGGGCACACTACCAAGGTTCATGGCGACCCTCCCGCAGAGCTTGGGGCGCAAACAAGGGCCTAGTGCAGGATCCCCCTTCCTCCGGCCACGAGAGTTCACAGGTGGGGTCAACCAGGATACCCGCAGTCACAGGGAGGTCGTGCTATGGAGATACTGCACATCAGTATACCTCTGGCAAAGCCATTTACATCCTAACCATCTACAGGCAGTAGTCACCACGCAGGAAATTTATTGGGAGGGAGGGATACATACTGCGTCATCCAGCGATGGAAGTTCACACGCTGTCTTGATGCCTTAATACTAACATCTCAACCTCCAGCTTGCCTCGCGGGTCGGGGTCGTAGGTGCACTACTGTTTCAGAACCTACCTACCGCTGCGGGGTCGTGGTCCACTGTTTTACAACCTAACCTACCACTGCGGGCTCGTGGTCCACTGTTTTACAACCTAACCTACCACTGCGGGCTCGTGGTCCACTGTTTTACAACCTAACCTACCACTGCGTGCTCGTGGTCCACTGTTTTACAACCTAACCTACCACTGCGGGCTCGTGGTCCACTGTTTTACAACCTAACCTACCACTGCGGGCTCGTGGTCCACTGTTTTACAACCTAACCTACCACTGCGTGCTCGTGGTCCACTGTTTCAGAACCTAACCTACCACTGCTGGCTATCTTGGAATCGTGGTCCACTGTTTTACAACCTAACCTACCACCGTGGGCTATCTTGGGATCGTGGTCCACTGTTTTACAACCTAACCTACCACTGCGGGCTATCTTAGGATCGTGGTCCACTGTTTTACAACCTAACCTACCACTGCTGGCTATCTTGGGCTCGTGGTCCACTGTTTTACAACCTAACCTACCACTGCGGGCTATCTTGGGCTCGTGGTCCACTGTTTTACAACCTAACCTACCACTGCGGGCTATCTTGGGATCGTGATCCACTGTTTTGCAACCTAGCCCAGCCTATGAGCCTTCCTGGGCTCGAGGCCTACACTTTCAGAACCTAACAGCTGTAAGTTACTCCTGCTGCAACCTATTGTGAAAGCCCATATTATCTAATGTGTTTTAAAATTAAAAGTTTCTACCTTATCAAAACTGAGAACATTACTACTTTCTAGAATAAACACTGAACATTCAACTTGGCTGTGGAGTACAGTATAGTAATTGCAAAACAAGAATGAACATGGGCTTAGCCAGTACAGTAATGTTGGTCACTCGACAGTTTTACGCGCAAGGCGGTTTCGGTGTGAAAGACCGTCAAATCTTCCACCCCTGTCGCCCGGCAACTGTCAACTCCGAGAAAGAAACATTTTATCGCCTGGACCCATATTCATTTGTTTTGTAGCCATTTTGAAGTACCTAATTCTGTTCTCTCAACCTGAACTTGAAAACGCTACGGGGCGTCAAAGGCGGGGGAGCCGAAGGTTGAGATCTTGAGGTACACAGACGTGGTAATTTCTGATAATACTGGGCGCAACTTTGAAAAACTGTAAATCAAGTTTAAATAATAATACTTGTTAATTCAAGAACAAAAGTTGACTTCTGATAATACGTTAATACTTGATAAGCCACTCGATAGGTTTTAAAAATTATCATTGCAGTACAAAAATGCTTTGATTCTATACAATTTAATTCAAATCTTATACAAATTGAAAATGTAAAGTATTACTTTAGAAGCTGAAATTTAAATTACTGAACTTTTTTTATCCAAATGTAAAGGAAAACAAATTTTGATTCTTAGGGAGATCGTCTGCTACCTCTTAATATTAAACCTATACAAGCCCATGAAGGTCCAAATTTAAAATCTCTGTCCTTGAGAAGAGATGCTAACGAACCAAGTCTAATGGGGCAGTGCATACATAAGAATATTATTTTAAAATGCTATTTTTGGATTCAGGGGGTCTCAAAACATTTCGTATGAAATATCAGTATCGAATTGTTCGGTAGAATCTACTTATAGTAATACGCAGTAGATAACGTACAAATCTATCGTTGTGTCGGAATGTGGAAATGTGGAGTTAAAGATTATTTGAATTAACATGAAACAGCAAGCAGTTAAATGGCGCTGCATTTGCAGTAGTTGAACGGGGCAACTCTCAAATGGACCTCGTTGGACTTTCATTTGGGCTCGAGTTAGTAAATTACCCAGTTTTGGAGTTCAATGCGCTAGTTTCAATTTCACTGAACTGATTTACACATGTAATAACTTTTAAAACTATTATTGAATGTATGAGATTATCGCTTTCTAAAGTATCCTATCTGTGTCTGGAAGTTTCGACATGAACTCCGCAACTGAAATATCTACGTGCATCAGAGATGGGCAAATCTACGTTTCTACTGACAAAGTGTTAGTTCTACTGTTTCATCTACTACTACACAAACAAATATAAGCATTTTATTATTTCAATTTTCATTTTAATGCTTTTAAAATATTTATGCAAATTTACTGTACTTTATTCTTTTATTATATTCATGAAATATAATTAATTTATTTGTATGCAAGATTTTAAAAATTTACATGACGTTAATGAAATGTCT
Organism: Tenodera sinensis; assembly: GCA_030765045.1. NCBI lineage: Eukaryota > Metazoa > Arthropoda > Insecta > Mantodea > Mantidae > Tenodera > Tenodera sinensis. The sequence continues at coordinate 129,012,902 of CM060970.1, forward strand.
TCAATATCATTGCAGCAAATTTTACTTTCAATATGCAAATTTTTAGCAAGTTTTTGTATTTTAATGCATTGAGAATGAATTTAATATAAAGCAGTGAAGTTATAAATAAAGTTTGCCCAAATTAAACTACTCTCAAGTCCCATCTCTGATAAAAGCGGCATTGTACTCATATTGAGCGTATCCCACGTTGTCCTGTGTCTGTCTGTCCGTCGCTGAAGTCCTGGGCTCCACGTTACCACACTGGCAGGCAGCTCTACACCAACTGTCTGAACTACAGAATCAAATCGCGCCTTCAGTCCGTACTGTGGCTTCGGCTCCCGAACAAACCCGAATAGTTACGATCCCCACTCCTACGTCAAGCGTGCAATGAAGTGAATACATATTTCTATTTTCACTGCAAATACCTATTTGACAGTCTTTGAATAATATTAATAGTAATTATAATAATAAATAATAATGATATTAATAATAAATTTTAGAAAAAGGTGTGTGTGTGAGTGTGTGTTTGTGTGCGTGTGTGCATGAACTGAAAAACGAAAATTCGATTACATATCAAATTTGGTATTTAAATTCAGCATCTTCCAAGGATATGGCACGAATATTTAGAAGAAATTGCTCCATCCTAAACTACCCTTTACATCGAAAACTTTTGATTTCTCAAAAATGTCTCTAACGATTTTGATCAAAATAACATATGTTTAAGATATTTTTATGCCAAATAAAATGTATATTTTGCCGGTGTAGTCCTGTTTATTCTTGATAAATTCTTAATATATCGTAAACCGTAAGAGATAGACCAAATCTAACTCTTCAAATAATGTAGATCTAACTAAAACACACATTGTATGTCCGAATAAACGTTTTTGTAGAGTGAAACATTTCGGAGATGTTCTTTCTCATTTATGCCAGGCTGACCTTTTTATATTTTGTAAGTGGATTTAGAAGACCACAAAACCTCTATTTTCGTTGAAATATCGGTGTCAAACTTTTGGATGGGATGCAATTTTTTCTCAGGCAAACAGTAGGGAAAGTAAAACGAAGAACAAACATCAGATTACAGCTATTTGGTGTAAACTTTCGTCAAATGGAACATCAGTATTTATGTTTAATTTCTCTACTGGTAAGTAGGGGAACTATTGTATTCCACCCAAAAATTCGATGTCGAGATTTCATCTGAAATACATGTTTTGAGACCCCCTGAATAAAAAAAAATCACTTTTAGAAAAAGGTCCTTGTGTGTGTGTGTGTGTGTGTGTGTGTGTGTGTGTGTGCGCGTGCCTGCCTGTGGACAGCATAACTCAAAAGCGAAAAGTCGGTTAAAAACCAAAGTTGGTATTTACGTTTAATGTATTTCAAGGATGCGACACGAAGATTTTGAAGAAAATAGCCCCACCCTAAACAACCCTTTACAAGGAAAATTTTTCGAAAATTTTGATTTTCTTGAAAATGGGTCTAACGATTTTGATTAAAATTCATGTTTGAAATATTTTTATGCCAAATGAAATGTATATTTTGAATTTTCTGACTATAGCCCCTGTAGTCGTATTTACTCTGGACTACTTTTGCATAACTGGTAAACCGTTAGAGATAGACCAAACCATACTATACAAAAAATGTAGATCTTGCTAAAATACACAATTTATGTCTCAATAAATTTTCTTCTAGGGTGAACCATTTCAGAGATATTCCTTGTTATGTGTGTGAGTTTCGGAAAACTTAAAAATTTCGTGAAATGGAACAACGTTGTTCATTTTTTATATGTTAAGTGTGCAAAGACAACAGAATCTCAAAGCTTTAAAACATTTGACTATCGCACAAAGACTACTGTATTCTAATATTCCCCTTGTACCTACAAGGAAATAAGCAATAAGATAATTTGTACAAATGTTTATCTCAACTAACACGAAGAAGATATAGGAATAAGAGTTTGTAATGACGGTTAGTACAAGAGTAGAGAAAGTCATGTGAGTATAGTGAAGCATTTCAGAGGCATTTCTTCATATTTATCTGACTTTTCGAGTACTTATTAATTTTCTCAAATGGGAATAGGTATTTCGGTCTTTTTATCTTTCGTTCCCGACCGTACTGCTTCACGGCGCATTTGACCAACCTTCTCAGCCGGCGCGTTCATAGTAGGGAGGGGTGTGTGTGTGTGTGTGTGTGTGTGTGTGTGTGTGTGTGCGTGCGCGCGTGTGTGTGTGTGCGTGTGTGCGTGTGCGTGTGTGTGTGCGTGTGTGCGTGTGTGTGTGTGTTTGTGTGTGTGCGTGTGTGTGTGCGTGTGTGTGCGCGTGTGTGTGTGTGTGCGTGCGTGTGTGTGTGTGCGTGTGTGTGCGCGTGTGTGTGTGTGTGCGTGTGTGCGTGTGTGTGTGTGCGTGTGTGTGCGCGTGTGTGTGTGTGTGCGTGTGTGCGTGTGTGTGTGTGCGTGTGTGCGTGTGTGTGCGTGTGTGTGCGTGTGTGTGTGCGTGTGTGTGCGCGTGTGTGTGTGTGTGCGTGCGTGTGTGTGTGAGTGTGCGTGAGTGTGCGTGCGCACCAAATTTTTAAGTGAAAATAACAAGTTCGCAGCTTTAATTGTCTATATACATACATATATTCTATAGACACCCATGAATCATTTTGACGAAATGTTTCTTTCCCAACCCACCATTTTTAAAAGACCAGCGACATGTGCAAGTCATCCGTAAACGTCATTTCAACAATGGAGTGCACCACAATGCTAATCTTTTCCTCTCAGCTTTGCACTTTAATATTTCTTCCTTACATTTCAGTTTTGCTTCACTTTGTGTGTAAATTTACATACATAATCTCAAGCGTGTTATCTAAACATTGAAACATGCTTTGATGACTGCTTTATTCAGTGGCTGATAAACAATAATTTATACTGAAAAGAAAAGGAATTTTAACACTAACAACTTCATAATAACATTGCACTCACATGACTTTCTCTACTCGTGTACTAACCATTCTTACAAACTCTTATTCCTATATCTTCTTCGCGTTAGTTGAGATAAACATTTGTACAAATTATCTTATTGCTTATTTCCTTGTAGGTACAAGGGGAATATTAGAATACAGTAGACACTGTGCGATAGTCAATTTTTTAAAGCTTTGGGATTCCGTTCTCTTTGCACGCTTAACATATAAAAAATGAACAACGACGTTACATTTGACGAGCTTGTTTTCCAAAACTCACAAATAACAAGGAATACCTCTGAAATGGTTCACTCTACAACACATTTTATCTGGACATAGATTGTGCGTTTTAGTAAGATCTACATTTTTTGTGGCGTAAGATTTGGTCTATCTCTTACAGTTTACCAGTTATTCATACATAAGTCATCCAGAGTAAACAGGACTACATAGGCTATAGCCAGGAAATTCAAAACTAACATTTCATTTGTTAAAAAATATGTTTAGCATGTGGTATTTTAATCAAAATCGTTAGAGCCATTTTCAAGAAAATCAAAATTTTCGAAAAATTTTCCCTGTAAAGGTTAGTTTAGGGTGGGGCTATTTTCTTCAAAATCTTCGTGTCACATCCTTGATAGATGTTAAATTTAAATACCAACTTTGGTTTACAACCGACTTCTCGTTTTTGAGATACGCGGTCCACAGGCAGACACACACACGGACCTTTTTCTAAAAATACCTTTCTTTTGGATTCAGGGGTCCCAAAACATGTATTTCCGGTGAAATCTCGACATCGAATTTTTGGGTGGAATACAATACTTCCTCAACTTGCTACACGTAATAGGGAATGTAACTAAGAATAACCATGTCCCATTTGACGAAAGTTTTAGGTTTTCCAAAATTCACATAAATAACAAGGAAAACCCCAAAATGGCTCAATCTACGAAAAGTTTATGTGGACAAAAATTCCTGTTTTACCAAGATCTCCATTTTTGTGTGGAACAAGATTTCGTTTATCACTGTCTGTGTGTGTGTGTGTGTGTGTGTGTGTGTGTGTGTGTGTGTGTGTGTGTGTGTGTGTGTGTGTGTGTGTGTGTGTGTGTCTGTGTGTCAGTCTGTGGACAGCGTAACTCAAAAACGAAAAGTTGGTTAAAAGTCAAACTTGGTATTTAAGTTTAATGTCCTTCAAGGATGCGACACGAAGATTTTGAAGAAAATAGCCCCATCCTAAACCACCCTTTACATGGAACATTTTTCGAAAATTCTGATTTTCTTGAAAATAGGTCTAACGATTTTGATTAAAATTCATATTTTTGAAATATTTTTATGACAAATGAAATGCACATCTTGAATTTTCTGCCTATAGCCCCTGTAGTCGTATTTACTCTGGACGACTTTTGCATAACTGGTAAACCGTTAGAGATAGACCAAATTATACTATACAAGAAATGTAGATCTTGCTAAAATACACAATTTATGTCTCAATAAATGTTCTTGTAGGGTGAACCATTTCAGAGATATTCCTTGTTATGTGTGTGAGTTTCGGAAAACTTAAAAATTTCGTGAAATGGAACAACGTTGTTCATTTTTTATATGTTAAGTGTGCAAAGACAACAGAATCTCAAAGCTTTAAAACATTTGACTATCGCACAAAGCCTATGGTATTCTAATATTCCCCTTGTAGCTATAAGGAAATAAGCAATAAGATAATTTGTACAAATGTTTATCTCAACTAACACGAAGAAGATATAGGAATAAGAGTTTGTAAGGGCGGTTAGTACAAGAGTAGAGAAAGTCATGTGAGTGTAGTGAAGCATTTCAGAGGCATTTCTTCATATTTATCTGACTTTTCGAGTACTTATTAATTTTCTCAAATGGGAATAGGTATTTCGGTCTTTTTATCTTTCGTTCCCGACCCTACTGCTTCACGGCGCATTTGACCAACCTTCTCAGCCGGCGCGTTCATAGTAGGGAGGGGTGTGTGTGTGTGTGTGTGTGTGTGTGTGTGTGTGTGTGTGTGTGTGTGTGTGTGTGTCTGTGTGTGTGTGTGCGTGTGTGTGTGTGCGTGTGTGTGTGTGTGTGTGCACCAAATTTTTAAGTGAAAATAACAAGTTCGCAGCTTTAATTGTCTATATACATACATATATTCTATAGACACCCATGAATCATTTTGACGAAATGTTTTTTTCCCAACCCACCATTTTTAAAAGACCAGCGACATGTTCAAGTCATCCGTAAACGTCATTTCAACAATGGAGTGCACCACAATGCTAATCTTTTCCTCTCAGCTTTGCACTTTAATATTTCTTTCTTACATTTCAGTTTTGCTTCACTTTGTGTGTAAATTTACATACATAATCTCAAGCGTGTTATCTAAACATTGAAACATGCTTTGATGACTGCTTTATTCAGTGGCTGATAAACAATAATTTATACTGAAAAGAAAAGGAATTTTAACACTAACAACTTCATAATAACATTGCACTCACATGACTTTCTCTACTCCTGTACTAACCATTCTTACAAACTCTTATTCCTATATCTTCTTCGTGTTAGTTGAGACAAACATCTGTACAAATTATCTTATTGCTTGTTTCCTTGTAGGTACAAGGGGAATATTAGAATACAGTAGACACTGTGCGATAGTCATTTTTTTAAAGCTTTGGGATTCCGTTCTCTTTGCACGCTTAACATATAAAAATGAACAACGACGTTACATTTGACGAGCTTGTTTTCCAAAACTCACAAATAACAAGGAATACCTCTGAAATGGTTCACTCTACAACAAATTTTATTTGGACATAGATTGTGCGTTTTAGTAAGATCTACATTTTTTGTGGCGTAAGATTTGGTCTATCTCTTACAGTTTACCAGTTATTCATACATAAGTCATCCAGAGTAAACAGGACTACATAGACTATAGCCAGGAAATTCAAAACTAACATTTCATTTGTTAAAAAATATGTTTAGCGTGTGGTATTTTAATCAAAATCGTTAGAGCCATTTTCAAGAAAATCAAAATTTTCGAAAAATTGTCCATGTAAAGGTTAGTTTAGGGTGGGGCTATTTTCTTCAAAATCTTCGCGTCACATCCTTGATATATGTTAAATTTAAATACCAACTTTGGTTTACAACCGACTTCTCGTTTTTGAGATACGCGGTCCACAGGCAGACACACACACGGACCTTTTTTCTAAAAATACATTTCTTTTGGATTCAGGGGGCCTCATAACATGTATTTCCGGTGAAATCTCGACATCAAATTTTTGGGTGGAATACAATACTTCCTCAACTTGCTACACGTAATAGGGAATGTAACTAAGAATAACCATGTCCCATTTGACGAAAGTTTTAGGTTTTCCAAAATTCACATAAATAACAAGGAAAATCCCCAAAATGGCTCAATCTACGAAAAGTTTATGTGGACAAAAATTCCTGTTTTAGCAAGATCTCCATTTTTGTGTGGAACAAGATTTCGTTTATCACTGTGCGTGTGTGTGTGTGTGTGTGTGTGTGTGTGTGTGTGTGTG